>QNUK01000161.1:1332500-1471665 GCA_013621035.1 Clarias magur
AGTTCATGTGTGAAAATAATTCCTCGTGAAATAGTGAAATCACAATCTGAATCCTGGAATATGGCTGTGCCTTCAATCCAATTAAATGCAATTAAATTCAGTTCAATTTTATTTGTACAGCACAAATAGCAATTGTCATTGTCGCCAAGCAGCTTTACACAATCAAAAGAAAATTATGGAAATGTTCATGAAATGTGAAAATGTGTATAAATCAAAATTATTAGACTGTCAAGACGCCTGTTGCAAAACTCCCTGAGTTGGCAATAGAAAGAAACCTTGAAAGGAACCAGACTCAACAGGGAACCCATCCTCATTTCGGTGATAACAGACAACAGGGATTGTCTTGCAGTCATACTGTGTTAGGTCTTTAAGTTCTAAGTCTTTAAGTTAATATGGAGTCCAGTTCATTATTGGAGACTCACGTAGAATGTTGGAAATCCCAGTCCTGACTATGCGACTACAGTCACAAGTCCTCAAAGAACAACTGCCTGAATCAGCCTAGGCCAGGACAGTCTTCATGGTAAAGTGAAACCGTCCCCGGTCACCAGACGCATCCCAGGTAGACCACACGGGACATCCATGCGACTACATCTCCAACAGGACAAGTCAGACAGGACCAGACGGCAGAGTGGGTCTGGATCACTGGCGGCTTAGGAGCGACATGTGTAGCTCGACAGAAAGAGATATACAGTAGAGAGGGGGGGTGAGATAAAGAGGCAAAGAGAAGAGAAGAGCTGAGAAGGAGAGATAACAGTTAGGTATGGCCACATAATGTATAAGGTGAATTTATATTTTCTTCCCATTTGGGAAGAAAAACTCCATGGATGACATAACATTGTCATGCAATACACTCAGGTCATCTGCTGACTTCATTTTAGTGCCACATAATGTTACTCAGCCTAGAACTGACCAACTGAAGCAACCCCAGATCATAACACTGCCTCCAAAGGTTCGGTTGGCTTTCATATTAGATTTGAACCATTTGAGTGTGGTGTACTGTGCTTGAGACCACTTTTTAAAGCAATAGGCAGTGGTACACTGAACCAGGCCAAGGCAAAATATGCAACGTTTACATCACAACCAAACCGAACATTAGGATTCATGAGTACTAGAATCTGTGCCTGAGACCGTAGTTTGAAAGCATTCTTAAAGTAATTGTAAAAATAGCAACCTTTACAGATGAACTTGAGTCACAGACAAGGTTGGGAACACCATCGACATTTTACCACGTCACATGTAAACATGCAGTGCCTTGCAAAAGTATTCACACCCCTTCGAACTTTTCCACATTTTGTCACGTTACAACCACAAACGTAAATTTATTTTATTGGGATTTTATGTGATAGATTACCACAAAGTGGCACATAATTGTGGAAGAAAAATGATAAATGGTTGTCAAAAATGTTTTATATATAAAAATCTGAAATCTGCATTTGTATTCTGCCCCCTTTACTCTAATACCTCTAACTAAATCTGCGAAACCAATTGCCTTCAGAAGTCACCTAATTAGTAATTAGAATTCACCTGTGTGTAATTTAATCTTAGTAAATGCAGCTGCTCTATAAAGCCCTCAGAGGTTTCTTAGAGAACGTTACTGAACAAACAGCATCATGAAGCACAAGGAGCACACCAGGCAGGTCAGGGATAAAGTTGTGGAGACGTTTAAAGACGTTAAATAGGTTATAATAAAATATCCCAAGCTTGAACATTTTACTGAGCACTGTTCAATCCATTATTCAAAAATGGAAGGGTATAGCATATCTGCAAACCTACCAAGACATGGCTGTCTACCTAAACTGACAGGCAGAGCACGGAGAGCATTAATCAGAGAAGCAGCCAAGAGGTCCATGGGAACTCTGTAGGAGCTGCAAAGATCCACAGCTTAGGTGACAGCTTCCATGACAACTATTTGTTGTGCACTCCAAAAAGCTGGCCTTCGTGGAAAAGTGGCAAGAAAGCCATTGTTAAAAGTAATGTTTGGGGGGGGAGGTCTATCACATTTATTGGTCTGTCACATAAAATCCATAAAAAAACATTACACACATAAAAAACATTTATGTTTGTGATTGTAACATGATAAAATGTAGAAAAGTTCAAGAGGTTTAAATTCATTTGCAAGGCACTGTATATAAATGTAAAAAAATAATTATTAAAAAAAAAAAGATTTTGGATACAGTGAGGCAATACATGCATTACTACACAAAAGCATCATGATACATCACTGAATCAATTTGTTCTCCATGTTTATAACAATTTGCATAATCTGGATGTCTTTGGACGGTGAGAGGAAACACATCAAGTGCAGGGAGAACATGCAAACCTTACACACACACACATACACACACAGACCAGAGGCAAAAATCGATTCCTTGACCATGGTTGTGCAGGCCCACATCCACACATACAACTTTAAAGATGTCTGCCTGAACATTTGCAGACCACTGTAAATAAATGATAACCACTGTCTTCACTCCTTTAGAAGATGGAAGAAAAAGAGTTTGCTATTCTTGTTAACAACCAACAACAGAGCATGTCTTGCTTTTTGACGAGCTGTAGTTGTTTGATGCTCCTGGGCAGAGCGGACCCTAAAGTCTGAACAAATTAAAACCCCTTTTCCTCCCATCACAAATAATGAAACTTCACGAACAATAGCCCAATATGAAAGGCATCTTTATAAAAAAAAAGAGATATGTAAATTTAAAGAAGAAAAAGGGGAGGTGATGTGTTTTCCTCATGTTTTTTCCATGCTTGTACACACTACAAATCTATGTGCTTTCTGAACTGCTTCTCGATTTTAGACACAGTAACAAAATGACTGTACTCTTTCGGTGTGCAATATGCCGATGGTATCATTTACACTCCTGAAAGTAATTACAGTATGTGAAAGTAATGACTCATCTCTAATACCAAACATGCTGTATGTGAATCATTATTATGTCCTAACAAATCATCTCTGATCAAACAGTATGGCTGGCGTATTGCGTGGGTGAAAAAGAGCCAGAAAATCCTCTCAGCAGACTACAAGCTCTGGTCCCCATGATGAATCGCACAATTCAAGGGACTCGGCACAAGCGGTGTAGCGGCCTTTTACACTGAGGACTCTCATGGCAGGCATTCAAAATCTATTCTTAACGGATATATGCGCCAGCCGATCTGATTATTGGAGCCCCAGTGATTAAGCACCTTGATTGAAGAATTGAAGTGCCATGGCGAAGACAACCGAAATCCTGAACCTGTCCTACCTCCAGGAGAATGAGCGAGAGATGATCCTCAGTGTCCTGCAAAAAGATGAGAAACTTCGCAAACGAGAGGAAAAGCGCATCAGGTATTTGCCCACTTTGTATTCTTTTTATGTTGTTTTATAAAAATTAAAAAAAATTGTACCAGGATGTAAACATTTATTTCTGTTGTACATTTGGGCATTCTAACATGGGGCTCTACAGGGATCGACCAATTGGCAACCTCTGGACCTGAAGAATGAAGCTAATGCTGAAGATCCAATAGATGCAATTCCTTGAATGTCCACTGGGGGTTGGCTATGAAAGCAAATAAATCCTTACACAGCCCAATGTTAAAATGCTCAAATCCACAACAGAAATAAATGTTTACACTCAGGTACAAAAGATTTCCCATTCATGACAACAATTTTCAGTAATGATGTTACTCATCATTTAAAATAATTTCAAGCCATCACTTTATGCATAATCTGGGGAATGGCAAACTGCTAGCCGTTAGCAGTCTGTTTATACATCATTTTAGCTAATTAGCTAACCGGAATCATTGTAGTTTTACCTGCTACAAGAAATGTAGAAGTTGACATGAGATAAAGTGAACGGTAAGAATGGCAGAGTTCAATCAAATGCATTAGCATAGAAATCAAACTTAGCCACCATAGCATTTAAAGCTAAGCTCGCTAGTTTGTGGCTCCTGAAAAGATGGTGACAACCAGATCATCTACATTTGAGTTTCAGAACTGCTCTTCAGAAAACTTTGCATATGTGACTTTGCAGATTGTTTGTCCAGTTCTTTTTAAACCGTCTATGGGACTGACTTGCTTTTGAAGCCAGCCGCAGTGGATATTTAGGAACCACACATTTTGGCATTTCAGTGTTGGCTTCATTTTTCAGACCCAGAGGATATTGTCCCTTGTATATTGTAGGTATTATCGTCAGGACTTTTGTAGCAATGGAATTACATTTAGAATGTGAATCAGGTAAAAAAATTATAATAAAAAATTTTTTTTATATTATAAACCATAATTAGTTTTATTCCTTATCCTTGTTTAATTATTCACTGTTTTAGTTGTTGACCTCATAAATTCTCTTATTATTCAGCTGTTTTTTCCCCCCTTCTCCCTCTTACCAGTTGGCCATATATGTAAATGAGTGTGTAAATATGTCTGCATGGTGATGTGTGATGGACTGGTGTCCCAGATCCCTGGGTCCCAGATAGGCTCCAGATCCACAATAACTAGGATAAAGTAGCTTCTGAGGATGAATAAAAGAGTGACTCATGGAACACATTTAAACAGTGTGCCCATTCTTTGAAATTTTCATCGATGCAGTTCCAGAATGAAAAAAGGTTTTCAAGCAATTGACATACAAGGTTAATTCTCAATCGTAATAACAGGTATTAGCAATTCCTGATTGACGCTTCCTCATGTACGATCATTCCTGTCTGCAGAAAGCTAAAGAACGAGCTTTTGGAGCTGAAGCGTCGTGGTCGGCGTGGTAACCCGGAGCAGCGGGAGTGTGGCGTGTGTCTGCGTGCTCTGGGTCTCATCCTCCAGAGGGGCAGTGTGTGTTTTGAGTGTCACCGTCGTGTCTGCAGCTACTGCACAGCCATGACCCCGAAAAGCAGCAACACCAAGTGCACAGTGTGTGCCAAATCTGCGTGAGTCAGGACATTTTCACAGACATTTTCCCCAGAGGTAGTCACAGCCCATCGTTGGCCATTACAATTGTTTCTATCATCACATATCAGGAACTAAGAGCTCATCATGCTTGGAGGAGCATGTTAACTGCTCAATCTGTTTGTGTGACCTAACAGATGGTTTAGTTATCAACATTTTCTATCAGCACGAAAAAGAAACTATGAGACACAGCAAGCTGTGCAGTAAGAGAACTACATGTGTTTAGTACCTTACAACCTTGATTGAGCTGTGCTGGGGTACCTTCTCATCTACATACCTTAACTGATTAGGAAATAAACACCAACTAAGCTCAAACCTTTTTGTGTATTTAGGGAGCTGAAGGTGGTCACAGGCGAGTGGTTTTTGGAAGAACGGGCTAAGCGCTTTGAACACACGACAGTCCCTAGCAGTGACGTCATCAAACAGTCTATTCTCAACAGTGTTCCAGGTAAAACACCACACCTTATTTAAACAACACATTAATTACACTATGTACGTGTTCATTCACTTTACAAACTATTTAAATAAAGCAGACTGTCACCCTCTTCTACAAGTTTTTTTTTTTTTTTTTTTTGTGAAAGCATATTTCCGAAAGACTATGTAAAAATCTTTACTCAACTTTGATCATTATTTATTTGGATTTGTTTTATTTACAGATGGACGCTCGGGTCAGAAGAAGCTTTCCCCATCAGGACTGGACCGGCCAGCAACACCACAGTCTGAGCGATCCGCCTCACCCCAATCTGAGAAGAGTGCTGGCCGGTATATGGGCAAGAAGAAAGGGTGAGGAACGGGATATATAAATGTTTTCCTTTAGAAGATGTGCAAAATACTTTTTCTTACACATTAGACTCATTAGGATTGTCTTAATTAGTACATAGTGTAACTGTAATTTGTTCTGCATTTTGAAATCATCTTTTCTGTCACCTTAAAGCTGTTTGTGTCTCTTAGGACAAAACCTGTGGCTGTAGAGGCTTCGGGGTTACCTACAACACTGAATAACATGCGCTCGCACTCAAGCCGACCAACGTCACAAGCTGAAGGAAGGAAAAGGGTAACCATATGTTTGTTGCAACCCCATATATGTGTACCAGGGATGCTAAATCAGCAGCAAGTGCACTGGGGTGTTAAAAATCTGACTCATACACAGGGTTAGCATCAGTTCATTTAGAACTAATCTTTATTTATTAGATCGTTACAGATTTAGAGAATTTGGCATGCACACATTGCTTCAAAATTTATTAGTTAAGATTAAGGTTTATTTGTCTAAAGTCATGCAGATTAGGCTAACAGCTGTTCCCAAATTGCCGGTAGTGTGTGAATGAGCATGTAAGCGCGTGTGTATGTGTGTGTCCCGCGATGGATTGGCACCCAGTCCATGGTGTACCCCACCTCGTGCGACCCTGGATACAGGATAAAGTGGTATAGACAATGACCACAAGTGCATTTTCGAGATGTTTTGTATTTTTGTTTGCACAGCCTGACGGGGCTGAGAGTGTGGGCAGTGTCCACAGCAGTGACAGTATTCCTGAAAAGATCAGCATTGGGGTGAAGCGAAGAGACTCAGGCACACCCTCTATCGCTGTGTCGAGAACCTCTCTTTCGTCAGGTATCACCATTACATATGCACACGAATACACGAATTACACAAACATGTGCATAAACTTAGTTACCGGTATGTGGGATGTGAATCATGATCATGACATTTACTTTGTTTATCTGTGTGTTTTACTCTCTCTGTGGTTCCAGACCGCAGTCGTTCCGAAGTCGATCTCAGTAATCTGGGTGACGGGTTCGGTAATGACCCCCTGCCTGGTCGCTGCCGCTCAGTCCCTGGGCTCAATGATGCAGTATGTTCACGTTGTAACTACACTCTCACTCTCACGCTTCCCATAAAGCACAGCTTTCACAGCCATCACAGCACACTGCTGATCAAGGAGCATTACATTGCTTGTAACTGACATAAATGATTGCTGCGAGTGCACCGTAATAGGCTGAAAATCAGGTTAGTGAGTGATGACAAATGAAATGCTCACAGAATGTGCGGCTGATGTTAGTTCTTGTGTTGTAGGACTCAGACGAAGACATCGATGCCCTAATGTCTGCTCACTACAAAACCACCCGCAGCATCAGCAGTGCTCAGTCCGTGGTATTACCTCCATACCCAAACACATACATTTATACACACACCACTGTTTCTTTTATCCTCTTAGTGCAGCTGATGTAAATACTCTATATATGTAGAGTCCATGTTTGTATCATGTCAACGTGCTTGTATGTATATTATATATGTTAACCTTTCTGCTTTGGAAAGTTTTATTATAGAGCATTTTTGCAAGTATACTTTTCATCTTGTTAAAAACCGAACGCAGGCGCACACTCACACAGTCAAGTGCTTTTTCATTTTTCCTTGCACACTCCTACTCCGTCAAAACTCCATGCACATAGGAATATAAAGCAAAAAGAACGTGCAATTAGAATTGATAAAGTACAGGTGGGCTGTTTGAATGGCTCGTGAAGTATCTTGCCGCGCACTATTCATGCATAAATTCTACGTGAGTCATTCTGCAACAAGTGAACAGTTCTGAGCCGAGCTGAGGAAGACAAAGCAGACAATGGAGCTCGGAAATAAGCTCTTGCTACAGTATAATAATCACTGAAATAAAGAGCAGAACTCGGTATAAAACAGCATAAGTAGTAGGTTTCTCCTCTAGCCATCTGTTGTTCTTTCACCCTTTTAGCTCTCTCTGTTTCTCTGTTTCATTACTTTTCCACTTTCAGTCTGTCACTCTTTCTTCTCTTTCACTTTGCTCTGTTCCACCTCCTAGTCTTCCACTCCAGGCTCGCAGCGAAAGTGGGGCTACCTTAATTTACCCGACTCAGACGCTGAGACTGTGAGTGCTCTTTCTACGTCTGTCCACGTATGCTTGCTGTGTATTCCTGACAGCTGCCTCTGTCTGTATCATGCACACAAACACACACACACACATAATCACGCACAGAAGGTCTGAGTTTTAAAGCAGTTGTTTCCCTACTCTTGCAGAGCAGTCTGAACAGTATTATGAGCGTGTACAGTGAGATGGGTGACTACGGCAACGCGCGTGTTTCTGGAGAGATCCTGCTCAACATCTCCTACAGCTATAAAACAGGAGCGCTCAACGTTCTAGTGCGAGAGTGCCGCTGCCTAGCAACCGGAGACGACCGGAGACAGCGGACTGACCCGTAAAGAACCCGCATGTGCAAGCACAACATACACATACATATTAGTACAGCATATAAAATGAAACACTTTCCCATTTTTAAGATTATTTACTGCAGCTCATCCAAACTCCCCAACATTGAACGTCTGCATTAGCACTGATTCTGACCATCATAATGACAATCAGCTTGATAGCCGTAACACTGTTTATAGTGTTTGAGGGTACCCGATGTTGCACTATATGTATATATAAAAAGCTTTGCAAATGCTTGTGTGTATTTTGCAGTTATGTCAAAACCTACCTCTTACCAGACAAGTCACGCCAGAGTAAACGAAAAACCAGCATCAAAAGCAACACCACCGACCCGGTATTCAACGAAACCCTGAGGGTGAGACAGACCTGTGGTCACATGTGTCTGACATGCTTGTCAGTGTTTCCCTAACAACATCTGTGACATCCTCTTCCTCTCTCTCTCTCTCTTCCTGTCTGTGTGAAGTATGTGGTGAGTCATTCGCAGCTGGAGACGCGTACTCTACAGGTTTCCGTCTGGCATCATGACCGCTTCGGACACAACATCTTCTTAGGAGAGACTGAGTTGACATTTGACTCCTGGGAATTTGACAAACAGATAGAGGATTGGTTCCCTTTGCAACCCAGAGTGAGACCCACACATACGCAAATTTCTATACGGATTAAATTAAAAGAACTAAAGATATCTCTTTAGTTACTTGTGTCAAGGAATAGAGCTTGGTATTGTTACTTAATGCTTAGCAATACTCGTGTCATAAAAAAAGGACTGCATTAAGCTAGTAAAACTTGCACTTGTGTGCAGTGTAATGCTTTAAAATGTATATGTTTCCTGCAGGCGGAGTGCTCTACAGATACTCTCATGCAGTATAAAGGAGAGTTGACTGTGGTACTTAAGTACATTCCTGCAGAGAAGAACCTTTCACTGCCACTGGACCAAATACAAGGTAGTGTAGCAGAGAAGATTCCATGTCTTCATTTTTTACAGATGCAGATTACACACCTCCTTTCTTAATGTGCTGCAGTGATGGATCAAGCCCTGATGGATTTTCTGTTCCTTTTTTCTTTTTACTTGCCAGTATAATGTGTCAATGATGTCCTGATATCATTATGTGCTTTGCACTTTAACACCCTGTCATAATGAATGAAGCTAATGAGCCCGCTGTCTCTTTCTCAGTGAAAAGAGGTTTTCTGAAAGGGAAGAAGAGTATCACTCTGCCAAAAGGAGGCATGGTAGAGCTGCTGGTTAAAGAAGCCAAAAACCTGACAGCTGTCAAATCAGGCTCTTCTGATCCATTTGTCAAAGGGTAAGACAAACTTTGTCTCTCATGTGATAAAAGAGAATGCATGATTCCAAGCCTAGGCATTAACTGTCCAAGTACAATATTGGTTGAATTTTTTATGTGTGGTGTAGGTACCTGCTGCCTGATGACAAGAAGAGCACGAAACACAAGACTGCAGTGGTGAGGCGTTCCGTGAATCCACGCTGGAATCACACCTTCACCTACTGTGGCCTGCAGCACAGCGACCTGGACAATGTGTGTCTGGAGCTTACTGTCTGGGACAAAGAGCCACTCGCCAGCAACGTCTTCCTTGGGGGAGTGCGACTAGGAGCTGGGACTGGTCAGTCTCTCTCTCTCTCTCTCTCTCTCTCACTCACTCAGTCTTTATCACTGTCACACCTGAACAAAAAACATTCAGGCCATTTACTACCATATTAGTAATTTAAGAGATCTATAAACAGTATGGATAAAGAGAATATAACCAGTCATATAAAAAAAAAACAGATTTCTTTATAAAAGAGCACTTCTACCTCAAATAGCAAATGACCAAATTCCACATCTTACCATTTAGAGTTCCATTTCCACCTGCATTAATCTTATCAAACATACTTTTTTTTTTACTGCTAAATGTTTTTACTGCTAAATCCATAACCATACAACAAATATACTTCCTGTCCACAAAAAGTCACACCTTCCTTTTGGACCATCTTTTGCATTGATTTTGATAAGCTCATGCAAGGTCCCAACATTTATTTCCAGAGTTGCATTATTTTCTATTCAAGATCTTGTATTGATAGTGAGAGCGGCAGATCATTATCATTATATAAAGCCTTCTCCAGAGCAAACCCAAAGATCTCTTGAATCTGGTTAAGGTCTAGACTCTGTGGTGGCCAATCTGTGTGAATATGATGTCTCATTCCTTCACCATTCTTTCACAATGAACCTGGCATCGTTATCTTGGAACATCTCCAGGCAATCAAGACTGAAAAATCTATTGATGGAAAAACCTGCTCATTCAGTATATTTATGTAGTCATCTGACCTCTTCATCTTTTTTTGGGCACATAACGTTGATGAGCCTAGAACTGACCAACAGAAGCAACTCCTGATCATAACACCGCTTGCACGGTAGACACTAGGCATGACGGGCATATCACTTATTTCTTTATCTTAAAAGGCAAGTTTAAGCCTTTTTTCTTCAATTAGCCTTACTGAAACATGGTTTTCTCAAGGCTTTACAGCAGTTTAATCCCAATACCTTGAGTTCTCTTCACATTGTGTTTTGGGAAATACTCTTACTTTCACTATTACACATAGCTGTGAGTTCTCCTGTTGTTTTTCTATGATTTGATTTCACTAAACATTTAAGTGATCTCTGACCATGTTCATTTAAAAATTATTTTTTTCCACCACATTTCTTCCTTTAAGATGATGGTTAGATACTATCCTTTGGATGATGTATTGGACAGTTCTGAACCAAATTTTTGTACTTTCAGTGATCTTCTGGCGGCACGGTGGTGTAGTTGTTAGCACTGTCGCCTTGTACCTCCAGGGTCTGGGTTCGATTCCCGGCCAGGTTCGAGTCCCATCTCTGTGTGCATGAAGTTTGCATGTTCTCCCCATGCTTGGTGGGTTTCCTCCAACAGTCCAAAGACATGTAGATTAGGTTAATTGACATTCCCAAATTGGCTGGAGTATATAAGTGTGTGCCCTGTGATGGATTGGCACCCTGTCCAGGGTATACCCTGCACTGTACCCTAAGTCTCCTGGGATAGGCTCCAGGCCCCTCATGACCCTGAATACAGGATTAAGTGCTATAGATGATGAGTGAGTGAGTAATCTCCTTAGCTGTTTTCTTTGCTTGATGAATAATTAATTCATTCAATGATTCAATAACAGCTTTGAAGAATTGGAGCCTTCTGAAACAGAGTAACACATTTGTTATGTGTGCTTTGTCTTCCTTCATCTTAATAACAGAGTCTTATGTAATACCTATCAGGGAAGCATTCCCCTAGGGCCCTGAACCTGTTGTTGGAATAATTACACAGATTTTCTTTTAGACTGAGACTGAGTGATTTTGAAAGCCAGTTGTTATGCTGTTACACTTATCCATGTGAGATATGCACCGTAGTGACATTGTACAAAAAGGCACAGTTATTTTGTCTGGTTAGCTTATTAGTGAGAATATGAATGCTGGTGTTGGTAGTACCAGCATATAGATTACTACTTATTTTGCATAAAACTACAAAAATACATAACTGCGTGTTATAGTTCAGTAGTTGGCGGCACTGTGATTTAGTGGTTAGCACTGTTGCTTTGCACCTCCACGTCCCATGTTTGATTCCCACTTCAGGTCTGTGTGGATAGAGTTTGCATGTTCTCCCTGAGCTTAGTGGGTTTCCTGCTGGTACTCTGGTTTCTCCCCACAGTTCAGAGATGTGCAGAATACGTGAATCGGATGGTTGTCTAGTGGTTAAAAAGTTTAACTACCGATCCGAAAGTTGCAAGTTTAAATCCCAGCAGTCCCAACTTGATACTGTCGGACGCTTGAGCGAGACACTTAACCCTCAACTGCTCAGGTGTATGAAATAAGGGTGTCTGACAAATGACGTAAATGTTAAAGCTAGCTTTTCAAAAAGTAGATAAAAATGTATTTAATAATGTGAACATACGGTCAGATAGCACAACCCTTTATGCTTTATGCTTTTTATACAAGCGGTCTTCAGTCCTATGCACAAAGATCTCTGTATCTCAAATACAGAAGTAGCTGCACCTACAGTAGGTGATTGACCCAAGATAAATTGAATAAACGAGCAGAATCAGGTGTGACATCTGGCCGGTTGTAACAAACACCTGCATCCACATCTGCCATTTGTGCTTAAGATTGAAGACCCCTTATTTAGACCATAATTACACCATGATTGTTATGGGTTTATTTATATGGACTATTTAATAAGGTTCAAGGAATGTAGATGCTTTTGCTTGTACTGCTGCAGGATGCATTTGCACACACACACACACACACACACACACACACACACACTCTCTCTCTCTCTCTCTCTCTCTCTCCAGACACATACTCATTACTCAAGATTTGGTTTCTGCCTTCTCCCTCTTGTATAGTTTCTTTCATTATTTTTTTCCCCCATCTTAATTTCCTTCAGATTAAAAATCTGTTTTAAGCACAAGGGTTTACAGTGTGAAGCAAATAAATGTTCCGACATGCAGGAAGTTGCTTAGTGCTAATTTTGTTCCCCCCCTGTAGGTCTGAGCTATGGGAAAGAAGTGGACTGGAATGATTCCTATGGTGAGGAGCAGCGACTATGGCAACGCATGATTGACAACCCAGAGGTTCCCCAGGAGTGCACGCTGATGCTGAGGTCCAGCATGGCCAAGAAAAAGACGTAGAGAAGGAGATGCCGAGGGATAGAAATGCATCTCGCAATATCCATTACAAGCTACTACTCCCTGTCACCTTATAGAAAAGTGCACTTTGCATACATAGATAGATGCTACATTGTAATACACACAGACCTACACAGAAACATTATCCTTGAGACTAGGCTTGATTCCTGCATTTTACAAACACGACCAAATAGTCTAGCTGTCTATATGAACACCCTGTCCTTCATCACTGTGTCTTTGCTGACCACTGCACAAGCATGCCTCATACATATCCTGCTGTCATATAGCTGTGCAGTCGAAAGCATGGCTCAAACAAAAGAAAGATTGCTCTCACACATGAAGAAACACATTTATGATGGCACAAACAGTTCTTTTCGAAGTGCACACAAATAATAGATACAGAGAAGCACGTTCACTGCCACTCTCATATATACAAAAAAACAATCCTGCTTTTAGTGCACATTTTGTCTGAGGAGTCTGTTTCCAGTGGTGTTGTAGCGATGAGACAGAAATCAAGCACACCTCAATGACTCAGAACATGACTCTCCAGTAGTGCATGCCTGAAGCAGTGTTTATTGTGCATTAGATTTGAGCTGCTCTACCTCAGGCTGTCTTTGTGTCCAGAGTGATAGTGAAATATCATAGTACAACATTTCTATAATAGACAGAACATATCAATATCAATATATATAGTAACAAACTGCCAACAAAACCGCAACATGTTAAAAACAGAGTTACATTATCCATTGTTTGATGTCTACACATGACAAAGTGTTGTTTGTTTTTACTTTTTCTTTCCTTGTCTTAATCAGTGTCCCTCCAGGTTCCTCCCACTTCTCAAATATATGGCAGGAGGTGGATTGGCTACTTTGCTCTTAGGTGTGAATGTGTGTGGATGCTACCTTGTGATGGGCTCCTATTCGGGGTGCGTTCCTGCCTTGTGCTGTGGATCCACACCTGCCCTGACTGGGATAAGACATTTACTGAAGTTTAGTAAACTGAAATGAAAAAAAAAAAAAAAGATTTGCCTCTTTTTATGTAGAATTCAGTTAGAGATCTTATGCCACACACTTCAGCGGTTCACAAAGTCACCTCTCCAGAATTTTATTTTTGCTTTGTTAATGTGGTACTTTATTATTATTATTATTATTATTATTATTATTATAAGTTATTACATTTATGATTGTGTTCTTCATATGAGGAGCATTCAAGTCAAACCAGGACTTGTGATGAAATTTATGGTGAATGAGGGTGTAAATCTGATTGACATTTACTGGAAACCTCAAGCACAGTACGTTATGCGACTCTTCGCTGCTGTAAAACATTTGAATGGTTGAAACGTTTTAAAGCAGGCTGTATATGAACGACAACGTAGACTACAGCAGTCATTCCTGTGAACACACTGAAATTCAGTGCCATGCCTGATCCTCGAAAATTGACAGCTTTGGGAAGAGATGCATCTTTCTGTGGGCCACTTGCACATTACAGGAATGTCTATTGTTTATCCTATGATCATATGCAAACACTAGTGAAACGCTGGGATAAGTGCATAAGTGTAGCAGGGGATTATATCGAAAGATAAATGTTTTTTTTCCCCCTCTCATGACTGTGGTCTGTTACAATCATAAGACCCAGTTTGATTTGAATGACTACATACTATCCTGTTTCACCAGGCACCTGAAACAGTTAAATCCAAATCTCACTAACTCAGACACAAGTAAGTCATTTCAACGTAGACCCAGGGGCATCAGCAGCCGTAAACCTGTATGCACTGTGTGTACATTTTTCTTTAACGATTTTGGTCAGTTTGTACGTCAGTGGTGTCGATGCATTTTCAGGATTTTTTCACAAACACTGTAGCTTATTTTGTGTGTTAGCAGGCAAATAAGTAGAGTAATAATGAGCAAAAGCAAACAACTGAAAATTTTTCAACTCTTTTGAAAAAAAAAAAAAAGCACCCTGTTGTACACAATGAAGATTCTTTCAACAGTAGCATTGCGTTTGGTCTTTAAAATGCATGTGGTAGGGAAAACAGAATTTGACTCGTGCGTGCATTGCTCCTAGACATTAAAGGTAATACAAGCGGTACTTGTGTGTAACATGAAATTTAAACGACCCTGCCTAGACCTATTGTGTTTGAATAAATTTTGTTTTTCCAGGACGATTTGGTGCAAAAGCTGCCATTTGTTTTAGTCCTGAATTTCTATTTTATAACTGTATGCCTTAAATACAAGACATGGCGCCAACTCTCAAGTATAACCATTTTTACATTCACCTGTGTACTGTTTGTAAGACTTACTGAGTAGCAGGGTATTCAATGTGTTAAATGTTAAGTCAATGTGTTTGTTGCCTGACTGTGCAGCATGTTTAGTGTGTATATGTGCATTGTCAGCTCTGAGCAGGGAGATTTATGCATCTTCAGATACCTTTACATAGTAAACAATAAAATGTATTAACCTTTACTAGCGCGTCACCCTTTGTCTATAAATACAAAGCTCTTACACCTAAAGTTGCAGTAGCTGTGCACCAAGTTGTGATTTTATTGAGGCAGACCCACTCCTTTTTGATCAGCAACTACAGTAAATTACTTTGACATTGAAACGCCTGCTTGGCCTGTCTCTTTCCTCCCTTGAGAAGACACGACTTTTACATTGAAAAGACTGTTTGGTGTGTCACTGTCCAACGATGGAGTTCTTTAAATTCAAGTAAGGTTTGTGACCTTCCATACTACTGTGATATATAAATACAGTCATACGTAAACATTAAGCTTTCTTGCAAGAGTGAAATCCTTAGTCACACTGTGGTAAAAATAAGTCACCCAGAAAAATTATTACTTACGCATGAAATGTAAACATTGACAGAACATATTTTGCAAAGTTCGATGATGTTATGGTTTTCATTTCCCTGAGGTTGAGTATGGATTTTTTTAGTTTGGAATTTCCTGCCACTACATTCTGAACAGAGAGAAAGAAATTGAATACTTTTATAAATTTTTTTTTTTTTTTTACAATTCTGTTTATCCCAGGCCAGACAATGTGTGCATATTGTATATTTTATAGGATACTTAAACATGACCTGATTAAGACATAAATATGAAATTGACATGTAATATCACTGCAAAGACTGTCTTTACTATTAATATAAATAATAGTATATAATATAGTTTAGTTCTCTTGGTTTGGATCAAAGCATAAAATGACACATTCATTTGCTAGCATTAGCATGAAAAAAAAATTGTCATACATTCATGAACATTTCACTCATGCTCCGGTTATTGAATGGTATGTATGTATGTATTTATTTTATTTATTTATTTACTTTTTTTTTTATCCCAGCAGCTTTCGAAACTCCCGTCCAGTTCTAACTAATGCACAGGACAATGACATCAGAGTTCATTTTAATCAAACCAAACATGCTAATTGTGAACACACCCTTACATTCAGCTGGAGATCTGTGTGTCATGCAAAGAATACTATAGACACTTTTGATAAGATAATTTTACTGTCACGTACAATGACATATTTTTTGGAGGAAGTCAGCAAAGTAAAGAACAAAATAAACAAATAAGTACAAGAATGCATGTTCTAAAAAGTTAGTAGGTTAAAGAGGTAGGCATGTCATTGTCAAAGTCCTATAGTCAAGGGAAATGATTATGAAGTAAATATACAGTAGACGCTTCACATCACGCTGCAAACAACTGGTAACACTCAGGAACAGAATGGGCAGATTAGACTTTGTCAGATTGTAACAGAATGATGGGAAGAGAAATGGGATGGGATGGAGAAACAAAGGAGAGGCTGCCAGTGGAACCTGATCACATTGAAGATCTGACTGCTGATGAAAGTAGCAGGATAAATTCTGAAGTGCATAAGGCTATATAGTAGGGCTTAAAAAAGTTTTTTTTTCTTTCTTGACAAGACAAAACCCATCCACTTTGTAAAACCACTATTCCCCCTTACCATCCCCTTTAGATTAATAGTGCAGTGTATTATATAAAATTTGTCATGAAAATTAAATATTAAAACTCCATACGTACAATCATCTACGAACTATAAATAACCATGATTACCCTGCTGAAAAAAACAGCATCGACCAGCATAGCTGGTTACCATTATACCAGCATATGTTGTGTTTTGGTACTGGTATGCTGGTGATTTTACTGATGCTGGTCCACAGCATACCAGCATAGATTTTGCTGGTATGCTGGTGACCAGCATTATAGTGCCATGATACTATGCTGTTCACCACTAATGTTGGTATGGTATAAAAGCCAGAATACGAAGATTGTCATCCAAAATGTAAAATATAGTACAGAATCAGTATTAGGTTTGTAAAAGCCCACTTTTACATTCTATACACAGTCATACATCTTTGTGCCTCTCTCGAAAAGCAGTAACTCAAGACACAAGTGAACATCGCATACCTGGCATTTCCATTGTGTTTATGGATGCTTACCATAAACTGATTTGCAATTCACACAGACCCTGTGACCAGCAGTGGCAGCATTCCTGGCATCTGAGGTCAGTCCATGTGTTGGTTGTATGCAGTCACAGGTGAAACTTTATCATGTGGTCAACCGCTTAAAAAAATACAAGAGGTCCGTCCCGAATCCAGACCCCCAGTCGTGGTAGAGGTTCCCATGATATAGTGATGCTCCGTCTGTATCTAGCCTGCTTGTTTGCATTTGGTCTTTCTAAAACAGGTGGCTGATCATTTTCATGGTCACAACGGTTTATAAAAAAGGAAAAAGAAACATAAGCATGATGATAATAAAATTACTGTCAATAATCATTAATAACTATTGACCATGCATAAAGACAACACAAACTTTTGCAATGTTATACAGCGATTTATACTTTTTGCATTACGATTTACATTTACACCTTAATATCACAAACATCTGTAAACTACATAAGGCAGTATTTTAGGCAGTATAAGGAGCTAAAGTGTTTGTGCTAAATAACATTATAGATAGCAGTGTCATAAGCTAACAAAAAACTGAACCAAATAGCTACAATAACATGAAGCTATCCAAAAAAGGGCGAAATATATTATAAACATTTACACCACAACTGATACTGATAATCATCTGTTTTTTTAATTTATTTTTTTCCCCCAATTTTCTCCCTAATTTAGTCGTGTCCAATTCCTCCCCGTCACTAGGGGGCTCCCACATTAAGGCTGTTTGTGCTAAGCTACATAAGCAGTATGTTAGCATAATTTAGCAGTGTTATCTACATGCTAACCAAACCATGTAAGTGACATTAAATTAAAATGTTTCACATAAACTGGCAACTGCTTGAGAGAAAATGAGGGAAAAAATTTATACTAGTTTTATATTATCAGAATAAGGATTATATAAGATTTAAAAACTTACCCATGGTGCCAGAACTATATTATATACAGTCAAACCTCGGATTGCGAGTAACATGGTTTACGAGTGTTCCGGAAACTGAGCAAAGATTTTTAATAAATTTTTAATCGGAAACCAAGCGAGTATTAGTTTACGAGCGCCGAGTATCATGTATCACGTCTTACGACTCTGCGACTCTTATTTTGACACCGAGCGGCAAGTGATCACAACTGAGCCAGTGGTTTTTCTCTCTCTTGCGCTGCAGGAATTATGGGTAATCGTCTCCCCTGCTGCGTCTTAGTGCTCGTCTCTTACTGGTATAATCAACATCTCCCTCTCTCTTCTGTGTGTGCGTGCATAATTTGACACTGTGCCCCACAGACACCGACACACACACACACACACTTTACTCATGTGTACTTTGTGTGTGCACACGCGCGTAATTTGACACCGACACCAACACACACACACACACACACACACACTCTCCCCGGCTGCACACACATGCTTTATTTACACAGAAAACTCAGCTCTGTCGCGATTCTTTTCAAGGGTAAGGTGCTGGTTCATTTGTTATTTTAAATTTTTTTACTTTACAGCAGTGATTCTGTTAGTATGCTCACACGAGAATCATTAGAGAGATTTCTTTTTTTCCCCGTTAAAACAGTGTTTGTATTGTGTATGTTAGTTGTGAAACTTAAAAAGCGAGGTGTGGGGAGGGAGGAGGTGTTTTACTGTTTAACACGAGGCGAGGGGCTAATTCCACACACACACACACACACACATACAAATACACAGCGCCTGCGCGCACAAACGGAAACACTTATTTGACAGTATTTATTTTTACTTTTTTTAAATGTTAAGTGCAGGTTAATTTGTTAAATTTTTACTTTATATATTGTATTCATTATTTTTATGTATTTACGAAGAAGTATATACGCGCCCGCTTCCGGAACGAATTATCCAAGGTTCCACTGTAACTTTAAACTTACATTGATTAGCAATATAAACAACGCACCTATGAGGCTGAGCAATGGAATAAACTGTGTGGGTGCCAATAATATCAAACGTTTATCTGTTAATTTTTTGACAATACTCCTGCTTTTTGTTGGAAACTGGCAGACATAAAAATGTGAAAAATACTTTCTGATGCAATGACTTCAATGTTGGGAACACAGTGTGACCTACTCCCATGTGGCTTGAAAAACCTTCCATCTACAGTTAAATATAAATATTCAAATTTGATCATCATGTAATCTAGTTTCGTTTAGTGTTATCATTAATATACACAAACATTGTTTTAATGTAATTAAACAAAGCATCTTTTTATTATCATTCTTTTTTTCACATATTCATTAAAAAAAGTAACTTTTTGTAAATCAAGGTGACAAAAACCCCTACTATTACAAAAAACAGGATTTTTCTATCTCTGTAAATAGGTGCATTGAATGCTGTCTGTCACTGTTTTTAATCATTTATGTGCATAACTCTGTGGTAGTTAATGCCATAAGCACTGAGCAATGTTTTATATAGACAGTTAGGTTTTCTAAATAAAACAGCAACAGCATGATTGTTTTATAAAGTAGACTATAGGTTCATACAGTATGAATTAAGGGCTTCATTTTCATTAGAGGAAAGAGCTGGTGTGATGAGGGTGAACACAGCGAAAACTTAGTAACAGATTAATCCCTCATGACATTTTGTAAACTGTATTTATAAGAAAGGACTGCACTGATGCAGATATAACAATTGATCCAAAAACACACACCTTGGCTAAAGCCCCACTAAAAATGGTCTAGCGACACCCATGGGAGGAGAGATTCACTGGTAAATGCATACTGTACCACCCAAAGAGCTGAGACATCTTTTGCAGACCATAAACACACTGGTTATTTTCTCAGCCGAGTGTGATCTTGGCTTTAGCCAGATTAACATTTTAAATGATACGTCAAGGTCTAGCCTGCAGCTTGAAAGTCTTTCAGCACTTCTCTTTATCAGGTGTGTTGGCTCTTCACTGGAGAAATGTTCTGTTATGTTAAGTCCTGTATTCAGAAAAGCCACTGGTTAGCTGACAACTGCAGACTATGAACGACTGTAGAAAATACTGTAATGCAGTGTCTGCTTCAGTTCTTTATGAATGTAGCCCAGGGTAGACTCTTGATAATGTCTCTAATAGTGGAAAAGCATTGGGTGTTAAATTAACTCAGCGCATGCGCTGTGTTGCTGTGTTATATAACCTAGTTTGTTTGGAGTGTACTGAAGGACCATGAGGTTGCACAACCTAGTTTCAATGCAAACAGGATTGAAATACGATTGGTCATAAATGCAGCGTTAATATCCCTGATAGCCAATCAGTGCCATCATTAAGCGGGATCACTGAGGAGGGGCGGGTAATGAGCGCGGGGGAGAGAAGTTTTCTGGAAAAGAGAAGCGTGTGTGTGTGTGTGTTTAGAAGCGAGGAGCTAGATGAGACGTCACTGCCCGTGAGCCTCGGAAAATCTAGAAGGTCTCGTAAAAGTTACTTATGTTCCTGTAGTTCTTAAAAAGTGCTGTAAACTTCTTTGAGAGGAGTGCTCATCTACATGTGTTCGGATAGAAGACGGTGTATAACTGAAGTGTTAGCAGGCCATGCTAATGCTGTCGTGCTCTACTAAAGGAGTTTGCTACCAAGATTGAGGACTGGGATAATTTGTGAAGAGCGGAGCTGACGGATAGCGCCCCGTTCTACCGGGAACGTTCGGGGTTCCTCCGTTTGGCCAACGAGGGACACCGTGTGGTGACCTGAGCTGCTGATAACCAGGAGTTTAAGAGTTTGCTAAGGAAACGAGAGTTTGCTGTTCCCGACTCTAGTTGCAACGAGTGACTAGGAGGTATTCAAAACATTGTGGGGCGACATTCCACCGGAGACTGTGAGTACATTGCGGTGGAACAGGCCTGCAACGAGTTATGTTTCTGCCGGCATTTTAGTTTGTTTGTTTTACAGCTAGATGACTGGTCACATTAGTTAGTTGTGTATAAGTATACTTGGCCTATTATAAATGACTTGGCCTGTTATTTCGGATTTAGAATGTCCTGAAGTGGATGAAAAGCCCCCACCTCCACTGAAGCATTTGATTGATGCTTCATCCTCAGGTGCCTCAGCTGAGTCTATTATTAGGGCTGTGGGTGACTTGTTGTCCAAAATAGAGAGACCATATCCCTCAGGAGAAATTGGTAGCTATCGTCACCTTCGAATTTTTTCTGGTACCATACCTACTCCTATAGGAGAGGAGGACTTAGAACCCTGGCTTGAGCAAGCCCACCTAATGGTGGAAGAGAGTGGTTGTTCCCCTAGAGAGAAGCGTTGACGAATTATGGAAAGTTTGAAGGGACAAGCTTTAGCTCTAGTAAAAGCTGTGCGAACAGCAGATGCTGATGTCTCACCACTTAAGGTCTTAGAGGTAATTGAGAGCTCATTTGGAACTGTTGAATCAGGTGAAGATCTTTATTTTGAGCTAAGGTTGATGCAACAAGAGTCAAGAGAAAGACTATCCGATTTTTTGAGACGACTAGAACAGTCTCTCACAAAAGTTGTTAATAGAGGTGGTATTCCTGTTAGTCGCATGGACTCAGTTCGGGTAGAACAGTTACTTCGGGGGGCCATACATTCAGATCTGATGCTGGTGCAGCTGAAGCTAAGGGAGAGGACGCGAAATCCTCCAACATTTTTAGAACTGCTAAGTGAGATCCGACCTGAAGAGGAATATGCCACAGCAAGGGTTAAGATTAATTTGGCGGTCCAGAAGGTTCATACTGAAGTGGGCATAGACAGTCAACAGTTGGACATTCAGAGTCTGAAAGCTGATATTAAAGAGCTGAAGTCCATGTTCAATGCCATGAAAACTAAGCCATTTCAAAGAGAAGCCAGTGACACAGGGTTGGATCAGACAGGGCAGTCTAATGCTGCTCTAATGACAGAGAATGCAGAGATAGCTGCCTTAAAGAAACAAGTTAAGAGATTGCAGTGTAAAGTGGTCAATAGGGTGGATAATAATGAAGCGTACGCAAAAGATAAGGTATTGAGGGAGGACCCAGCTAGACCCGCTCAAGGTAGGTCAAAGCCAAATACATTTTTTAGAAACACAGAAGAATGCATTTGCTATCGCTGTGGGGAAGCTGGGCACTTTGCTAATAAATGCCAGAATGCAGAAAACCAGGGCAAAGTAATTCAACAGCTCATTTGTTCTCTTAAGAAAGCTCGAGGAGGTCTCCTGGCCCAGATGATAAGCTTCCTGATACTGTATGTTCAGTAAAGAGAAGTGAGGTGACCCCTATGGGAGGTAAACACATTCCGAAAGGGCTGATAGGCCCATCTTTAGTAGTGCCCTTGAGGGTAAATGGACACATGTGTGATGCTCTGTTGGATAGTGGGTCACAAGTCACAATAATTTTTGAGGCTTGGCATCAGAGGTATTTGGCAGATGTTCCCATTCACACTGTCTCAGGATTAGCCATCTGGGGACTAAGTGAGAGCAGTTACCCCTATCGTGGTTATGTAGTGGTAGACATGGAGTTCCCTGAAAGTGTCACAGGTTCTAGAGAGTCTATCTCGGTCCTGGCCCTGATATGTCCCAGTCCCCAAAGTCCTAATCAGACTTCAGTTATTTTAGGCACCAATGCTAACCTTTTTAAGCGCTTGGCCCAACTGTGCCACGAGACTGCGGGAGTGGATATTGTTCAGACACTAGGCATTAGGATGGGTGGGCTAGCACGGAGTGGTGTTACAGTGGTTGGCGAGGAGAACGATTCAGTGGGATGGGCGACATTGACGGGTCCAGGTTCACTGACTGTCCCTGCTAATAGTGATTGTTGTGCTGTCTGTAGTGTTGAGCTGAGCCAGTCTTTAGCCAAAGAGGTGCTGATGCTGGAAGCTTCCTCCAAGTTTCCCCTTCCAGCTGGAGTGCTGCTACAGTCAATGGTGGTCCCAAGCTCTGAGGTAAAGGTGTAGGATTTTCCTGTGCTACTACACAATTAGTCTATTCGCAGTGTAGTGCTTCCAGTAGGAACAGTTATGGGGCAGTTATGTATTGCAGATCCACTAATGCATGCATTAATGCTAACAACAGAGACAAGAACGGAGACGGAATCGACCGAGTTTGATTCTAGTCTCATCAATTTTGGTGATTCACCTCTATCTGAGTAGTGGAAAGTACGCCTTCGACAGCAGTTGGGTGAGCGAGCCAGTGCGTTTTCTCTGCATGAATGGGATGTGGGACTTCCCAAAGGCGTAGAGCATAACATCCAATTGTCAGATTCCCGACCATTTAGAGAGAGGTCCCGGCGATTAGCGCCAGCCGATATTGAGGATGTTCGAAAACATTTGCAAGACTTGTTGGCAGCCGGTATCATCAAGGAGTCTCGTAGTCCTTACGCTTCTCCTATAGTGGTGGTTCGGAAAAAGAATGGGTGTGTCCGGATGTGTGTGGATTACCGGACCCTGAATAATCGGACAGTGCCTGATCAATATACTACTCCTCGTATTGACGATGGGCTTGACTGTTTGTCGGGTAGCCAGTGGTTCTCTGTATTAGACATAAGAAGTGGCTATTATCAGATTCCAATGTCCGATGTGGATAAGGAGAAAACAGCCTTTATTTGTCCATTGGGGTTCTATCAGTTTGAAAGAATGCCACAAGGAATTACCGGGGCTCCAGCAACTTTTCAGAGGTTGATGGAGAAGACTGTCGGTGACATGAACCTTCTTGAGGTGTTGGTTTACTTAGATGACTTGATAGTCTTTGGGAAGTCATTGGAGGAGCATGAACAGCGACTCCTCAAAGTATTAGACAGGCTTGAGGAAGCAGGTCTAAAACTTTCATTAGATAAATGTCAGTTTTGCCAGTCACAGGTGAAATATGTTGGGCACATAGTCTCTGCGGATGGTATAGCCACAGACCCAGAGAAGATTGCGGCAGTTGCCAGTTGGCCTGATTTGAGATCTTTGCGGTCTTTCCTAGGATTCTGTGGATACTATAGGCGATTTATAGCCAACTACTCAGCTATAGTGCGACCACTCACAGAACTTACCAAAGGGTATGCACCAACTCAAAAGTCACGGAAGCAGACCATGGGAGACAAGACGTATTTGAAGGAATCTGAACCATTTGGTGATCGATGGAGTAAAGCATGCACTGATGCGTTCCATCAAATTATTCAGTGTCTTACTAGTGCGCCGGTTCTAGCGTTTGCAGATGCCCAAAAGCCGTATGTCCTACATACAGATGCCAGTTTGAAGGGGCTAGGTGCGGTTTTATATCAGGAGCACCCTGAAGGGTTGCGGCCAGTAGCTTTTGCAAGCAGAAGGGTAAGTTCAGCTGAGGAGAGATACACTATACATCATCTGGAGTTTCTGGCTTTAAAATGGGCGGTTGTGGATAAATTCCATGATTACCTGTATGGAGCTAAATTCACTGTGCGCACTGACAATAATCCCCTCACGTATGTGTTAACGACAGCCAAGCTTAATGCAACTGGGCATCGCTGGCTGGCTGCCTTAGCTACATATGACTTTACCATTCAGTACCGTCCCGGTAAGAACAACATTGATGCTGACATGTTATCTAGGAGAGGACAGTGGGAAGAGATATCCCAAACTGCGGTAAAATCAATTTGTTAGAAGGTTAGTATTCAAGATGTGTCAGGTTCCCCCCATAGATATGTGGATCAGTTGGGCCCCTCTCCTGAGTGTGTGCCAAACATTTATGCTTTCCCTATGCAGTTGGACCTACTTTCATTAAAGCAGATGTCCAGAATAGAGTTGGTGAGAGAGAAAGGCCGTTTGGTAATGAAGGAGGGGCTACTCCATCGGGTGAGCACAAAGCCTTCTGGTGAACAGGTAACACAGCTCGTGCTACCAGCTGAACTCAAAGAGCGTATTCTCCGTTCTGTACATGATGATATGGGTCATCTAGGAGTAGAGCGAACCCTAGATCTGTTACGAAGTAGATTTTATTGGCCAAGAATGGGAGTAGAAACAGAGCAGTATATCAAAGACTGTGGAGTTTGTGCTACCCGTAAGACTCCTTGCTGGAAAGCCACGCCTTTGCACCAGATAGTGAGCAATGGTCCAATGGACCTGGTTTGCATCGATTTCCTTTCACTTGAGCCTGATTCCAAAGGAATCAGTAATGTTCTAGTAGTGACTGATCATTTTACAAGGTATGCGCAGGCATTCCCTACTAGAAATCAGAAAGCTCGGACAGTAGCTAAAATCCTGGTGGAGAAGTTCTTTGTGCATTATGGATTACCTGCCCGAATTCATTCCGACCAGGGTAGGGATTTTGAGAGTCGGTTAATTCGTGAGCTCTTGACGATGCTGGGAATTCGTAAATCCCGAACTACACCGTACCATCCTCAAGGAGACCCACAACCAGAAAGGTTTAACCGTACTTTGCTTTCTATGCTTGCTACGTTAGGGTTTGAGAAGAAGCGCTCTTGGAGTGAGCATGTCCCTTACTTAGTTCATGCGTATAACAGCACCAAGTGTGATGTTACAGGATACTCACTGTACCTACTGATGTTTGGCAGAGAGGCTAGGTTGCCGGTAGATGTCTGTTTTGGAACCTCCCCTGATGGGTTGGAAGAGAAACACTATTCTGAGTATGTAGGAAAGTTGAAAAGTGATTTGCAAAGAGCCTATAGTATGGCCCGAGAACAGGCCGATAAGAGACACCAGCGAAATAAGAAATCATATGACTAGCAGGTGCGATTTCAAGAGATTGCTCCTGGTGATCGGGTGCTGTTGAGAAATTTGGGGCTTAAAGGTCGACATAAGCTTGAAAGCCGATGGAATTCGACACCATATGTGGTTGTGGGAAAGCTTCCCAACTTACCTGTCTACAGATTGAGACGTGAGAATGGTAGAGGGGGCGTGAAAACATTACATAGAGATCACCTTCTGCTCATTAGTCAATCTATGAGAATGCCTTTTGAGGAAGGGACTTGCACCTCAAAAAGGGAAGGTACCTACATAGATTGAGGGCAAACACAAAAGAAGAATGGAAACATTACTGGAAGTGAAAGCATCCGAGAGTGATTCGTCCTCTGATGGGGATAGTGTGGTGATGTGTAAACCTTCTAGAGAGTGTTTGGATAAGTTCCTGAGAAAAACAGGGTATGAAAAACCTTCTAGTGCTGCATCTAGTAAGGACGATCAGGAATTCTTTGAGTGAGTCAAGTGAAAATGAACAAGAATTTTTTGGTCGCGAGGGAGGTCACAGTGGTGTTCAAGATGAAGTTCCAGAGGGAGAATGCCAGGTGGATAGTGATAGTCATGAGTGCCTACGTGACTTAGATCATTCTGAAAGTGAGATAGAGCAAGAGGTTCGGGAAAGCCCGGTTAGAAACCATAACCATAGGTCCAGCGTTAATCCAGACAGGACTAAAGATCTTGGGCTAGGGCTTAGACCTAAGAGATCAGTAAAGCCTATACTGCGACTGACGTATGATGAATTAGGAAAGGCTAGTGATCAACCCATCACCATTGTACACAAAGGCATTACCATTCGGATAGAGTGTTAAATAATTATTTAAGAGCTGGCCCTTCCAAAACCCTGTATGTTATTTCATTGTCTCATGAGGACATGCAGACGGTTAGAGGGGGGAGGGTGTAGCCCAGGGTAGACTCTTGATGCTCTTGATGATGTCTCTAATAGTGGAAAAGCATTGGGTGTTAAATTAACTCAGCGCATGCGCTGTGTTGCTGTGTTATATAACCTAGTTTGTTTGGAGTGTACTGAAGGACCATGAGTTTCAATGCAAACAGGATTGAAATACGATTGGTCATAAATGCAGTGTTAATATCCCAGATAGCTAATCAGTGCCATCATTAAGCGGGATCACTGAGGAGGGGCGGGTAATGAGCGCGGGGGAGAGAAGTTTTCTGGAAAAGAGAGGTGTGTGTGTGTGTGTGTGTGTGTGTGTTTAGAAGCGAGGAGCTAGATGAGACGTCACTGCCCGTGAGCCTCGGAAAATCTAGAAGGTCTCGTAAAAGTTACTTATGTTCCTGTAGTTCTTAAAAAGTGCTGTAAACTTCTTTGAGAGGAGTGCTCATCTACATGTGTTCGGATAGAAGACGGTGTATAACTGAAGTGTTAGCAGGCCATGCTAATGCTGTCGTGCTCTACTAAAGGAGTTTGCTACCAAGATTGAGGACTGGGATAATTTGTGAAGAACGGAGCTGACGGATAGCGCCCCGTTCTACCGGGAACGTTCGGGGTTCCTCCGTTTGGCCAACGAGGGACACGAGGACATCGTGTGGTGACCTGAGCTGCTGATAACCAGGAGTTTAAGAGTTTACTAAGGAAACGAGAGTTTGCTGTTCCCGACTCTAGTTGCAACGAGTGACTAGGAGGTATTCAAAACATTGTGGGGCGACATTCCACCGGAGACTGTGAGTACATTGCGGTGGAACAGGCCTGCAACGAGTTATGTTTCTGCCGGCATTTTAGTTTGTTTGTTTTACAGCTAGATGACTGGTCACATTAGTTAGTTGTGTATAAGTATACAAAAAGTATTGTATTACTATTTTGTTTATTATTTTGTGTACTTATAACTAGACTAAGTTTAAAAGCAGAAGAGAACTGAGTTGATATGTATTGAGTATTTAAGTTGCTAGTAATTAATTTATCTATATTTGTTTTCTGTATGGGGATTGTCTTAATTATTTCCATTTGACAATTGTTTTATTTGAAGTACTTAATGTGCTTTGTAAATAAATGAACCATCTCTTTGGTTATATATACGCCCAAGGTTGTGTCGGTCTATTGTTTGTAATTACTCGGCCTGAGAGTGTTCACAGGGTAAAGCCAGTTAAGCAACGGGTGAGAACCCAACATAGGAATCCAGGTTACACAGTTAAATATCATTTAACAACCAGCGCCAGGGGGTCCAAGGGGGCGCTACATGAACTTACAATTTAAGATAGTTTTGACAATTGCATGTTTAAATGCATGTGTTTTGTTTTGATGGCTTCAGGATGATTTGATTAAGCTTATATGTAGTTAATATAGTTTATATTTAGTTATTAAAACTGTTCTTAAATATTTGACATATTTCACAATCATTTGGTATACTGTAGTTAGTTTTATATACATTCTTGAATTTTAACATAAGGATTTGCAACAGGACATCAGATAATTTATCTGCAAATCAACTATTTATATTTATAAAATTGTATAGTTTTTCAGAAAAATGGTTTTGGAGAGAATAACTTCTTTGTTAATAGTAAACATAGTTGTCAAGAGTTTCAAAGAAAGAACAAAATGTACAGGCAGGACAGGCGTGGTGATGAGATACTAGGAGTGTCAGTTTGTGCAAGCACAACTCAGTCAGGGTTTGCACTATGGTGCTCAGTCACATGACTCACTTCTTACAAATCATTTAACCAACAGTTGTGATATAAACTGGAGAGCTGTACAGAGGCGAGATGGTAATTTATAACAAATGTAAAAAACAAAGTCAGTAAATTTGACACCACTGAATTCCAGGGCTTGTTAAAATTTGTTTGAACTCTTTTCGAGAGCCTGAACTTCATGGTCTTTCAGAAACAGTAGAAGGAGGTTTGCTGTCAAAAAAAAGCACTGGGTCATTTAAAGTGAGGTATGTTTGTGAAAATACACGTCTTATTGTCTGTTAATATAAAATCTCATTTAATTTAATTTAATTTAATTTTGGTAATTCTGGTTTTGCTAATGATTATTCAGAATCCCATATGATATGGACAATTTATTTGGAAACACGGTTGAAATCATTTGAACTTTTCTCAGTGTTTGTTTAGACTTAATACTTTTTACAGGCTCAGCACTTGTGTGGCTCTTCTTCTTGTCGCCATTGAAATCTAAATCGAATGAGCAAAACTCTTCTAGCTAGCAGTCAAGTTACAAACAATTTCATTGGGTCTTGAAGTTCCTTACTCATTAAAATGTAACACGTACATTTGTTTATCACTTTTATATTACAGGCCTCATACTTTCCTCCTTAGATGAGAAGGTCTATTACTCCATTTCAGGTAAGCAACGTTTTCTTTGTAAAAGAACATTCCAGTGCCATTAAGTCTAACTGGAAGAATAACATTTTTCCTCACCTCTCTCAGTTTTAATATGAAAAGAGTTTTAATTGAGTTTTTGTTTTGTTCCTTCCAAAGGATTTCTGCTACCAGCTACTCGGATGAAGCGCGTTTTCATATATGGCACTCTTAAAAAGGGCCAGCCGAACTACAACGTGATGATGGACACCACCAAAGGTAGTACCAAGTTCCTTGGCCATGCTCGCACTGTTGAGAAATACCCCCTGGTGATAGCAGGCAAGTACAATCTACCCTTCCTCCTCAATGTGCCTGGACAGGGACAACGTATCCAGGGGGAAATCTACAGTGTGGACGACCCAATGCAGAAATTCCTTGACTGGTTCGAAGGATGTCCTCAAATGTATCAGCGAACACCAGTCCTGCTTGAGGTTGAGGAGTGGGTTGAAGAGGGAGAGGAAGCACCTCAGGTGGGCAGCACCACTGAGGCCTTTATGTATAGCACGACCACTTACAAGCCTGAGTGGCTGCAGTATCCTACGTTTGATTGCTATGATGCATATGGGGATCATGGTCTATGGTACGATACTCGAGAAGCCAGAGACTGACGGATTCATAATTTGCTGACAACCTTTAACAGGCTCCTCTCTGGAGATAATCATAGCCATACACACATGTTTAACCCAGTGACAGAATTCAGTCTTGGAAATAGAGCATGTACAGAAATAAAGATTTTAATAATTTTGCCAGTGCAAGTCAGTCTGTTCATTCTGTTAGCTCGCTCAAAGTTTTGTTAAACTGTGGATCATTGGAGGCCCTTGTGTCAAGTCTTCCTTAGGGCCAACCTTTTCAACACATTTTATATTCAAGGTTATGATTGTCGAAAATCTCTTAAAGTATTGTACAGTGTGAATAAATACCTTTAATATATTAAGACATATATTGTGACATGCAGAGATGATTTCTTCATTATTGCAACAATTGTTCTGGGCCGATTCCCAGAGTGGATTGATATTTTTTTGTTATTTGTAAGGTACATTGGGACTAAAAAAAAATTATACATTATACAATTATACATATTTCATGAAAGGAAAAGTGCTGCAGATCTAGGCCACCCTGTTTACTTTCCTACCAGTAAGAGCTGCTGAACTGTACACTCAAAATTAACATATTGTGGAAAAGTTTCTATTGTAATTCAAAAAGTTTCATTATGCTATAATATTCTAGGTTAATTACATGTAAATTACATATTTCAATAATTTTTCTTTTGTTACAAATTTGATGATTACATTATAGCTCATGAAAATCTCAAAATATAAGAATACTTCCTAGAATCAATCAAGATTCAAGATATTTTATTTGCCATTTATACACAACAGTATGGGTATATTGTATTTTTTTGTGCAAAAGCTCAATGTAAAGTAAAAGAAATATACCATACACAAACTAAATAGTGAAAGGAAGTTGGAGCACTATACACACTATAATGCATGTTGGTATTATTCAAACATCATACCCAGATATGAAACTATGGGCACTGGTGGCTCAGTGATGGGTAGGTTTGGTCTGGGTTTGATTTCCAGCCAGTGCCCAAACCCCAGCTATGCGATGAAAACGAAGGATTCAGTTTAATACGAGAGTTTTCGAGCTGAATGACAACTTTAATGATCATAAAAGACGTGTTCTTTACCTAATTTGTGTAATTTCATTCTCATTTGAAAGAAGAGGTTTTGTTTTTTTAATAGATTTTGTGGCTCCACCTACATGCTTGGGTACAAACGCGTCAAACATAGACTTTTAAATGCTATAATAGTGATTTAAAAATGACTAACAAATAAATTTGCCAACAAGTGCTCACATGCCGCCATCTAGTGGTTATAGTGGCATTGTTTTGTCGGTCACGTATTTGTATGTGTTTGTGAGAGAGAGAGAGACAGACTTGTGGGTAGTCATACAAAGCTTCAGTACTATTTCCTCTGGGTACTCCGGTTTCCTCCTACAGTCCAAAGACATGTAGGTTAGACTAATTGGCATTCCCAAATTGCCCGTAGTGTGTCAATGAGTGAGTGTATGTGTGTGTGTCTGTGCCCTGTGATGGATTGGCACCCTGTCCAGGGTGTACCCTGCCATGTGCCCTAAGTCTCCTGGGATAGGCTCCAGGCCCACCGTTGCCCTGAATACAGGATTAAGCGGTATAGATGGTGAGTGAGTGAGTAAAATGGGTAGAAGGGATCAAGCCATTAACACTAGTGATACCCTGCCTTATACCCTAAATTCCCTGGGATAGGCTCCAGGCCACCCGCGAACCTGTATACAGGATAAAGCGTTACAGACAATGTGTGAGTGAGTGACTGAGTGAGTGAAACACTCATCAAACTATGCGGTACAGTAGAACATGTATTGATGTATTGCATGAAACATGAGAAGCATAGAGAGAAATGTGTATAGAAAGCTCAGGGAGGATTGCGAAGAAAGTCATATTTTAAACAGAAAGAATCACATTGGACGTGTAGGAAATACTATATTTATCTTAAGAGAAAATGGATTAATGTCAAGAATCTGGAGTAGGAAGGAATCAACATCACACTGCAGTATGGTAGGTGGCGCTATATGCACCTTAACGTTAGATGTGATTCGCCAATAAGCACAACAAGAAGCAGAAGAAGACGAAGAAAAAGAAGCAGGTATTCACTCTAAATTTCAGTCAAGTTTCAGACTTTTCTCACCACTGTTTATAAACGCAGTGACCCCTAAATAGAAAGCTCAGGGAGGATTGCGAAGAAAGTCATATTTTAAACAGAAAGAATCACATTGGACGTGTAGGAAATACTATATTTATCTTAAGAGAAAATGGATTAATGTCAAGAATCTGGAGTAGGAAGGAATCAACATCACACTGCAGTATGGTAGGTGGCGCTATATGCACCTTAACGTTAGATGTGATTCGCCAATAAGCACAACAAGAAGCAGAAGAAGACGAAGAAAAAGAAGCAGGTATTCACTCTAAATTTCAGTCAAGTTTCAGACTTTCCTCACCACTGTTTATAAACGCAGTGACCCCTAAATACGAAGCTTTCTTGGTTTATTATTTACACGAACAAATGCAGTACACGTAGCATATTCAGGTACGATAGCGAATAGCTTTTTAACTAAGACAGCATTTCTATTCTATTAATCACATCAGCAGATGATTAGTATGATTACTCTTAGCAGCGTTCTGAATAATTTACTTCCTGAACGTTTTACGCGATAACGTTGCGCTGATGGTGGCACCCGACTGCGCATGCGCAGTATCTGGAAACCGCTACGACCTGACACTGGGGAGAAACCTGCGTCTGCTAGCAACAGCCTAATCTTCATGTTAGCATCATACTGACAGCATGCTGATGATGTTTCTAGGGAGCATGGCTTATAAGCCTCATGATAAACACGAAAGACTGATTTCCTCAGTTAAATGAGCCCGCCCCGTGTCTCTGCGACAATAAGGTCCACTGTTAGGTTCAGTTTCAAAGTTCCTATGGAAGTTACCAATAAATATAGATGAGGCAAATTTGAGCACCTTTTGTGCCCCAGGCTTACAACGTTTCTGACAGAGCTTTCAAGCCTCTTTAAATGTGGTCAATTTGAGATTTCTACCAAATTCTTGCTCCGCACTATGAATTTTTCAAATTTTGGTCTCAATGTTAAGTCTATGGGGTTTTTGGGGCAGTAAATTGCTCCTGGGGCATGTCAAGCACCCCATTCCCGAATGAGCCACACGATTTGACACCTCTTTCATGGGTTTATGACAAACGGTACAGGACTAGTTACATGCCAAATTCCCCATTATATGTCAATGGGGCAAATTTGGGCAACTCTTGCGCCCCAGGGGTACAAGTTATGTCCTCATGGGGCGTATGCTCTGACAGCTTGCAAGCCTCTTCTAATGTGGCGAATTTGAGATTTGTACCATATTATTGATTCAGAATTATTCAGCATTGATTTATAATGTATAAAGAGATTTTTAAAAATTCATGGAATTAGAAAGCTTAAAGTTGATTGAGATGAATTAAGTGCATTACAGTGCAATGCATTCTTATTTTAAAGCCTTTTCTCAGATGCAAAAACTAACTTAAAAAAAAGGTATTTCAAATGACTTATCAAAAAAACTAAGGCACACTTTTAAATAGATTTTAATATATTTTTATCACTCTCTTCCATTTTGCAGCCCGCAACAGAACGCTCCCTCAAATCAATATAACAGCTAACTGTTTGCGTCTCCTTCTGCTTTGTGGGTGACATAAGCGCTTCTTCTTCGTCTGTGTTTACTGGCGGCTTGCATCTGGAAGCGCGCTGTGTCGCGCCAAACAAATAATTGCGCAAAAACATAACACAAGCTTTTAAAATGAATTAAAAGAAGCAAAATCTTCTTCTCACGGTAGACAGTGTTCATATCATTCATGCAGTTTCTCAAACATATCCCAGAACAAATGTTCCTGCATATTCCTGCAAAAGGAGACGATTTGCTCGCGTAATGTTGACGCAGTACACTACCAGAACAGCGAAATTTCGTAACAATAAACAACTTAACTGTATTACTTGATTCCGCCTTATTAAATCTCTCTTGGAATTGTTCTGCCAACTTTTTCAAACTCGGAAATAATATTCAACTATTAATACTTTTTCCTCAGTCGAGAGACCTTCTAACAACAACTGCCCAACACAACATTGTTTTCACTACTGGGAAAACGTGAGTCTGGAGATATGCCCAGTTGACAATCGCAAATGCGCATTTGAGACACGTCAGTTTCACTACTGTATATTTTGGTGCATAACATATTTGATTTTGACACCACAACCTAACTATGTATTTTCAAAGGCAAATCAACTATTTATATTCATGAAATCGTATAGTTTTTCAGAAAAATGGTTTGGCATAATGGAGAGAATAATTTCTTTGTTAATAGTACATATAGTTATTAAGAGTTTTAAAGAAAGAACAAAATGTACAGGCAGGACAGGCGTGATGAGATACTGGGAGTGTCAGTTTGTGCAAGCACAACTCAGTCAGGGTTTGCACTACAGTATGATGCTCAGTCACATGACTCACTTCTTACAAATCATTTAACCAACAGTTGTGATATAAACTGGAGAGCACAGAGGTCGAGATGGTAATGTATAACAAATGTAAAAAACAAAGTCAGAAAATTTGACAACACTGAATTCCAGGGCTTGTTAAAATTTGTTTGAACTCTTTTCGAGAGCCATTTGAAACGAAGCCCTGAACGGCCTGAACTTCATGGTCTTTCAGAACAGTAGAAGGAGGTTTGCTGTAAAAAAAAAAAACGTTGAGTCATTTAAAGTGAGGTATGTTTGTGAAAATGCACGTTTTATTCTTTATTAATATAAAGTCTCATTTAATTTAATTTGAAATATTTTTAAAAATATATAAATATATTAAATATTTATTGTAATTTTATTTTTAGTTCAAAGCTTTTGAACTTTTCTCAGTGTTTGTTTAGACTTAATACTTTTTACAGGCTCAGCACTTGTGTGGCTCTTCTCCTTCTTATCGCCATTGGATTCTAAATCAAATAAGCAAAACTCTTGTAGCTAGCAGTCAAGTTACAAACAAGTTCATTGGGTCTTGAAGTTCCTTACTTATTAAGATGTAACACGTACATTTGTTTATCACTTTTATATTACAGGCCTCATACTTTCCTCCTTAGATGAGAAGGTCTATTACTCAATTTCAGGTAAGCAAAGTTTTTTTTTTGTAAAAGGACATTCCAGTGCCATTAAGTCTTTAATAGTGTTTTTGTTTTGTTTCTTCCAAAAGGTTATTCTTAGATTTCTGCTACCAGCTACTCAGATGATGCGCGTTTTCATATATGGCACTCTTAAAAAGGGCCAGCCGAACTACAACGTTATGGTGGACGTCACCAAAGGTAGTACCAAGTTCCTTGGCCGTGCTCGCACTGTTGAGAAATACCCCCTGGTGATAGCAGGCAAGTACAATATACCCTTCCTCCTCAATGTGCCTGGACAGGGACAACGTATCCAGGGGGAAATCTACAGTGTGGACGACCCAATGCAGAAATTCCTTGACTGGTTCGAAGGATGTCCTCAAATGTATCAGCGAACACCAGTCCTGCTTGAGGTTGAGGAGTGGGTTGAAGAGGGAGAGGAAGCACCTCAGGTGGGCAGCACCACTGAGGCCTTTATGTATAGCACGACCACTTACAAGCCTGAGTGGCTGCAGTATCCTACCTTTGACTGCTATGATGCATATGGGGATCATGGTCTGTGGTACGTCACTCGAGAAGCCAGAGACTGATGGATTCATAATTTGCTGACAATCTTTAACAGAATCATTGCCATTACACACACATTTTACCCAGTGACAAAGTTCAGTCTTTTTTGCTTTGGAAAAAAGCATGTACAGAAATAAAGATTTTAATAATTTTGCCAGTGCAAGTGATTGTGTTCATTCTGTTAGCTCGCTCAAAGTTTTGTTAAACCGTGGATCATCAAACCAAATGCTCAAATTTTTTATGTATAAAGACTGTGACATGCAGAGATGATTTCTTTATGATTGCAACAATTCTGGGCCAATTCTGTTCTGGGCCAATTCCCAAAGTGGATTGCGATTTTTTTGTTATTTGTAAGCTAGGTTGGGTCTAAAAAAATTATTAAATTTCATGAAAGGAAAAATGCTGCAGATCCAGGCCACCCTGTATACTCAGTATACCCAGTATGGCAGTGTTGAGTCTTTATTGAGCTTGAATTTTTTTTGTCATAGACCATGATGAAAATAAATAAATAAATAAATGAGCATTTTTAGATACAGGCTATAGAAGGGCTTACAACTTAAGGAATCAGGAAGGATCTTAAGGAATGAGGGAAATGTCTCTATGCCATGAAACATAGTACTGTAAAGTTCGCATCATATAAATACTTGCAGTGCCCCCTTAAATTCTGGAATTTACTAAACAGAATTGACTACAATAGAATACAATTTCAGGACAATAATCTTTGCAATTAACAATAAATAACAGTCAGGCATTGGTAAAGAAGGGATAAACAAAAGTCAAATATGATCACCCAATGTCTTTTTGATTTGATTTGGGTTTGATGTAACAACATGCTAATGATGTTAGCAAAATGCTAATATAGTTATCATAATGTTAATTTGAGCACCTTTTGTGCCCCAGGGGTAAAACCTGTTACGGGAGGGAGGGAGAGAGAGAGATTGCTTTATCACTAGGGTTGGGTACCGAAAATCGGTGCCAATACGGCACTGGTACCTATATAACTGGTATGTACCGGACCGAAACAGAACGATGCCTCATTTCGGTGCCACTTAAGTGCCTGAACTGTCGATTAATATATTTGTTCTCTGGGGCTATGATGACACAGTCATAATAAGCATTAGATTCATCAACACACATGATCGCTATTAAAATGATTGGAAAAATACATTATTTCCTTAATTAGAAAAAATCTTGAGGACTTCGGAAAGCTTTGATAATACAAATCCAAAACATTGTTGCAGTAATGTTACTGTCCATTTTATTTTTGTAGATTAAAAGTTTATTAGATTAGATAACAAAATTAAAAGCACAAATCATCAGGAAATGAGACCATGCGAGATGCGCGTGAACGCAGCAACTAACATCACACTTGCTATGACGGCAGCAGGTGGTCTACCGCTATCTTAACTTGCTAAATTAAACAACTTTTGTTAAAATGCCTAAAACTAAACGGTCGAAAATGTTTGGCTATATTTCACAAGAAAGGATTCCGACACCGCGACATGCAGTAAATGTTTTACAGCAGTTGAGTGTTAAGGGGGAAACACATAAAATCTAATTAAACATTTGAGGGCACACAGAATAAACTTAAACACAGAGGGATGCGCAAATGATACCCAACCCTATTTACGACAGCTGTTTACGGGAGTGCATTGTGGATAATGAGATGTAAGCTGGGATATAGAGCCTGAGTTATCAGTTTTGTTTTGCTGTCAGTTTTAGTTGATGTAAGTGCAGGATTCACCCGAACGTGTTGTACTGTAGCCTAACAATGCAGCAAATAAAAGAACAGGCATGCATCGACCAGTTTGTCCATCTCATCACTGCATGTAATAATACTTTTAGTATGTGTAAAGAAACTTGATTATTATGGAAAGTTTGGATAAATATTTTTCAGTCACATTGCTTGCCTTTATTATTTGGATGCCTTTTATTTCATTTTTATTTACAGTCACTGACCCTGATATAGTTTCTTTAAGCTACAGGAACTATCACAGAAAAGTTTGTTTCCCAAATAATGACAGTAGACATGCTGTCTCTATTTGTGGTGACTCTTTTGTCCCAAATGTCTGGTAGTGTTCCTATAGGTCATTCAATTAGTTGTTAAAGTATTGTGTGTACTGTACATGAAATGTGATTTTAGCCTTATTACAGAGCATGTAACTGGTTACAAACCTTATTTTCCCCCTTTTTTTTTAAAAGAACTATAAGTGACTGTCTTATTATTATTTTATTCAGGATCATCACAAGCCAAAAGAAGGAAGTGGACCAAAGAAGAAATCCATGGTGTGGAGAAAACACTCACGGACTACATCAGCACTAAAAGGGTTCCTGGGAAAGCTGAGTGTCTCTAATGCATCGAATGTTCACCAGAAGCACTTAAAGGGAGGAGTTGGGAGGGAGGGAAATTGCATTGATGCTTTAAAGCGAGACTCTGCGAGAATAATTTTTATAGAAGCTATGAAATTTCTGCACTTTTCCTGAGACATAAAAGATTAAACAGGTACAGTTTTGGTGGAATTCTAAATCTTGCCTGTACTCTAAGATATGTTTGGAATTTCTTCTGTTCTTTAATAGGAATGTGTTTTTGTGTATAACAATAGTTATATTAGTTTGGAGAAAGGATGTGGTGAATTTAGATTTTTGATCAGTGGCTCAGTTATTTTAAATAGAACTGAGGTGTTTTAAGTTTGGAACGGCAGGTATAATAAGCAGTATGAATGAGCGATATTGATATTGATCTGGATACCAATAAGTAAATGATATTGGCAAAATGACAAATCTGTTGTACACCAGATTTTGGCAACATGGATCTTAAAATTTAGGCGGTTGGACTGAAAATTGTAGATTAAAAGTTTATTAGATTAGATAAAAAAATTTAAAACACAAATCATCGGGAAATGAGACCATCCGAGATGCGCGTGAACGCAGCAACTAACATCACACTTGCTCTGACAGCAGCAGATGTCTGGTAGTGCTTCTATAGGTAATTCAATTAGTTGTTAAAATATTGTGTGTACTGTACATGAAATGTGATTTTAGCCTTATTACAGAGCATGTAACTGGTTACAAACCTTATTTTCCTCTTTTTTTTTTTAAAGAACTATAAGTGACTGGCTTATTATTATTTTATTCAGTATCATTACAAGCCAAAAGAAGGAAGTGGACCAAAGAAGAAATCCAGGGTGTGGAGAAAACACTCACGGACTACATCAGCACTAAAAGGGTTCCTGGGAAAGCTGAGTGTCTCTAATGCATCGAATGTTCACCAGAAGCACTTAAAGGGAGGAGTTGGGAGGAAGTGAAATTGCATTGATGCTTTAAAGCGAGACTCTGCGAGAATAATTTTCATAGAAGCTATGAAATTTCTGCACTGTTCCTGAGACATAAAAGATTAAACAGGTACAGTTTTGGTGGAATTCTAAATCTTACCTGAACTCTAAGATATGTTTGGCATTTCTTCTGTTCTTTAATAGGAATGTGTTTTTATGTATAATAATAGTTATTATAATAATAACTATATAATATATTATTATATAATATTATTATTATAATAATATTAGTTTGGAGAAAGGATATGGTGAATTTAGATTTTTGATCAGTGGCTCAGTTATTTTAAATAAAACTGAGGTGTTTTAAGTTTGGAAGGGCAGGTATAATAAGCAGTATGAGTGTGCGATATTGATATTGATCTGGATACCAATAAGTAAATGATATTGGCAAAATGACAAATCTGTTGTACACCAGATTTTGGCAACATGGATCTTAAAATTTAGGCGGTTGGACTGAAAATTGTAGATTAAAAGTTTATTAGATTAGATAAAAAAATTTAAAACACAAATCATCGGGAAATGAGACCATCCGAGATGCGCGTGAACGCAGCAACTAACATCACACTTGCTCTGACAGCAGCAGATGTCTGGTAGTGCTTCTATAGGTAATTCAATTAGTTGTTAAAATATTGTGTGTACTGTACATGAAATGTGATTTTAGCCTTATTACAGAGCATGTAACTGGTTACAAACCTTATTTTCCTCTTTTTTTTTTAAAGAACTATAAGTGACTGGCTTATTATTATTTTATTCAGTATCATTACAAGCCAAAAGAAGGAACTGGACCAAAGAAGAAATCCAGGGTGTGGAGAAAACACTCACGGACTACATCAGCACTAAAAGGGTTCCTGGGAAAGCCGAGTGTCTCTAATGCATCGAATGTTCACCAGAAGCACTTAAAGGGAGGAGTTGGGAGGAAGTGAAATTGCATTGATGCTTTAAAGCGAGACTCTGCGAGAATAATTTTCATAGAAGCTATGAAATTTCTGCACTGTTCCTGAGACATAAAAGATTAAACAGGTACAGTTTTGGTGGAATTCTAAATCTTACCTGAACTCTAAGATATGTTTGGCATTTCTTCTGTTCTTTAATAGGAATGTGTTTTTATGTATAATAATAGTTATTATAATAATAACTATATATATATTATTATTATATAATATTATTATTATAATAATATTAGTTTGGAGAAAGGATATGGTGAATTTAGATTTTTGATCAGTGGCTCAGTTATTTTAAATAAAACTGAGGTGTAATAAGCAGTATGAGTGTGCGATATTGATATTGATCTGGATACCAATAAGTAAATGGCAAAATGAGAAATCTGTTGTACACCAGATTTTGGCAACATGGATCTTAAAATTTAGGCGGTTGGACTGAAATTTTTTCAACTGGGCAGTGTGTGCAAAAGTACTTTAAAAGAAATCTCAAGGCAACAGTGTCACGAACTAACCGGAGATGAATCTAGCAGTTACCCCTGTTGCGTGGATGGTAAACCCAAATGCGGAAGTAGCGCGAGCAGGCAGGATAACCACGCTGGTTATTATTAGAACTCTCCCAAAGCGAGAGCAAGAGTTTACACAAATAAACCCGCGTTCTAAATACACACACCCAATCGGAAGCGATAACCCAAGAAAGTGAGTACTCACGTTTAGACGAGTGAGGCGTCGGCGATAGCATGGGCAAAACTCAATGACTGAGCAATGTGAGGCACCATCTTGTTTCCTTTTATGCTTCCTGAAACCCGACCGTATTACTTCCGGGTCCTAGTGTCGATCGTGTTACAAGTGTGCATGACAGTACCCCCCTGTCCAGGACCGACTCTCGACGGTCCTGGGGTGGAGGATACCCGACGACGGTAGTCCCGAATGAGTTCGGGGTCTAGGACAAACCGAGCTGGAATCCAAGATCGCTCCTCGGGACCGTAACCTTCCCAATCCACCAGGTACTGGAGCCCTCTGCCCCGAGGACGTGAGTCAAGGATCCGGCGAATGGTGTAGGCAGGACCACCCTCAATGATACGGGGAGGAGGAGCAGGGTGGGTGGGGGTAACCATTGGTGAAGTGATGAAGGGTTTGAGCTGGGAGGTGTGGAATACTGGATGGATCCGGAGCGCCGCAGGCAGCTGAAGCCGTTAGGTGACAGGTTGATGCGGTATGGTCCGATGAATCTTGGTGACAACTTTCTTGATTCAGCCTGCAGGTGTAGGTTTTTTGTTGATAGCCATACCTTATCACCTACTTGGTACATTCGTCCCGGTGGGTGTCGACGGCAATGTTGCAGAGTGTAACGGCAGTTAGCCTGTTGAATGGCGTTGTTTGCTTGTCTCCATAGCCGTAGACACCGGCGAACCAACTGATGGTCGAACATCGGAGGTTGGAAGCCGTAGCATACCTCAAATGGGCTTCGGCTTTGGTGTTCTTGGACCCCGGGCGGTATGACAGGTGGAAATTATAGTTCTCAAAAAACAGTGCCCACCGCGCCTGTCTGGGGTTGAGTTGTTTTAAGGTGCGGATAGTGATGAGGTTTTGGTGGTTGGTCCAGACGATGAACGGGCTCTCTGGCGCCCTGGAGCCAGGGTCGCCATTCCTCCAACGCCCACTTTATGGCCAGCAGCTCGCGGTCCCCTACTCCGTATCGCTGCTGAGTGGCGTCAAATTTCATGGAGAAAAAACTGCAGGGGTTCAGTTTTTGTTCTGGACCTCGCTGGGAGAGAACAGCCCCGGTGCCCACATCTGAAACGTCCACTTCCACAACGAATGGTTTGTCAGCATCCGGGTGAAGGAGGATGGGAGCAGTGGTGAAGCGGCGACAGAGCTCATGGAAGGCAGAGACGGCAGTTGAGGTGAGGTTGAAGGGGTGAGATGATGGGTGGGTCAGAGCGGTTAGTGGAGCTGCAACGGTACTGTAGTCCCGGATAAAGCGGTGATAGAAATTGGCAAATCCGAGAAATCTCTGGAGTTGTTTAAGAGTCTTGGGTAGGGGCCAATGACTCACAACTTCCAGTTTCTGCGGGTCCATGGCCACACCCTGGGGCGACATGACAAAACCCAGGAACGTGGTGGAGCGCTCGTGAAAAGCGCACTTCTCCAACTTACAATACAGCTGGTGGGCGAGCAATCTCTTTAGAACTGCTCTGATATGCTGGATATGTTCGTTGACGGTTCAGGAGTAGATGAGGATGTCGTCGAGGTAGACGAACACCCAGCGGCCTAACATGTCTCTGAGGACGTCATTGATGAATTGCTGAAAAGCGGCAGGTGCGTTGCAGAGACCAAAGGGGATGACCAGACTCTCGTAGTGTCTTGTAGGGGTGATGAAGGCCGTCTTCCACTCATCGCCCTCTCTGATGCGCACCAAGTTGTAGGCGCTCCGGAGGTCCAACTTAGTGAAGATGGTGGCACCAGAGAGGACGTCCAGGGCAGAGTTGGTAAGAGGCAGTGGGTGTCGGTTTTTTATGGTGATGTTATTGAGCCCCCGGTAATCGACACAGGGACATAGACTACCATCGCGTTTTTTCACGAAGAAGAACCCCGCTTGGGCAGGTGAGGAGGTGGGCCAGATGGTACCATGGCGAAGTCCGCTGGAAACATACTCCTCCATCGCCTGCATCTCGGTGTTGGATAGTGAATAGAGGTGGCCGCGGGGTGGTGTCGCACCTGGCTGAAGATCGATTGCCAGGTCGTATGAGCGATGAGGAGGTAGGTGGGTAGTGCATCTCTTACAGAAGACTTCAGCCAGGTCCCGGTAGTCTAGCAGGATGTTGTCTGTGTCGACATCGGAGGCCTCGGACTCCCTAGAGCACGTCCCAGCCTTGACCCGTAGGCAGAGCTACTGTCGGCCCCCACTGTAGAATCCGATTTTGGGTCCATGATATGAGTGGGTCATGATGCAGCAGCCAAGGGTGTCCGAGGATGATGGGTGGTGATGAAATGGTGGTGGTGTAAAACTGAATCTGTTCCCGATGCTGGTTGATGATGAGGGTGATAGGCTGAGTTTGAAAGGAGATGGGGCTGGAGGAAAGGGGCCGACCGTCGACTGATGTAATGGTTACGGGCTGGGATAACGCCTCGATTTTTACCCCCAGTTTTTTGGCATATGAAGAGTCAATGAAGTTACCTGCTGCCCCGGAGTCGACGAACGCGGTACTTCCGACCCGTTTGGGGCCAAACTGGAGGTGTACTTTTACCGTGAGACGGGAATCATTAGTCAGGGTGGTGGAGAGGGAGATGGAGTGGAGAGGGAGTTCCCGGCCGCAGAGGACAGATGGCTCGATGGTGTGCAGCGGATCCACAATATGCGCAGAGCCCCTTTATAAAACGGCGTTCCCGTTCTGCAGCGGTTAAGGAGGCGCGCCCTAATTGCATGGGTTCCCCGGCTCCTGTGTCAACCACGGCGGGAGGTGGAGTACCGACGGTTCTGGTGGGTGCTGCAGTGAATGAGGCATGGACTTCTGGAACTGGAGCATGGGAGACGAAGGGTGTGGTGCGAGGTAGTGCTGTCGTGATGGGTGGCAGGGTACAGGGAGCTGGCTTGGGGCGAGCGAGCAGACGTTGGTCGATCCGGAGGGCGAGTTGGATTAAGCCCTCCAAGGTTGCTGGGAGCTCTCGTCCGGCGAGCTCGTCCAGTCCCTCGTAGTAGGCCGTCCGGAGTGCGGAGTCTCCCCAGTCGATCTGCACGGCGAGAGTGCGAAACTCCGCCATGTAGCAGCTCACAGACGATCCTCCCTGACGTAGATGATATAGCTCCACCTCAGCAGCCGGATGCTCAAAGGTGAGTTTAAGATGACGGGTGAATTCTGTGTAGGAGTAAGCGACGTCTGAATCTGAACGAAGAACCGCCGTGGCCCACTCAGCTGCCTGCCCGGATAGCAACGAGACGAGAAGAGCAATGCGCAGTCGCTCTGTGGAGTATCTGGTGGAATTAAACTCAAACACAGGATCCAATGCAGTTAGAAAAATACTGCACTTCCCATCCGTGCCATGCCATTTGTCCGGTAAAGCTAGAAAAACATCAGAAGGTTGGGAGGGGGTTGGCGGCGCAGCAGCCGCTGCAACGGGCGTGGCAACAGCCGGCTGAGCGGCCGCCCGGCGGAAGGTCGCATTCTCCTGTCGCAGCTCCGCCACCTCGCGGCGCAAGGAGAGATGCGACTTCACCACGGAACTGATCGATCAGCTTAGCATGCTGGTCAACCACATCGCAGAGGTGAGCAAACTCCGTTGGGTTTACTGCTGATGGCTCAGTCATTCTGTCACGAACTAACCAGAGATGAATCAGAAGACTAGCACTTAGCCCTGTTGCGTGGATGGTAAACCCAAACGCGGAAGTAGCGCAAGCAGGCAGGATAACCACGCTGGTTATTATTAGAACTCTTCCGAAGCGAGAGCAAGAGTTTACACAAATAAACCCGCGTTCTAAATACACACACCCAATCGGAAGCGATAACCCAAGAAAGTGAGTACTCACGTTTAGACGAGCGAGGCGTCGGCGATAGCATGGGCAAAACTCAATGACTGAGCAATGTGAGGTGCCATCTTGTTTCCTTTTATGCTTCCTGAAACCCGACCGTATTACTTCCGGGTCCTAGTGCCGGTCGTGTTACGAGTGTGCATGACAAACAGTTCTTTGTTGGAGTATTCAGGGGAAAATATTGTATGTTGCCTCCATTGAATTTTGTTTTATAGCTTAATTTGCTGATTTCTGCTTTTTGAAGATGTAGATTATTTCAAATATATAATATAATAAAAAAATAAATGCTGAGGTATTATGAAGTCACCTGTCAGTATATAGTGTTTTGAATCAGCTCCATGTTTTCTATATAGTTGTTAATAGACCTGTTTTACAGTCATTTCTTTAACCGAGTTATCAATTAAAATACATTGTTCTGTAGTGGAGTACTTTCACTTCTGTACTTGAAGTAAAAAAGTGTGTGCTTAGTACTTTTACTCCTGCCACATAAATACATACAGTATGTACTCGTCATATATTTACTGTATGTATTCATAGATACACAATTGTTTTGGACCAAATAATGTAAGTGATGTGACAAATACATTTACTGTCATACATATGCTATAGCTCAAATGTTTTCAGATTGTATGTCTGTCCAGTTCTTGCGAATGCAATACCTCAGCAATCCTTTGAAAGAATTGAGAGAGTCTGGACAAAAATGTATGTAAACTGTAACTTGATTAGTGTGAGGCAGCAATTGTAGTTTATATTTGAAACTGTTATATCACGCTGGAAATTAATATACATTAACATTATATAGTGCAATCATATTAGACCAGGGGTGTCAAACTCCGTTCCTGAAGGGCCGTAGACCCGCAGGGTTGGAAAAAAAAACCCTGTGGGTCTGCGGCCCTTCAGGAACAGAGTTTGACACCCCTGTATTAGACGTTGTAATCCGTAGTTGTAGTAATCAACACATATTACGCATATATTTAACATCTTTACTTCATTTGGTCCAAAACAGGTGTGTGATCAGTTGTTTGTTGGAAGCACTGTATGTGTAGAATAGGGGAAATTTAATGTTAAGACCTTCAAAAAGCTGGTGTGTGGGTCTGTGTACATGTGTGAGAGTACACAGACTTGTTTTGTGAGTGTGTGTGATAAATGAGTGTGTTTATGCTGGCATGTGTGTGTGTCAGTGTGAGAGAGAGAAAGATGTGAGTGTGTATGTGTGTGATATGAATGTGTTTGTGCATATGTTTGTACATGAGTGTGTGTGTGTGTGTGTGTGTGAGACTTTCTGTTAATGTTTCATGTGCATACGTGCAAGTGTGCATGAGCTATGCTGTAACATATCAAGGGCCCCTGAGGGCCCCGTGCATCAGAAATAGATGTACTACAATACAATTATTTTGAAGTATGTAATACTTCATGTGTTTCGTGTATTATTTTACTAGTAAAGCCATGAGCGATAAACAAATATTTCATGTGTTGAAAGCTTTAAAGTAGATCACGCTTAGGGGGCAAACTGTTATTATTAACTGTTATTAATGTTTTTTGATTATTAAAAATAATGAAATAATCATTACCATTTGCCACAATGTTTTACTGTTGTTAAATGCTGTACATGCGATTAGTCACAATCCAATAACTTTCACCTAAAGTTACACTGTTTTTGCTAAAACGGATGTTTAAAAAATGATCCTAACCATATCTCAATTAGTACATCATAAAATCATAAACTTATCCTGCACCTCCAATGTAAAGAATTCCAAGAACAGAAGTGATGTGATAAGGAAGGTTAAAGTTGTTATTTTGATTAGTAATGGTCGGCTGATGTAGGGCTGTAGATCAGACAACATTTCTTATAGAAATGTGGAACTTGCACTGGTTAATTCCTTAAGGATCACTGGGGATTAATTTTTTTTAGTTTACATACTAAATGCTTATAATAAATTACCTACAGTGTAAAGTAATGTTTTTAAAGCAGAAATTGTCTGGAGTGTAAAAAAAAAAACCCTGCAGTAACCTTGGATTTTTAGCTTGTATGGTTCATGAGTTACAACACCTTAAAGGAAAACTAACCTGATGTCTTCCTGAAACAGGTAATAATTGCATAGAAAAAGTAAAAATCTTTCACTAAATCTGTCCGGCAGTCTCTCCATTACCATGACAGATTGGCTGGCGAGTTGACATTGCTGTTTAGTTGCCATAACATGCACCCTGTTCAAAATCTTAAGCTGACTCAACTTGTATGTCAAAAATTTAAGTAAGCTCAACTAGTATTGGTTGTGGGCCCAATTAATTATACTTCTCTAGGGTTGACTTAACCCAACTTTTCATCTATTCAAAAAGGTAAGTTGTCTCCCATTTTATGGTGCAAGTGATGGTGCAATACCCCAACAATTAAACCACACAAAAACTTCTATTCTTTCAAAACTAGTCAACAGTGATGTGCAAATGAGAAGAAAATACAGGTTTTATGTTGCTTAAAGGTCAATAAAATACCTGGATAACACCTGATACTTATCAGTATCTTACTGATTATTTTATATGACAATATCATAAACATTTTTAAAAATTAGCAAAGATGAACAGTTTTGTGTATCAGACACAAAAAAGAGTCTATGGTAGCAAGAGTTTGTTTTTCAGTATCTGAATATGACGGGAGCATTTCTCTCCAAGTCCAATAAAAATAATTTGGATGGCTTCATAGGTGTCCATCCAGGCCTTTTTGAATTTAATATTCAGAGCACAGACCTGATCAACTATCACTCCTAAAGCAAGCCATCAAGGACTACATTTTGACGTAAACACCACAGCGGCTTTATCAGCTTGTTCACGCTCCAGTAGCTCCAAAAGGCCACCCATCACTCCCAATCTAATTATGATATATATATATATAAGGCTATATACCACTAGTGTCACGCTCTCCACTACGAGGGAAACACGCAGATCCAATAGCAGAGAATGAGAGAGAGAGAGATCAGGAAGGAGACTTACGGCCAGCAGAGGGCATTCCGGCGCGGAGAGTCAATGAGGAAGCTGATAAACAATCCACTAAAGTCTATAACTTCCTTGTGAGAAGTAATCCTGAAGCATGCACTTAGACGCGAGCAGGGATCAGAGCTGACAGCACATATACATCCAGGGCAGACAATCTCGTAGTCAGACGTGAGCATAGGTCGAAAACCGGTAAATCCAATAGTGTGAAGTCCGAGAGCAGACAGATACGTGGTCGAGAGCAAGCGTAGGTCAAAGCCGGTATTCCAAATAACATCAAATCCAAAGACGGAGCCGAAAACGGGAAGCAAAGCGGGGTCGTAACCGGAGAAACAGAGACATAAACAAAACGCGATAATAAAGGCAATACGGCACAATAATCTGGCAACGGGTGGGTGTCTAGCAGCGTCTTAAATAAGCCGATCTGATCACTCCAAATCGGTAACAGGTGAGCTCGCGCCGTGACTGAGGCGGCAAAAACCAAGAGGCAATGCGACGCTAGACCCGGAGTGATTTTGATTATTTTCAGAGGCGCTATGTTGTGGGCGAAATCCGGCGCGTTGTGACAACTAGAGAGTGTAAAACGTTAGGTTACTTGCGTAACCCCGGTTCACTGAAAACAGAGCGAGGTATCTCACTACAGGAAACGCCTCAGGCGTGATACACTATGGAAGCACCAATCACACCACGTCTGCACGCTGGGCAGACCAATCACAGCTAAGATAGTGGCCCGCCTCTTTCACATATAACCAGCTGTGATGCCCTGAAACGGCATTCTTAAGCACGCTTTTCCCTCGTGTAATGCGAGAAGGGATGCTTGGTGAGATACCTTGCTCTGGTTTCAAAGAACCGGGGTTACTCAAGTAACCTAACGTTCTCTTTCAACAATCGCTCGGTATCTCACTATGGGAATGATATGGCCCACTCCCGTAGCGCATGCTTTCCGAAGCTGCTGACAGACCTGGTGAAATGAAACTGAAACCAACCTCATATTTCCTTCATGAGCCGATCTTGAGCACTGCATGAGCCAATGTCAGCGCAGTGACTTCCAGACGGTAAAATCTGATAAACGTATGAGGGGAAGCCCAGCTTGCAGCTGCGCAAATGTCTCCTACCGATATCCCCTTAAGCAAAGCCCATGAAGTGGCCATACCCTGCGACGAATGGGCCTTTAAGCCCATCGGGGAATCAAGACCCATAGCTGTATAAGCCAACTCGATTGCCTCCACCATCCAGTGAGAGAGACGTTGCGATGAGATTGGCTTGCCTATACACTGAGCAGCCCATGAGACGAACAGGTGATCATTCTTCCTGAACGCTCGCGTTTTATTCACATACTGCCATAACGCCCGCACCGGACATAACGTATGCAAAATGCATTCTTCCTCCGAAGAGAACGGTGGCAGGTAAAAAGCATTCAACTCTAAGGTCGTGCAGTTATAGCCCAAGTCCCAGAACTTAGGAACGAAGGCCGGGTTAGGCAATAGTGCAACCCTTTTGCCATCCGGACTAAATTCCAGACATGCCTCATGCACTGACAATGCATGTAACTCCCCCACTCGATTAGCCGAAACTAAGGCAATGAGCAAGACCGTTTTCAGAGATAAGAGTTTTATATGAACCGTCTCCAAAGGTTCAAAAGCCTGGGTTAAGGCATTCAGGACCTTGGCTAAGTCCCATGATGCGCTGCTTTAGTACTGGTCTAAGATGCCTCACTCCCTTCATAAAACGGCATATAAGAGGGTGACGACCAACCGAAGCTTTTCCAATGCCAATGTGGCATGCCGAAATAGCAGCCAGATAAACCTTAATGGTGGAAAAGGCTCTGCCGCTGTCCATTAAGTTCTGCAAAAAGCAGAGAATATTGGAAAGGAATTGGAAACATTGGAAAGGAATAACCCCTCTACGCGCTCACCAGTTCTCGAAAACATGCCATTTGAGATTATATAATGAGCGCGTTGACGAAGCTCAAGCACACTGGATAGTGTTTATAACTTCCTGGGGAAGCCTGAGCGCATTCAAATTCAACCCTTCACGGGCCAGACCCAAAGGTTGAGTCTCTCTGGGTGGGGGGGAGGTATCTGACCTCCTGCTTGTGACAGCAGGTCCCTGCGTAGCGGAAGTTGCCAGGGCACTCCCTGAAGGAGCTGGACATTCTCCGCCAGCCACAGCCTCCCTGTCCAACGAAGAGCTACTAGGAGGAGAGATAATCCTTTTTCTCTCACCCTGTCTAGGGTGGGAGAAATTGGGCTTAGCGGTGGGAATGCGTAAAGCAGCCTGCTTGGCCACTCGTGCGCCATCGCATCCACACCCAACTGGGCGGGCATTCACGTCCTTTAGAGAGAAGTAAAGCAGACACTTTGCGTTGGCCTGCGAGGCGAAGAGATCTACGACAGCTCTGCCGTACTTTTCCCAGATTTGATTCACCACCTGCGGGTGAATTGTCCAATCTCCATATAACGGATTTCCCCTTGAAAGGAGATCCGCTCCTACATTGAGAATCCCTGGAGCGTGCGTCGCGCGCAGTGAGCTGAAATGCGCGCTACTCCAAACAATCAGCTTGCGTGCTAGATTGTGGAGCTGTAGCGAGCGCGTTCCCCCTTGACGATTGATATATGCCACCATCATCGTGTTGTCTGTTCTGACTAAGACGTGGCATCCCGTTAAAAAAGGTAGAAAATGTCTCAGAGCCAGAAATACCACCAAAAATACCACGTGCAGAGCTGGGGCGTCCAACGATCGTTTACCGATCTGCCCTGAAAGACAGCTCCCCATCCTAGGAGGGACGCATCCGTTGTCACAACCTTCCTCATGGACACGCTGTCCAACGGATCTCCTGAATAAGGAGGGGTCCCTCCATTGATGAAGAGCCTCCACACACTCCGCGTCTGCTCTCACTCTGCGTGCGAGGTGTCGGCGAGGGCACAGGTGTTTCGCCGTTACCCATCGCTGAAAGTCTCTCATTTTGAGCAAACCCAGTGAGATCACTGACAGCGACGAGGCCATCATACCCAGAAGGTGAAGGCACAGCCTGAATGACACCAAGTTTTCTGTGCGGAAATGGCTCAGACACTGATAAAACGCAGTTATCCTCCTTTCTGAAAGAATAGCGCGATAGGTCACAGAGTCTATTCTCAGACCCAGATACTCTATCTGCTGAGACGGGACAACCGGCTCTTGGCATTGTTGATTCTGAACCCCAAACTCGTGAGATGGGACGTGAGCAACCTTGTGTCCCGCTCCACGCGCTCTCGTGATTGCGCGCATACTAGATAATCGTCCAGATAAGCTGATATCCTGAGACCTCTGTGTCTCAATGGTGACAGAGCTGCCTCTAGCAACCTGCTGAAAAAACGTGGTGCTAGGCTCAGCCTGAATGGAAGAGTAACAAATTCGTATGCTTCGTTCTGAAAAGAAAACCTGAGATATTTCCTGTGCGTGGGATAGATGCTAATGTGAAAATACGCACCTTTGAGATCTACCGCGGAAAACCAGTCCCCCCTGCAGATGGAGCGAGTCAGAGCTCCGACCGTGAACATCCTGAATTTGTATTTTCTTAAGTGCCTGTTCAGAGCACGCAGGTCCAGAATCGGACGTTGGAAATTTCCTCCTCCAAAACCCGAACTGAGTCCCCTTTTGCTATAGATGCTATAACCCCGTTGAAAGTAGGGGGTTTTACAGCAAACTGAAGCCTGTAACCCTTGGTTACCGTAGCGCGGGCCCATGGAATAGGAGAGTACTCCATCCAAGCCTCCCGCTGAAGCGCCAGAGGATTTAGGAAACCAATTCCATAGATGGAGCGTGGGCGCCATCTAGTGGGCGAGGAAAAAATCGGCCACGATCTGTCTGGCTCAGAGACTGGCTTATCTCTCGGTTCATCGATTTTATTGCTCTTTTGGCTTCCTGCGCCCTTGGCAATGAGCCTGGATGCGACAGGTGACTTTTTATTTGCTCTGGGCTCAGAAACTGGAGTGCTCCGAGAACCTGCACTTGAGAACTTGTACATTGAACTGGTGTTTGCTTTTGCACTTGAGCCTTTTTCGTAAGCCCTCCTTGGAACGTTGTGTGTTGAGGAAAAACTGAACTGGCCTGAGCACAGCCTAACATTCCTTCTTTCGAACTCCACATCCTCTGCTTCTTTGCGGGTGGGGGAAAAGCGTTTAACTCGGGAGAGGACATCGCAGAAAACCCTAGGTGCTGGCCGTCTCTCCAATGTAGAGCTTGTGTCCTAGGTCTCCTTCTTCTTTTTGCTAGAAGGGTTAGAGGACCTGGACCTCACAGTCGCTGCAGCGAATGACTGCTTTCCCCATGGCTTAGAGCTTGGAGCTGCGGGGGGACGAGCCGTCTGCTCCGTGCTCTGGGGTCTTGCAGGTCTTGGCACGTTCACGAACCTCCTGTTCTGTGTCGGAGGGACTGGCCGAGGGGGAGGACGAATTGGCCTTTTTCTCGGCAAACAGATGTCAAATGCCTCTCCTTCCTTCTTCTGGAAATCGCACCTCTGTCTCATCGCTTCCACTGCTGGACCGAACAGCCCGCTCGGATTCAAGGGAGCGTTGAGAAAATCTAATTTCTCCCATTCCCCAATGCTTGAGAGGTTCAGTCATAGCGATCTTTCGCCCACGACGGCGAGAGCCATAGTGCGGCCAGAGCTTTGCACCGCACCGCGCAAGGCATGCAGATTAAGATCTGTTATGTTACAGATCTCTTCCCAGACAATTGGGCTTGGGTTACCGGCGTCTAGCTACTTGCCTAGCTCCTCCAATAATTCGGCTTGGTAGGCCATCAACATTCAAGTCACGTTAATAGCTCTGACTGCCAACGCCGAAGACTTATATATTTTTTGGTACATGGATGCGGTGAAGCGATCCATTTTACCTGGAAGCGCCGGACTAGTGGATGAGAGGGTGGTCCGCCTGTTTGGATGCAGGTGGTGAGCCACCGACTGTTCAATCGCGGGAGGATTAGAGAGACCGAGCATCTCCATCTCACTCACATCCAGAGATCATATCGCAGTCCACCACCGCCAATGCCGCATCGCCACTCTGCGCGCTCGCGGGCCTGGACGGTTGGGCCAGTGAGAGGATCGCATCCTCCTCCTCATCATCCGGTTCCTCTCGGAGGAGGTGAGCTAACATTTCCTCGTCCTCCTCCTCATCTCCCTCAACTTCATCGCCTTCCGCCAGCAGCTGCTGGTCGAAAAGTGGTGTAAACTCTGGGGACTCTGAGTCCATAATATCCCCCCATGAAGTGAGATCACGCGGGGGAGAAGGTTGGGTCCCTTTAGTCGAGGGAGAGGCAGTAGCGAGGACCGGATCCTCTTTACAGGACACCGCCACTCGAAGCCTCCTCTCCAGGATTCTAGTCGGCATAACCCGACAATGCGCGCAGTTCTCTGCATCTGCCAGCGTGGCCTGGGCATGCTTGACTCTCATGCACGCGATACACATAGGGTGCGCGTCGCGACCCGAGATCGTGAAACCGCACGCTGCCGGGCATGAGCGCGAAGGAGCCTCACTCCCTTTCTCCGCGGATGTTTTGGAAGCGGACATGGTGAGTCAGAATGTTCTAGTCTCAGCTCGTCTCAACACGTTAGCCAGGACTAGCGACACTCAGTAACGAGTGTACAGAGAAGATGGAAATGAACACAGTAAAAAACCCACAACAGGTTTTCATTTGGCTGTACTGCGTTCAGCAACGTTAACGTTGACGGTACGTTTATGAACTGAGGCAGCGCAGTCTGGGTGCTGAGGAAAGTCTTCACGGGGAAGAGAACAAGAATGCCATTTCAGGGCATCACAGCTGGTTATATGTGAAGGAGGCGGGCCACTATCTTAGCTGTGATTGGTCTGCCCTGCGTGCAGACGTGGTGTGATTGGTGCTTCCATAGTCTATCACGCCTGAGGCGTTTCCCGTAGTGAGATACTGAGCAATTGTTGAAAGAGAACATGATTTATGGAATTTTAATGATGGGTTAAAGCTATGCATTGCTTCATATTCAAAAGGGTTTGATATTTTCAAGGGTTTTACTTTGTCATTCTCAGGAGTAACTGTGCAATGGTGTTTTAAAATAACCGGGTATCTAATCAACTCGTTTTTTGCACAGATGAGTTAACCGATATAACACTTGTTGCGCTCAGTGAGTATTAGCGACTCTGAAACCAAACTAACATGAGCATTTATAAATCCCTTAACATACAGAGTACTGAAGCGCTGATACTCTTAATTGTTAATTATCTGTTTTTTTCTCGAGCATTCATTAGCTGAGCGCTAAGGTCACCTCAGTAATTTTAGGGTCCTCAGTACACACCGGCCCGACGTATAAAGTGTTAACTGTTTAAAATACTCGTAAGCTGACAGGACCATATTTTAAAAGAAAAAGAAATACTTACCCACAATAAAGAGTGCACAAAACAGCCATCTTCACCTCTTTAGTGCAGTTTGATAGCATCAGTCTGGTGGGGGTAGAGATGAGCGAATCCAGATTCATCCGGGTTAAATAACCCTATGACTTATATACTAATATGACTCACGAATCACGATTCCTACTCTTCATTTACTCGGATTAGTTGAGTACTAAGTCATCTTGTTGCTAAAAACAACATACAGTACCAAATTGTTTTTACACTACACTACATATCCTACATATATTACTTATATATATAAGTATTTATACACATATAAAATTAGAATTTCTAAAAAGAATTATCTGACATTACGATGAAACTATTACTCAGTACTTGAGTATCTTTTCACCGAAGACTTTTTTACTCTTACTTGAGTAATATTTTGGATGACTACTTTTTACTTCTACTTGAGTAATATTATTGTGAAGTACAGCTACTCTTACCTGAGTACATTTTTTGCTACTCTACCCACCTCTGCTCACAATCAAATTTGCCCAAAGTTACACTGTGTTTGCTAAAACACACATTCACAAAATGACCCTAACTACAGTACATCTTAGCACATTGCAAAAAATAGTAAAATTATCCTGCAACTTCAATGTTAACAATTCCAGGACCAGACGTGATGTGAAAAAGAAAATCTGTGACTTTTAAAGTTGTAGATCAGACATAATTTCTTATAGAAATGCAGAACTTACACTGTTTAGTCCCTTAAGGATCACTGGGGAGCACTAACCTATTGTCAAAATCTTCCTGAAGAAGACCTGCCTGCAGTAAAAATGGTCATATCTTTCTGGATTTTGATGTAAAACCAGCCAGTGTGGTCAAGGAAGGACGTAGTCTTTCTGTACCATTGGCAAGTCAATCCTTGCACTGACATCTGGGAGTTGAGTCAACTGGACTCCTTTCTTGTTAGGTAGAACTGTTTCACTTCCCATCCAAGTAGGATCTACATTTTGTAAAGGTCTTTTTAAAGTAACATAATTTACTTTACCTACAAAGTACTACATTTACTGCTATATGTTATACATTGATGTATATTTGACAATATTTTAATAATATGATAATATTGTTAATATTATATTAATATAATATACATCATACTATGTTTCTTTTGCTGAAGTGCGTATACATTTTTTAACTGACTCCTACGGCTCTGGAAAAAAAAGAGATCACTTTATATATATATATATATATATATATATATATATATATATATATATTATGGCATGCCGTTTAGGAAAATATTCATGAGAGAACTTAATGAAAACTCTGAATATATTGAATGAAACGTGAGAATATTGAATTGATTCCGAATATATGGATTGAAACTCTATATATATTGAATGAAGATTCTGAATATATTGAATGAAACGTGAGAATATTGAATGGATTCCGAATATATTAATTGAAAAATATATATATTGAATGAATTCTGAATATATGGATTGAAAACTGATATATTGAATGAAAAGTCTGAATATATTGAATGAAAAGTCTGAATATATTGAATGAAACATGACGTCATCGAAACCAGCGCCATCTTTAGGAAGGATGAGTGAGTCGACGAGAAACTTGGTTGCTGCAATTGTGAGAAATGAAGAGATGGTCAACACATTGATGAGTGCGTGTCCGGCCCGAAGTGGTGGCACAAGCCGCACTCAGTATCAGACTACGGATGAAGAAATGTATTCGCTATTTCACCGCGGAAGACCGGTGTTATGCGCTAAAATGCCCCCCTGCCACAGATTGCACCCCCTATTTAATCTCCGTCAAATATTATATTAGAACAGAAATTTCTAGGTTTATGATTTAGAAATTACAAATTAGACCAAATGGATTTGATTATAAAATAAGCATTATAAAAAAATTGCATGTAGTATAGGGAAAAAATATAAATTATTAATTTTTATATACAAGATGTATTTTTGATATTGCTTATTTAATAATAAAAATCATTTCGTTAAATTTTTCATCATAAATATTTATTTAGTGCAAGCATTTTTGTATTACATTACAAATCCCTGTAAAATAAATGTGCCACAAAATAAACATTATATGAGAATTATGGTCTCGACACCTGCCAAGAGTTAATTATAATAGTTATATCATATTTGATAACAATAAACCTAGAAATTTCTGTTCTAATATAATATTCAACGGAATTAAATAGGGGGTGCAATCTGTGCCAGGGGGGCATTTTAGTGCATAACACCGGTCTTCCGAGGTGAAATAGCGAATACATTTCTTCATCCGTAGTCTGATACTGAGTGCTGCTTGTGCCACCACTTTGGGCCGTACACGCACTCATCAATGTATTGACCATCTCTTCATTTCTCAGAATTGCAGCAACCAAGTTTCTCGCTGACTCACTCATCCTTTCTAAAGATGGCGCTGTGTTTCAATGACGTCATGTTAATTCAATATATTCAGACTTTTCATTCAATATATTCAGACTTTTCATTCAATATATCAGTTTTCAATCCATATATTCAGAATTCATTCAATATATATATTTTTCAATCAATATATTCGGAATCCATTCAATATTCTCACGTTCCATTCAATATATTCAGAGTTTTCATTAAGTTCTGTCATGAATATTTTCCTAAACGGCATGCCATAATATGTATATACTGTACACACACATACAGGTGCATGTATTGGTTAGATGAACTGTTTTGTTTTCTCTTTTGTGAACGGCAGACAATATTTCCCCTATATTCAAAATATAACAATTATTATTTAGAGTGTATATTTAAAGGAAATGACATCACAACTCATCAAAATAACCCAAGATCATGCAGTATCCATAGAGCTTTAATAACTCAAATAAAACAAAAAGCAAATAAATTGTAATCAAATTGTGTTAATCCTTTGGCTAAATAACGTTAAGAAATCAGTATTTGATTAAATAACCCCGATTTGCAATTAAAGCTTTCATGTGTTTTGGCTCTCCACCAGATTTTTTCACATTGCTGTTGCGTAACTTTATACCACTCTTTTTGCAAAAAGTTGAACAGCTCAGCTTTCCTTTATGGTTTCTGACCATCCATCTTCCCCTTGATGACATTCCAGAAGTTTTCTGAGTAAATTAAAGTAGTATTTCCCCTATTGCACTGGCGGGTTTTAGGGTTCCCCCATTTGCCAAATCTCACTTTATTCCCTGGATATGACTACTCTTTACTACTATGTAATGCAAAACATGATGAAGAAAAACAACCAGGAAGTTACAGTCTAAAAAGTATATCAAACAACCAGGAAGGTATAGTCTGAAGAGAATACGAAACAACTAGGAAGTACAACTCTGATGGCAATTGATAAAATTCGTAGGATTACAGCAATTTTCATGTTTGAACTTTCATGTTTGTAGATTATGAGGTAAGTACTGTAGTTTATTAATGAATTCATTATAACCTTAAATTAAAATATCATGAACCCAACAATTTGTGTAAACTTTCTTCTGATATATCACTTGAAAGTAACTGTGGACATATTCTGTTTCCATAGAAGAAAAGAGATTTATGATCCATATTTCCTAAATTACTAAAAATAGTTTCTAGTCAAAATATTTAGTAATGATTTTCAAATGCATCTTTTTTTTCCAGATTGTTGCTGATAACATGGCTAACTTCATTTGGAATTTAAGAAATATGTGCTTTGCCACAGCCTTCATGATGGTTACATATCTGTGCATAATAATAATTTATTTTAAATATGTGCATTTTTTAAGTAAAAAAGCAGACCATCTAAACCCGAGAGCAGCAATACAGAAACCTTCCACATTTTCTGCCTTAGATTGTCCAGCATCTATATCAGGCAAGAGCATAACACCTATAACTGGGACTAGGTATCTCATGGTGTCAGCTTTTCTCAATGATGAGGCAAATGGGCAGGTAAACATCATTACCATAATGAACCGGACCCATTCAGAGCCATATACCTGTATAGTTTGTTGTTACCAGCATGGACTCAGTTTATGTCCTGTTAAACTGGACAAGCACGTTGATAATTTTGGATTTCCTTTTGTGACCACAGACGCTTTTTGTAACATAGACCCAATATGCAATGCTACACACATAACCATTTCAAGGCCAGAAAACCTTCTAAAAATTCAAAGCCACATGTATTTGCCTATAAATAAGATTCTGACTCACGGGAGAGACTTTGATGTGGACTTCACACTATGCATTTCTTCCTTGTATGGAGGGTATAATAATGTCCTTCAGTTTGTGCAGACTGTAGAAACATATAAGCTTCTCGGTGTGGAGCACATGGTTATCTACAACACCAGCTGTGGTCCGGAGCTTGAGAAGGTCTTGCACATTTATGAGCAAGGTGGCTTCCTGGAAATCATTCCCTGGCCAATCCATCACTTTGTAGAGCCATCCAAAGGCTCTAACTATAAGCTGCATCCAGGGGAATTGCACTACTATGGGCAACAGGCCACTATAAATGACTGTATTCACAGGAACAGGCAAAGGTCCAAATATGTGATTCTGACTGATGCAGATGAAATCATTATGCCATATCAACACTCATCGCTGCACCAACTCATGACAGAACTTCAGCAAAATAACCCACATGTGGTAGCTTTCATCTTTTGGGCCCATGTCTTCTCCCAAAAAGTTTATGGAGTCAGTGAGAAATTTAACATTCCTCAGTGGAGGCATGTGCCTGGTGTCAACATCCTAAGACACATCCACAGAGAGCCCTTAAAGTGGTTTGGTAACAACAATAGCAAGATGATTGTTGACCCAAGAAAGGTGATGCAGGCATCTGTACACATTGTCCATAAAATCAGTGGAAAGTCCATCTGGGTGCCCAGTGATTTGGCTATTGTCATGCATACTACTAAACCACACCGTCCTGATTTGGGCGCTGAGAAACTGATCATGGACAATAAAATTTGGGAGTATGCAGAAAGACTGATACCAAATGTGAATAAAGTGCTGCACAAATCTGGAATTTTGAAGTGACAAACGAGTTACAGTATTTATGCAAAAACTTTGGTAATCGCTTTAATCTTTGTACATGACTTTTTATGCTCCCAAATCAGGGTAGGGGGGCAAATCAAAAGATCCAGTCATTATGGATCTGGGCTATTACCCAAGTGTAACCACTTAAGAAATCAGGAAGGAAAATGAGGGGTTGTTTATGGGCATAGAGACATGATAAAGTTCACTTCTATTAAAAAAAAAAAAAAAGAAAGGTTTTTGTCTGTACATTGGTCAGATCTCACTTGTTCAATTATATATTTATGTTTCATACATTGGATTACCTGAATCCAATCTCAGAATCTAAAATTTTTTTGTTTTTGTATATATCTGTATGTTTATCTAGCTGATTCTGTCACAGCATCAGGCAAAAATGGTTGAAAAGAATTTAATGAAACTTTGGCAGTACTTAGGTATTTACAGGTACCTGTGTATTACATGCATAATAAATTAAATCCAAATGTTTAGTAGAAGTGAAGTTATAAGCAATTATGTGCCAGATTGCATCACAGCAGCCAGCACTTTTTTTGGACAAATATAGCGCTTTTTCTCACATCACTTAACAGAGCTACGGTGGAACCTTGGATTGCGAGCATATTTTGTTCCAGAAGCAGGCTCATATATCAAAACACTTGTACATCAAAGCAAATTTACCATGAAAAATTATGGAAACGCAAATTCAGAGGTGGAAAGTAACGAATTACATTTACTTGCGTTACTGCAATTGAGTAGTTTTTTTGTGTACTTCTACTTTTTAAAATATGTAATTTTACATTTACTTAAGTATGTTTTGTTTGAAGTATTGTAATTCGCTATATTTTAAATCATATGCGCTACTGAGTAAAACAAATGAATGAAATTGCAAAAAATATTATGCTGTGTATAAATGCTTCGTTGCACTCGCATGTGTGTATCGTGTCCTGGTTGCGCGCCGCTCCAGACTCCACTCCAGGTTTTCTTACTGTTCCCACATCGGCATCTACCTGACCTTCCACACGGTCGCTTCCGCCCTGAGTGTGACGTCATCAACCAGCGCCACCATGTATAAACCGGAGAGAGACGCGGGAAAGAGGAAAGAGATTGTGATTTTGGCGCTTTGATATTTGCCTCCCATTGACTTTGATTGCTGCTTTGCCCCTTTAGTTAGGTTGGTCTTTGTATATATTTGTAGATAATTTCACTGTATGTTTGTGCACTCACCAGTAGTAGAGGCGTGGCTGCCATTTATTTTGGGAAGAGGGAATTTATTCACTGTTTTTGGTTTAGGGAGTCAGGGAAGGTACCTGTATTTTTGTTTGTGTTGGTTGTTTTTTTGCAGGTAATCTAGCTACTAAATATAAATACCATTTAGTTTATTATTTTAGCCTGGGTCCACCCTGAATCCGATCCTCCTCCTGATGTGTGTTTGTGTATTTTTTTGTAAAGCAATAAAAACCTCATTATTTCATCAGTTAATGACTGGATCTAGTTCTTTCTGCCATATACCACCATTTGCATACAGTTTAAAATAAGAACCCTGAACCATTCTTTTGCTGTACAACTCAACCCTAGACTGGGACGTAACGCCATATTTAAGTGACCACTTTGATTTTCAAGCACAAGAAAGACAACAGCTTTATTATGCAAAGGTGTTCCTTCAGGTAAAAACTAGTTTGAGTTTTATATCTGCTGGACTTTTCTGAACTACGCTAGAATGCCTCATCCCATCCCCGCTGTTAAAAAAAAATACTTACGTTTACTCTGAGTAAATTTTTTATGAGCTACTTTTTACTTTTACTTAAAATTTCACTGAAGTAACAGTACTTTTACTTAATTTACAAAATTTTTGTACTCTTTCCACCTCTGCGCAAATTATTCGTTCCACAGCCTAAAAAAATAATACATAAAAATTATTAATACAAAATATTAAATAAAAACAAATTAACCTGCACTTTACCTTTAAAAAAACTAAAAAATAAATCCCGACAGTTAAGTGTTTCTGTTTATGCGGACAGGTGCTGTGTAACCATTGACTCAGTTGTGATCACGTGATGCTCGGCATCAAAAAAGCGTATGCGTGCTACACGATACTCTGTATTCGTAAACCAAGACTTGCTTGTTTTTCAAGCCAAAATGTGTTAAAAATCTTAGCTCGTCTTGGGGAACACTCGCAAACCGCGTTACTCGCAATCTGAGGTTACTCTGTAGTTAACTGTGTATAGACAGAATATGCAGAAGACACAGAAACATTTGGAATGCCTCTACAACCTACCAAATCCTCATGAAACATAAACAAAAGCAGGACACAGCATGACTTTCTTAAAAAAAAAAAAAAGAACATAGTGAAAAATGGTGAATGCTCTGATCAACAAAAATTCTTCTTGAATAAAGTTTATATCATAAGATATAAGTTTTATATCATATGGTTATATGTTCCGAATCCATGGCGCTAATAAAAAGCAGTCAGCACAAGTATAAGGTAAAACAAAGGTCGTATTAGCATACCCATCCACAGCAGTCAGAGGTGAGGGCATGTAAAATACCCAAACTAACAGTCCAGTGTCATGCGCTAAAATGCCTCCCTGCCACAGATTGCCCTTCCTCCATCACACACATAATCGCTATAGAAATATCTATTGCAACATAATTTTCTCGTGCAAAACTGGCCGGACAGAATTTATATCTGCCTGACGTGTAACCTGCACCACAAGAGACATTAAAATGTTGAGTAAAATTGATGTTATGAACAGTTTTGTGCCAAATTTAAAATAAGCTACTAATAAGCTACTTGCTCAATGTAAACCAACACTTGCACAATAGATATTAATTAGATAAGCAAAAAAGGATTGGGATTACTTTATATTTTTACCCCTAAAATAAAAGCACTGAAGTGGTTAATTTTAATGTGCTGGAAATGGTTTAAGACTTTTTATATTAATCTTTATCCAATTTATGTTTTTGATTTCTACTTATGTCATTCACTAGATGATGAAAGAAGGACAAATTAGCGCAAACAAGGCGTAAGAGGTTCAGTCTTACACAACTTTATTTCTTTGTATTAATAAGTTACAGAAAGACAGGCAAACATCTACTGCACATGGGCTTCAACCTAAAATAATAATAATCACTGAGCTTATTTTTTAGCTTTAACATTTTAATTATTTAAAAAAAAAAACTCTTCCTGTAAGGGACTACCACCAGAGGTTGCTGTGTGCACATGTTTGTTTTTGTTTTGTAGTTTTTGTTAGTCGACTCAGTTTCCCAGAAGGCACTTTGGTCAGCTGGAGCTCACCTGAACCGAGGTAGCTCATTAGTATTGTTATAAATAGCTGGATGTTCTGGGAAACTGGGTCGAGCATTAATCATTGTGTAATCAACACGTTGTGTTGTGTTTTACTTGTGTTACTTTATCTGAGCTCTGTTGTGTACTGTGAGTTGAGTAATGTGTAAGTGTGTCTTTTTGGTTTATGTTGTGTATTTGTGTGTGTGTATTGTGTGGTGTGCCTCCAGTGTGTTCTCTTGGCCTCTAGTGTGCTCCCCCAGCTTCCAGTGTGCTCCCCTAAGCCTCCAGTATGTTCCCCTAGGCTCCAGTGTGTTCCCCCAAGCTTCCAGTGAGCTCCCCTTAGCTTCCAGTGTGTTTCCTCAACCTCCCGTGTGCTCCCTTAGCTTTCCGTGTGCTCCCCTAGTCACTAGTTCTCCAGTCCCGGTCAGTCCCTTGTCCTCCAGTCCCGGTCAGTCCCTTGTCTTCCAGTCCCGGTCAGGCCCTTGTCTTCCAGTCCCTTGTCGTCCAGTCCCGGTCAGTCCCTAGCCCCTGTGTCCCTGGTCCTGTCTGGTCTCGTCCAGTCTCTAGCCCTGTCCCGTCCAGTCTCTAGTCTTCCAGTCCCGTTCAGTCTCTAGTCTACCTATCCCGGTCAGTCCTGAGCCTTCATGTTAGTCCTACAGAGGCTGAAATGCTTAATGGTCTGAAATGCTTAAAAGGGTCTGAAATGCTTCATATGGTCCTGTAAATGTTTCAAGAGGCTGTGTATGTGTGTGTTTGTCCTGAGCCCATGTATGTATTTTGTTTGTTCCTTTTTGTTAATTAAAGACTTTTATGTTTAAAAACCACCCTTCTGTGCCTATGCTTGCCTTTTTTGCCCACGGCAATAACATCCGCCCGAAATGCCTGTCATACCAGTTCGTGACAGAATGCTCGACCCAACAAGGCTTAGCAGAGGGGGCCCACAGTGCCACAGTGGCCAAACCCCCCCCACCCCTTTTCTACCCCTCGTCCAAGAACCACCACAAAGGCTCCTCATCTTCACGGAGCAGCTCACTGGCAGTCATAGCGGTGAGGAGGACTTGGCGCTGCATCGGCCACCCGGCTAGGAGGACAACCCAGCGCTGCATCTAAAGCTCTGCGGACCAGAGTGATGCGGCGCTGCCTCCGCCAACCGCCCACGAGGATCCGGCTCTGCCTCATCAGCCAGGTCCATGGAGAGGATCCCTGACGGCCTCCACCCCCCCAGCGATGACGTTCATGCAGTAACTACCGCTTCACCCCCAAAGCGAGCTATGACCGTTTCCGAGGCTCGGCATTAAGGACAGGCCGCTGCTGCATCCGCCGCCCGGCTAAGCTTCCAGTGTGCTCCCCTAAGCTTCCAGTGTGCTCCCCTAAGCTTCCAGTGTGCTCCCCTAAGCTTCCAGTGGGCTCTCCTATGCCTTCAGTGGGCTCCCCTAAGCCTTCCAGTGGGCTCCCCTAAGCACTCCAGTGTGCTCCCCTAAGCTTCTAGTGTGCTCCCCTAAGCTTCCAGTGTGTTTCCTCAACCTCCTGTGTGCTCCGCTAGTCCCTTGTCTTCCAGTCCCGTTCAATCCCTTGCCTTCCAGTCCCGTTCAGTACCTTGTCTTCCAGTCCCGTTCAGTACCTTGTCTTCCAGTCCCGGTCAGTCCCTTGTCTTCCAGTCCCGGTCAGTCCCTTGTCTTCCTGTCCCATCCAGTCTCTAGCTCCTGTGTCCCTGGTCCTGTCTGGTCTCATCCAGTCTCTGGCCCTGTCCCGTCCAGTCCCTAGTCTTCCTGACCCATCCAGTCTCTAGTCTTCCTGTCCCGTCCAATCTCTAGTCTTCCTGTCCTGTCCAGTCTCTAGTCTTCCTGTCCCATTCAGTCTCTAGTCTTCCAGTCTCTAGTCTACCTGTCCCTGTCAGTCTCTAATATACCTGAGCCTTCGTGTCTGTCCTACAGAGGCTGAAATGCTTAATGGTCTGAAATGCTTAAAAGGGTCTGAAATGCTTAAAAGGGTTCTGAAATGCTTAAAAGGGTCTGAAATGCTTCATATGGTCCTGTAAATGTTTCAAGAGGCTGTGTATGTGTGTGTTTGTCCTGAGCCCATGTATGTATTTTGTTTGTTCCTTTTTGTTAATTAAAGACTTTTATGTTTAAAAACCACCCTTCTGTGCCTATGCTTGCCTTTTTTGCCCACGGCAATAACATCCGCCCGAAATGCCTGTCATACCAGTTCGTGACAGAATGCTCGACCCAACAAGGCTTAGCAGAGGGGGCCCACAGTGCCACAGTGGCCAAACCCCCCCCACCCCTTTTCTACCCCTCGTCCAAGAACCACCACAAAGGCTCCTCATCTTCACGGAGCAGCTCACTGGCAGTCATAGCGGTGAGGAGGACTTGGCGCTGCATCGGCCACCCGGCTAGGAGGACAACCCAGCGCTGCATCTAAAGCTCTGCGGACCAGAGTGATGCGGCGCTGCCTCCGCCAACCGCCCACGAGGATCCGGCTCTGCCTCATCAGCCAGGTCCATGGAGAGGATCCCTGACGGCCTCCACCCCCCAGCGATGACGTTCATGCAGTAACTACCGCTTCACCCCCAAAGCGAGCTATGACCGTTTCCGAGGCTCGGCATTAAGGACAGGCCGCTGCTGCATCCGCCGCCCGGCTAAGCTTCCAGTGTGCTCCCCTAAGCTTCCAGTGTGCTCCCCTAAGCTTCCAGTGTGCTCCCCTAAGCTTCCAGTGGGCTCTCCTATGCCTTCAGTGGGCTCCCCTAAGCCTTCAGTGGGCTCTCCTAAGCCTCCAGTGGGCTCCCCTAAGCCTCCAGTGGGCTCCCCAAAGCTTCCAGTGGGCTCCCCTAAGCACTCCAGTGTGCTCCCCTAAGCTTCTAGTGTGCTCCCCTAAGCTTCCAGTGTGTTTCCTCAACCTCCTGTGTGCTCCGCTAGTCCCTTGTCTTCCAGTCCCGTTCAATCCCTTGCCTTCCAGTCCCGTTCAGTACCTTGTCTTCCAGTCCCGTTCAGTACCTTGTCTTCCAGTCCCGGTCAGTCCCTTGTCTTCCAGTCCCGGTCAGTCCCTTGTCTTCCTGTCCCATCCAGTCTCTAGCTCCTGTGTCCCTGGTCCTGTCTGGTCTCATCCAGTCTCTGGCCCTGTCCCGTCCAGTCCCTAGTCTTCCTGACCCATCCAGTCTCTAGTCTTCCTGTCCCGTCCAATCTCTAGTCTTCCTGTCCTGTCCAGTCTCTAGTCTTCCTGTCCCATTCAGTCTCTAGTCTTCCAGTCTCTAGTCTACCTGTCCCTGTCAGTCTCTAATATACCTGAGCCTTCGTGTCTGTCCTACAGAGGCTGAAATGCTTAATGGTCTGAAATGCTTAAAAGGGTCTGAAATGCTTAAAAGGGTTCTGAAATGCTTAAAAGGGTCTGAAATGCTTCATATGGTCCTGTAAATGTTTCAAGAGGCTGTGTATGTGTGTGTTTGTCCTGAGCCCATGTATGTATTTTGTTTGTTCCTTTTTGTTAATTAAAGACTTTTATGTTTAAAAACCACCCTTCTGTGCCTATGCTTGCCTTTTTTGCCCACGGCAATAACATCCGCCCGAAATGCCTGTCATACCAGTTCGTGACAGAATGCTCGACCCAACAAGGCTTAGCAGAGGGGGCCCACAGTGCCACAGTGGCCAAACCCCCCCCACCCCTTTTCTACCCCTCGTCCAAGAACCACCACAAAGGCTCCTCATCTTCACGGAGCAGCTCACTGGCAGTCATAGCAGTGAGGAGGACTTGGCGCTGCATCGGCCACCCGGCTAGGAGGACAACCCAGCGCTGCATCTAAAGCTCTGCGGACCAGAGTGATGCGGCGCTGCCTCCGCCAACCGCCCACGAGGATCCGGCTCTGCCTCATCAGCCAGGTCCATGGAGAGGATCCCTGACGGCCTCCACCCCCCCAGCGATGACGTTCATGCAGTAACTACCGCTTCACCCCCAAAGCGAGCTATGACCGTTTCCGAGGCTCGGCATTAAGGACAGGCCGCTGCTGCATCCGCCGCCCGGCTAAGCTTCCAGTGTGCTCCCCTAAGCTTCCAGTGTGCTCCCCTAAGCTTCCAGTGTGCTCCCCTAAGCTTCCAGTGGGCTCTCCTATGCCTTCAGTGGGCTCCCCTAAGCCTTCAGTGGGCTCTCCTAAGCCTCCAGTGGGCTCCCCTAAGCCTCCAGTGGGCTCCCCAAAGCTTCCAGTGGGCTCCCCTAAGCACTCCAGTGTGCTCCCCTAAGCTTCTAGTGTGCTCCCCTAAGCTTCCAGTGTGTTTCCTCAACCTCCTGTGTGCTCCGCTAGTCCCTTGTCTTCCAGTCCCGTTCAATCCCTTGCCTTCCAGTCCCGTTCAGTACCTTGTCTTCCAGTCCCGTTCAGTACCTTGTCTTCCAGTCCCGGTCAGTCCCTTGTCTTCCAGTCCCGGTCAGTCCCTTGTCTTCCTGTCCCATCCAGTCTCTAGCTCCTGTGTCCCTGGTCCTGTCTGGTCTCATCCAGTCTCTGGCCCTGTCCCGTCCAGTCCCTAGTCTTCCTGACCCATCCAGTCTCTAGTCTTCCTGTCCCGTCCAATCTCTAGTCTTCCTGTCCTGTCCAGTCTCTAGTCTTCCTGTCCCATTCAGTCTCTAGTCTTCCAGTCTCTAGTCTACCTGTCCCTGTCAGTCTCTAATATACCTGAGCCTTCGTGTCTGTCCTACAGAGGCTGAAATGCTTAATGGTCTGAAATGCTTAAAAGGGTCTGAAATGCTTAAAAGGGTTCTGAAATGCTTAAAAGGGTTCTGAAATGCTTCATATGGTCCTGTAAATGTTTCAAGAGGCTGTGTATGTGTGTGTTTGTCCTGAGCCAATGTATGTATTTTGTTCGTTCCTTTTTGTTAATTAAAGACTTTTATGTTTAAAAACCACCCACTGCGCCTATGCTTGCCTTCTATGCCCACGGCAATAACATCCGCCTGAACTGCCTGTCATACCAGTTCGTGACACTTCCCGTCAACGATGGGTACTTACGCTAGTCATATTATAAAATGCAATGCCTTACAATGCCCCCTTAAATCCTAACAAAATTTACTAAAATTATCACTGAAATAAATAAACAGTCTTTGCAATCATTGCAATAGGATAGATACACCAAAATCAGATGTGAGAAATGAAGCTAATCGAAATCATGTGCCTGTGCCTGAAAATAAGGAAATATGCCCTTTTTGTGGTGTCTTCATGATGTATGTTGTATTAAGCTACAGGAACTGATAATAAAACATCCTCTCTCTGTGAATATACTGTTATAATTCAGTGGGCTGAGCCCTAAACTCTGAACCTCTGCTTTATATTTTAACAGACCATCTCCAGTACTGCTGGCCAAATATCTCTCTCCACATTTGACTAGGAAAGAGTAAAAGACTTCAAGGCTAACACATTCGCTATGTGCATTTTAATAATAATACAGTGTTGACTACAGTGTTTTTGTGGTAAAAGGTGAATAAGAAAGTCAATGTCCAAACATCCAAGTCTTTATCCATGCTGACCCCAAAAGAGTGGACACTAGCATTTCATTACGGGCCCATGCCATCAGTCTTTTCCTACAGAAGATAGTGTCTGCATATGAGTCATTAAGTTCTCAGATTAGAAATACATCTGGATGAGTTGGGAACAGTTGTTAACCTAAAAGAACTATCAAATTTCTATACAAAAATACACAATAGACAAAGTGCACGTGCAAATGTATGCAATATAACATATAACAGAACTTTATTTTTTTTTGATGAAGTATGAATTGAGGTAGTGGGAAGAGCAGCAGTAAACAGTTTACATTGTGACAAGAATATCATGTGCAAATAGCAGTGAAATAAATATTGTGCAAAAATTGCGAAGAGCAGCACAGGTAGGTAGGTATGAACAGATTGAGATGGATGTACATCAGTGTGATTGTGCATGTGTGTTTATCAGTTCAGTCCAGATGTTATTTAGTTCGTCTGAGTGATTTGTGTGTGTGTGTGTGTGTGTGTGTGTGTGTGTGTGTGTTTATCAGTCCAGTCTCTTTGTGTTGAGGAGACGGATAGCTTGCGGGAAAAAAACTGTTACACAGTCTGGATGTGAGTGCCCGAATGCTTCGGTACCTTTTTCCAGATGGCAGGAGGGTGATGAGTGTGTGTGAGGGGTGTGTCCGGTCAGCCATAATGCTGGTGGCTTTGCGGATGCAGCGTGTGGTGTAAATGTCTTCGATAGAAGGGAGAGAGACTTGATGATCTTCTCAGCTGACCTCACTATCTGCTGTAGGGTCTTGCGGTCCGATATGGTACAATTCCCAAACCAGACAGTGATGCAGTTGCTCAGGATGCTCTCAATAGTTCCTCTATAGAAGGTGGTGAGGATTGGTGGTGGAAGCAGTGTCTTTCTCAGCCTTTTCAGGAAGAAAACATGTTGTTGGGCTTTCTTATGCAGAGAGCTGGTGTTGAGGGACCAGGTGAGGTTCTCCTCCAGGTGGACGCCCAGGAATTTTGTGCTCTTGACGATCTCCACAGAAGAGCCCTCGATGCTGAGCAGAGGATGATCGCTCCGAATCCTCCTGAAGTCAACAACCATCTCTTTCAGAGACAGGTTGTTGTCTTTACACCAGTCCGTTAGCCTCTGCACTTCCTCTCTGTACGCTGACTCGTCGTTCTTGCTGATGAGACCCACCACGGTCGCGAACTTGATGATATGATTGGAGCTGTGTGTCGCTGCACAATCATGAGACAGGACACAGAAGACTTCTTCGGCACGGGGACAATGGTGGCACCTGGTCGTTCAGAGGAGGGGTGGTCTTCCTCGCCGTCACGTCGTTCTGCATGTCGAACCGTGCGTAGAAGCTGTTCAGCACATTTGGAAGGGAGCCATCACTGTCACAGGCAGGTGATGAAGTCCTGTAGTTAGTCATGGCTTGTATACCCTGCCACATGCGCCGTGTGTCACCGCTGTCCCTGAAGTGATTGTGGATTCTCTATGCGTGTGCACGCTTCGCCTCTCTGATGGCCCGGGACAGTTTGGCACTTGCTGTTCTTAGGGCCGCCTTGTCCCCCGCTTTGAAGGCAGAGTCTCTGGTTCTTAGAAGTGCACGCACCTCCGCAGTAATCCACGGTTTCTGGTTGGGTCGTGAGATGACATTCTTGGAGACAGTGACATCATCGGTGAACTTGTTGATGTAGCTGGTCACTGATGACGTGTACTCCTCCAAGTCGGTGTAGTCGCCGTAAGTTGCAGCTTCCCTAAACATGTTCCAGTCAGTGTTCTCGAAACAGTCCTGAAGAGCAGAGATGGCTCCTGCTGGTCAGGTTTTCACCTGCTTCAGAACTGGTTTTGAACACCTGACGAGTGGTCTGTATGCTGGAATTAGCATAACAGAGATGTGGTCTGTGTAGCCGAGGTGGGGCGGGGCTCTGCCCAATATGCGCCGGGGATGTTTGTGTAAACAAGATCCAGCATGTTTTCCCCTCAAGTTGCAAAGTCCACAAACTGATGGAATTTAGGAAGCACTGACTTGAGATTTGCATGGTTGAAATCTCCACCTTCTCTTATTTCAAATTCTGTATCTGAAATAAGAGAAGGTGGTACGAATGGTACAATGGTACCACATATTGTCACATTGCCATGCAGCCTGCTTCCTTCCAGTGAAGTTTTTACAGTTTAAGAACCTTTGGTCAAGTTTGTCATTAAAATAAAATATTATTGCTGTTGCTTTGTCTGTAGGTTCAATGTGGTTATGTTCAAACAGGAGTACAGTCATACACAGGTGACATGAATCTTTGTCACATACTGTACAATCTGTCCAAATGTTTTAATTCCTCTCAGGTATGTTGGTGTGAATACCGGTTAAAGTTTGTTCTTTGTCTGTAAAAGGAGTGACATTGTCGTGAGAACCCAAGCCAAGGCTTATGTGTAATATGAAGCGATGGAGTGCACAATGCAGCATACTGTAATTCGGTGACCAAGTTGGGCCAATAGTTGGTTATATCTCAAAGATTTAATTATCTCTTTGGTATTTGTTTTTGTGACTGCAGCCTTTTTGTTGTGTGTACATTACTCTTTATGAGCACGATCTGATTACTGGTGAATTGTAGTATATCAAAGTTAGGCGACTGCTTCGAATTTGAAACAGAAAGAAATAAAGGTTCTTTAATATTAACATTTGAATTTAGTTGAGTTTTCTATGGAATGGGACAGGACACAAGTTATTTAAAATAGATGACAGGAACTTCTTTCTGAAACTCAGCGTGAACTAAACTTTATATTTATAAATCTGAACTTCCCTGGCTGAGGAAAAAGAAACAGTGTAACCACATGAGGAACCAGTGCAATGAAGCGCACTTCCTGAATGAATGTTTTAGAGAAATGGAGGCATGGGAAGTGTACATTATATTATAAAGTAAAGAACTTTACAAGAAATACAGCCCCACTTGTGCATACATTAGTGTATACATTTATAGTGCACAGTCCTTTCTAGATCATAAGAAAGTTAATAAATGTGCTAAAGCTCATTCACTGCACAATGTTGCACAGCTGTACATTACTATGTCACTCTATATACCAAAACTTTATTACCAAATGCATCTTCTGTTTGTATAATAACATTGTATTTATTTATTGTAAATAGGCCACTTTTCTGATTAGATGCTAACTGCATTTCCTTGGCTCTGTACATGTACTCTGCACAATAACAAAGTTTAATCTAATCTAAAGTAGGGAAACCTAAGATGACCTAAGATTACAGACTAAGACCAAACGGGTGTAATCTCCCAATGCTGACAGCAGGACGCTTACCCTTTATAATGTACTGGAAAGATTGTAAGTAAATACACATGTTGTCTTTAAAGATGTATTAATCCTGTTTTACTCTGATGTTGAAGTTACAGGTACAATAGCTTTATTTCCAACCATATCGAATACAGTTTATGATTGTTTATGGTGTCCCTTTTCAAAAAAAGTCAGTTTTTTGAGGCTTCCCCTTCAGCATTACGCTGCAAAGCACAAAATCTCCATGGTTACATGAAGCTTAAATGAACCACAAGAACTATAATTAAAACATATGGCTTTTGAGCTGTACATTATATCTAATGCACATGACTATTCAGAAAAGCACATAAGCTGGTTGTAGAAAAAAAGTACATTAAAACTACTTGTAATATGACTTTTCTATCAATATTTTAGTAAATTATTTAATGCATTTAAGCATGGTAAAACACATACAGTGGGTGTATCTATAATTTTTTTAAGCCTATCGTGCAACCTATGTGAGCTATTTAGAGCACCAGCTCTATAAATAAAAGCATTGGTAGTTTTTATACATAAATATTGCTTTATTTTAGAGGTAACGGATATTTTGGTTCAGTTTCATGAACAAACTGCTTACAATAAAAAGTACATATCTGCAATTGTATAACATTGATGAAATTAACATTTATTTTGTGGATAGAGTTGCCAAGCATACAGTAACATCACACATTGGAATTTTACATTTCAGAGACATTAAAGTTGACATGTTAATTTCTTAAAGGCAAGTAAATAGTTTCAGTTGGACTGAGTAAATTAAAAATATATATTATGACAGAATAATATAAATATTGACACAATAATATTTATATATTGGAACAAAAATACTAGAGCATCTAACAATGACAAAAAGGTATATGAAAACTCCCTCATGCATTGTGTGTGTGTGTGTGTGTGTGTGTGTGTGTGTGTGTGTGTGTGTGTGTGTGTGTGTGTGTGTGTGTGTGTGTGTGTGTGTGTGTGTGTGTGTGTGTGTGTGTGTGTGTGTGTGTGTGTGTGTGTGTGTGTGTGTGCGTGTGTGTGTGTGTGTATGCACGTGTTTGTGGTCTCTAGCAGCCATAACCAGCTTCTTTCTGCAGAAGTGCCTCTTCAGTGCGCAGTGGGAAGGTGTCAATGATGCTGAAGAGCTCTGCTGCTGTGACTGGGTATGTGTAGCGCTGTTTGTCTACTCCCTGTTTGTCCAGCAGCACAAGATTAAATGAATTCTGAGACAGCTGAAGTAGCATTCTGTACAAGAAACACATACACATGTGCAGGTTCTGAACAGTTTAAAGACTGTAGGGAGAATTGAAAGGTTGGGATGATTACCTGCTGCCAAAGATCAAGCATGCTGGGAAACACCGTTATTGCAAATGTGAGAACAGTTAAATAAACAAAACACTGAATATCAAGTAATGCACAATTTAGTCATAATATTACTAAAGATTTTGTTTACAATACAGAAATAATCCCCAAAGAAGCCACAGCTGGCCAGAGTGGTGCGTGTTGACATGAGGTGTACAGACTGCACATGGTAAATGTATTAATGGTTTTACTATAACAAGTAACTATTGAAAAAATTGTTAGGTAGTTCAGCATAAACAGACGAGTGTAGTGATACGAACAGTGAAATGTGCCAGTACTGTTATTACTGAATATCAGCAGTCTTGGAACACTACATAATCAAGCTATTTGACCAGAACTCACTGTTGTAAAATTAGGTTTGAACATCATAAATTATTTTAACAAATGAAAGCTGATCTAGCTGATGAGCTTGAGATCATTTTCACACTTTTTCCAGACTGTCTCATACTGGAATATATATCTATAGGCATAAATTTTTATTTATTTATTTATTTATTTAATGAGGTCAATCGCGTTTTAATTAACCGATAAACACTTTAATGGATATTTTATACAGTTTCCATTAAAGTTTAAATTAAACTTTTACTTTTTTTGGTGTTACAGTATAATTTTTAAATTAGTGCCAAGAGCGCCATCTAGTGACAAAATGAGTGCTTTACAAAATAAGTTGCATGTCCAACCAGGTGACTAAAGGTTGGACATAAAGTGACTTATAGTCTGAAAAATACAGTATTTTTATTATTTTTATTTTATTTTATAAATTCTTTTACTTTGTTTAGGAGTGCCCATGAGTGAGGCGGGTGAAGCCAACAGGTAACACACAAGACCATTCTTATCAGGAAACTTTATTTATGTTTTTTTATGTTGGCAAAGACAGAGACCTGTTACTGTACCAGCCTGTGTAAGCGTTTGCAGTCAGAATGTTGCAAGAGAAATGCAGGGAAATGATGAGGAACAATCTATTATGAATTTGTCTCCTCTTTTGGAGGACAGGCCGAAAGTGTTTTGGTCCCGGAGAAAAGAAAAAAGAAAACCCTAGTATCTAGCATTTTGTAAATCTGCATGCATAAATGTTACATACTGAATGGAGTTGCACAACTTGTTAGGAATCACAAGTTCAGAAGGTTCCCAGAGTGGCTCAAAACATAGCTCAGAAGAATATGTGTATGAAATCGAACCATGCCAACAAAAAGCCCCCCCCTTCCAAATGAGACCAGTACTGCTTCTGATTATATGAGTATTCAAACCAGTTGTGCAGCTATTTGTGAGATGAGACATACTGAGGAAATTTAACACTATATGGATTAGTTTTCTGTTCTATTCATTCCACTCATCTGCCCTAGTAAGGGAAAAAGCATACCTGAGCTGTAGGACCAGACCTGGGGGGAAGATTTGGTATCTAATGCGTCCTATTTGAGCTGGAAACCTTCCCACTAGCTCAATCACAGTCACATGCCTTGAGTCCAAACCACATTGTCCTTGCTGAAACACACATATTCACACCAGGTCACCCCGCAGCTTCTAATAATTTATTCCCAGAGTACAGACATAATGTAAAGAAAAATATATATTACCTGTAAATTAGTCATTTGGAATCTATAGTAATGGTTGGCAGCAGTGGGGGTGGAGATTATAAGCAGACGTCGTTTCTCATAGAACTGGTCCAGTAGTTGATTAGCAGATCGCACTCCAACGTTAATGCTCATGGCTATAATTATAACAAGCAATAGTAAATGGTAAGTATTTGGGGTTAATGTATTGTTGCCTGGCAATTTGTAGTACTGTTCTCTTTGAAAATATGTAATGCAGCAGGTAATAAGACAAGAAGTACAACTAGAATACATCCAGCTCACTGGTTAACTCGTGCACAGCTTGCATCTTCTGTTCCAATGATGTTTTTTTTTTTTTTCTCTTAGTTTTTCTGGTCCTACTGAAATGAAATGATTTACATTTACATTATATTTAGGGATTATCCAGAGCGACTTACTTTAAAAAAAAAAAAAAAAAAAAAAGTTTATCTCATTATACTCTGAGCAGTTGTGGGGTAAGGGCCTTGCTCAAGGGCACAACAGGAACAACTTGCTGGTCGTGGGATTTGAACCTGGGACCTTCCAAATCATAGTCCAATGCCTAATGTCTTATTGACAAACTACCAATTATCAGATGTTTCTTTTTAAAGGTGCTTGATTATTTCTCTCAGATATGGAGTATATTGGGAAATTATTTGAGTGCAATTTGGGTGCCTGATTCACTGGTATGATGTTGTTGTTTTTTGTGCAAGCTATGAACAAGTTCCTAAATTTCCATCTGCACAGTTTATGCTAATTTAGAACTCTACAGGGCCATGTCCCCTTAAGAGCTTCTAGATTCCGGAAATGGTATTAACAGCCCCATAATGTTCTAAGAAACCTTTCCTGTCACATTATACCACCTCCAGCAGCCTGGACTGTCCAGACAAGGCAGGTTGTATCCAAGGATTCATGTTGTTAGAAGCAAATTAGGTATGCTTCGACAGAAATTGAGATTCATTAAACCAGGTTATGTTTTTTTTTTTTTTTCATTCTGTGTCTACTGCAGCTTCGGCACTTTGTTCTTGGTGGATAGAGTTAAATCCAACATGGCCATCTGCTGTTTTCGCTTATCTGATTATACTTTATAATTGTCTGAGTTACAGTAGCGTTTCTGTCTGCCAAAACCAGTCTGGCCATTATCTGTTAATCTCTCTGGCTCTTATCAACGAGGTGTTACTGTCTACTGATTCGTGGCCCAGTGGGTGTTTCTACACTGCAGCTCTTTACTGCGGCCCTCTGAGTAATTCTAGACATCTGTGTGTGAAATTTCTATGAGCTCAGAAGCTATAGAAATATTCAAACCAGCCTGTTTGGCTCCAATGATGATGCTACTGTCACAGTTTATCCCAATCGTAATAGCTCACATCAGCATAATGTTATGCATTGCACTGCTGCCAAATATTTGGCGTACAAGATAATTGAATGAATGAATACAGATGTTCATAATAAAGTCTTCAGTGGGACTATATAAATGTATCTTGTAATTTATGTACATGTACAGACAGTAGTACAAGTTATAAAAGGAAATGGATTTACAGTGGATTTTTAAGTTAAATTGGTGAGCTGCTTTATATGATCTGTTCTAGCTGTTCCTGTAGTAGCGATGCAATGAGGAAACAGTTGTACTAAGTGGTACCTGTCTCCTATCCAGCCCTGAATTTAATGAAATATGAAAGTTGTGTGCAAATACATAACATTTTATTGTAAAAAAAAATGTAAATTAATAGTTAATTTAGTATAGAAAATTGATAAGTGTTATCAAAAAGTCTTTTTGTAAGTCAATTACACATAAACTGAAATGCCCATGGCTGTGGTAGCTGTGTGAGTTTGACTTTACTTGCTCCACATACGTGCACAGCTGGTTTCAGGGCCAGACCATTCCATGTTTAACTGGCAAACTCGGGCAGCGCTGCCTCTCAACTCAAAACCTCCCATGCAGCGGAAATCACATGTTGCCCCATAATTATCACCAGCACTATCACACTTCATCCAGCCATTTTCTGGCACTGAGAGGGGATTGCAGCGGCGGACTATAATGGGGAAAACATAAAAGAACATTTTAAGGAATGAGTGCTAATTCAAGTTTTTAAAATCAAACAGAGTTACGATCTACCATTAAATAAAGTATATACTATATTGCCAAAAGTATTCGCTTGCCTGTCTTCATATGCATATGAATTTGAGTAACATCCAATTCTTAATCCATATATAATGTTGGCCCATCCTTTGCAGCTAGAACAGCTTTAATTCTCCTGGGAAGACTTTCAACAAGGTTTAGGAGTGTGTTCATGAGAATTTTTGACCATTCTTCCAGAAGCACATTTGTGAGGTCAGACACTGATGTTGGACGAGAAGGCCTTGCTCGTAATCTCCGCTCTAATTCATCCCAAAGGTGTTCAGGACTCTCTGCAGGCCAGTCAAGTTCTTTCACACCAAACTCGCTCATCCATGTATTTATGGACCTTGCTTTGTGCACTGGTGCGCAGTCATGTTGGAACTGGTATGATGTTGTTTTGGGGTTCAGGAGTTGGGCTCTGCCCCATACTTTCAGCGAAAGAAACTCTTAATTGGGAACGGCCCCTTCATGTTCCAACATGACTGCGCACCAGTGCACAAAACACGGTCTATAAAAGTCCACTATACTTTGGCTATATATATATATATATATATATATATATATATATATATATATATATATATATACATACATACACAGTAAGAGGCTGTAGACCTTAGTGAGTCTTAGACACTTGCCTGTTCTAATTAGCTAAATTGTTGCATTAGATGTGTTGGACTAAACTACTAACGCTGCATTTGACTTAACTATAATTTGGGAAAGGCAGAACTTATAAGGCAGATATAACAATAACATGCAAAAACATGAAACCCACTTGTGGCACCAGGGCAGCTCTGAATGCACAAATCCTTTGGTGTTTTTTAAAGCAATTTGTGCTACATTGGCTTTTCTCTGGGACTGGAACAGACAGGTTAGTGTTTGGTCCCCCAGAAATACACAGAAGGGCCTGTGTGCATGATCCTGCCACTAGTGTACTGGTATATAATTGATAATCAATGTTATTCGAGTCACCTGGGAATGGGAATTTTATTGTTGTGTCTAATACTACTTAAAATAAACTGAGGAAACATGGACACTTTTATGAAACCGTGTATTTTTTTTTAGTATTTTGTTTGTAGTCTAGCGAATTAACATTAATTACAGCACTATTGTCATGAGTTTATGATGTTTTTACTTTGTCAAAAATATGTGTTCAGTGTTAAAGATTTAACCAACTAAACTGTCTGCTAAATACAGGTACTAAAGTGACATTTTAATTCCTGTTGCCGCGACCATACATATGATATATCCGAGGTTGTGGAGACCAGGCCACAACTTTTTGAGTCAGAAAATGGCACTTTTTTTTTTTAGTCTAGAAATTCAAAATTTTAAGTTACTTGTTACAGTTTGTGCTTAGTGTATAAATTTTAAATGTATTTAGTAAATTTTGGAATGTGCTGAAACCATAACCAGAGACTTAGACGAGCAGTGCTCACAACAGGAGTCTGACTTTTATACTCTAGTGTACAAGATGGAGATATGTCTTATTTGGATCATAAGATACTAAATATGTTCTCGTATTAGTCACCTTTTACTCTGACGTTGAATTTACAGGTAGCTTTGTTTCCAGCCCGATCGAATACAGTGTACGAAAGTTTATGGTTTCCCTCAGTAAAGGACGTTCCTGGAGGCTTTCCCTTTAGTATTACACTGTAAAGCACAAAAATGTTTATGGTTACAGAAGACTTTATTTAAGCACAAGAGCTATAATTTAACATATACTACTTAGCAAATCTCAAACACACAGTACAGCCTTTAAATTTTGCTGATTTAGATTTGTGCTAAGCATGCTGGATTTAAAATAGGAAACTAAAGTGAAAGAACAGAATGTCAGCGTTAATGTGAAAATATTTAAACCCGTTTGAAATTTATGTGAAGATAGGCAAACCACAAGATCCCAAGCAAGTACTGTGTGTGTGTGTGTGTGTGTGTGTGTGTGTGTGTGTGTGTGTGTGTGTGTGTGTGTGTGTGTGTGTGCGCGCGCAATTAACTCTGTGAGTATGCCATCTGCTGTGTCTTTCCCCTCTGGTGTATCCCATGTCACTTTTGCAGTCACTTTTCCTGGCTCAGCTGTCTTCTCCTTCACATTTGGACACTTAATGATCGGAGGATCCAGATCTGTAAACACAAGCACGTTAAAAATTGATGGTAAATCATAGCTTCATTTCTCAATTTTAATAAATTGTTTGAATTTGTGTTTTGTTTTTGATCATTTTACCCACCCAGACACACAATCTGGCCACCGCTCCATGTTTTGCTGCTTTGGCAGGTGATCCGCTGATTTCCACGGAGTGTGTATCCTGGTGAACAGAAGAACTGGCAGTTGGAGTTGTAGTACGAACCGTCTGAGCACTTAAATCCACCGTTAGATGGCATGGCCAGTGGTGGACAGCGGACCTCTGCGAAAACACAGTTAATTTATTTCATTATGTGAAACATAGACGACAACAACATAGACAACAACAAACTTACCATTAAACAGCAGACTGTTTAAGTCTGCTGTTTAATGGTAAGTTTGTTGTTGTCTATGTTTCATTAAAAAAAAAATTATGTATACATTTGCACCTTAGGATTAATGTCATGTATTTATTGTCAAATTGCAGGTGTAAGAAGTTTAAATAAATGTACTGGTTTGTACTGGTACTTAACTGTGTTCTAGATGCACCATGAATTATATGTATGTAGCTTATCTATCTGTTTGAGGCTGACCTCTGCAGGAGAATTTTCCTGACCACTGTTTGCTGGCCATGCAGAGTATCTCGCTGCTGCCTTCGAGCTCATAGCCTCTCTTGCACTGGATCCTACAGCGGGCTCCCAGCACGTTCTTATAATGCTCACCACGTGGCGTATGGCAGCTTGCCTGACCATGCTTGACTTTGACTGGAGCACACCATGGCACACCTACACAAGACCAAAAAAATATAGATAGATAGATTTTTTTTTCTATTTTTCTCACACAAACTAAAAAAGTCACACAAATGTAATCTCATCATGGTTATCTGCAAGAAAGAACCAAAAAACATAGTTCCACACACTTACCTTGAAATACTGATAGCTTTCAGAGTGGTCGTGGATAAAAGCAGAGAGGAGTAATGACATGTGAAGGTGGATTAGCCATTGAGAAGGAGAAAGGAATCAGAAACAGAGGTGATAAAAAGACAGATGTGTTTCAAAGTACCAATAGAGTTCATGAGATGCAGTCAGAAATGTAAAGATGTAAGGGGAAGGGAATAGGTGTGTGTGTGTGTGTGTGTGTGTGTGTGTGTGTGTGTGTGTGTGTGTGTGTGTGTGTGTGTGTTCACCTGTATATCTTACATCCTCATCGTCAGAGTAAGACCAGAATCCTGACCCTGGAAAACAGAAGACAGCAAAAGAGAGCCAAGGGCAGTCTGAATTGCCACGGAATCACAGAGATCACACAGGTCTGCATGCAAGCTAAATCTCTGATTCCTCCATCGCTGGCAATTACATTTAAATACAAACCAGTAGCTGCTTCAACTGGCCTGAGAACGTCATACAGTAACACAAGGCGATGTTTAGTACACAGTATAACATGCATGTACGATGATGCATGATGATGCATGCACTGTTTTTTAACGATACCTAGATACCGATTCAATTTGTATTGTGAATCTGTCATTTTTGTAGGGTTATATATCCTGTAGGAATATAGAGGGGCAGCAATATTGTACCACCTCAAATGCAAACATATTTAAATAAAAAAATACTTGGATGGATGGATGGATGGATGGATGGATGGATGGATGGATAGATAGATAGATAGATAGATAGATAGATAGATAGATAGATAGATAGATAGATAGATAGATAGATAGATAGATAGATAGATAGATAGATAGATAGATAGATAGATAGATAGATAGATAGATAGATAGATAGATTGATTGATTGATTGATTGATTTTTTTTTTCTTATATTATCTTATGCCCGAATTCACAAAACTGAATTCGGGGACAAGATGAATGTTTAATAACGGCATGCATGACCTAGCTAATCTCCAGACCTGAATCCCACTGAAAATGTATTAATGATATTGAAATTGTTATTCAATCTGAGGGATCATAATAACCTAGAAGATAGTTTGCCTAGTGAAATGAGCCAAAATTGAACCACAATATTCAAAACTTGATGTAGATGTCTCCGAAAATTGCCAACAAAAGCATTGAAACAATGTGCTTTTTTCGGCGATTTGTGGTGTGTACAGAAAATATACTTTTTCTACCCTCAATTCTGTTTTTGTAAAACACTTCTGTGTTCATTATAAATACATAATACATATTTCAGATAACAGAAGTGTTTGAATGCTCTATTTTCCTTCACGGCAGGAACGGAAATATTTTCCATCATTATTATTCTAGCCTCATACTCATTTCCTTGGCTTACTTTCTTTAAAGTACACTTTGAAAAGTCTATTTTTATTGAGTGCCTCCTTTGCATACCCCACTCTTTTATATTACATTTGTGGTGTCTCCTGATTCTAACTGATTCTGGAAATGTACTATTTCTGTACCCCCCTTACACCATTTTTATGTTTTTCTAACTTTTTTATTGACGACTAATTACGCATAAAGAATTTTGATTGATGACTGATTGATGATTACGACTTTTTATTGAACAATTGAATGATGTTTGAGACTTTTATGATTAATGATTGATTCAGACAGTAATTGAGACTTGACTGATGATTGATACATTTAATTAATCATTGAAAACAAAACCTTTTGTATAGATGTATAGAATGTATAGATCGCTCAAGGGTTAGCCGGACTGCCATAGGTCTGTCCAGGCGTGTTCAGCATTTTCTAATCTGTGCTTTAAGGCAAACTGTACATCAAATGAAACAAAAAAATTGGCTTTGATCAAAAATACAGTCATTGGCTTTGATCGCTCTGACATACAGGTTCTCTCTCGTTTGTTTTTCCAGGTAGGATCACTGAAATATTCAGAAAGAAATTTAAGGCTAGAATGTAAAATTGCTACTTTTTATACAGTTGTATTTAAATATCAGGGTTGAGTGTGCCTGGCAAACTGCTTGAAGCTAATAATAAAGAATTCCACAACAATTCATGATGCAGTTATGGCTGTAGAACTAACTAAATTTTAATTTAAATCATAATTTTTCACTTTATTAAAAATAAACATTTGATTCCTTTGTTTGTTCTATTTTAGTGTTTAATTGTATTTTCAAAGATTGCTACAAATAAGAAATAAAACGGAATGTAATTGCCCATTTTTGAAAAATACTAGGAGATGATGCATAATTTTTTTTAAACTTAAGAACAACAAACCATATGTTTTATCCATTAAAATAATGTATACTGTTGTGAAGCATCTGTCACCTCTTTATGTTAGCAACCATAAACAGCTGTTCCCTCACCAGCCTAAACCTAATGCAAGTAAACTGGAAACTGTTTTTTTATTATTATTATTATTATTATTATTATTATTATTATAAAGCTACACCTACAACTCCCCCGATTTTCTCCTAAATTGACTGCATCTAATTTCCACACATCTCTCTGTTAGGGCCCTCTTACAAGTCAACAACTACCAACTAGGGAGTATGAAGATTTTGATATGCTTTCTCTGAGTACATGATGCCAGCCGACCAAATCTTTTTGAACTCCTGCTCACTCAAAGCTGATGCTGAGTGCATTCATGCCCCTGGGAACACAGTTGCCAACTGGTCCACTTTTGAGCTTGTTTTTCTTGTTGTTGTTGCTTGAAGATTGATACAGTGGATGGATGGATGGATGGATGGATGGAGGGTACTTTTTAATCCCAAAGAGAAATTGTAGGTTGAAATTGTAAAGGTTTGTAGTCCAAATTTTTTTTTACTTATTTGGGCCTCCTCCAATTTCTTTGGCATCTTTTCTACTGTCTGAAAGTAAAAATGTCTAATCTGTCATGTTGCAAGATCCTTGCACAACCCCCTTCTCTCTGCCCCTCCGCTTCCCCATAAAAACACAGAGCCCTCTGAAATGCAAAACGTCAAAATGTCTTCTTTTTTTTTTTTTGCTGTTTATCTCACTAGCTTTTTTACTTTAAATTTTAATTAGCTATGTCAGGGACAACGTGGGAGAATATGGGAAAATATAATATAATAAAGCAAGACTGCATTCACGAACTACATTCAATCAGAGGTCGCTCGGTGGTTTAGGCATTGGAGTATGGTTCGGAAATTCCCAGGTTCAAAGTTGTCACTGTTGGGCCCTTGAGCAAGGCCCTCAAGCCTAAACTGCTCATATGTATAATGAGATAAAAATGTAAGTCACTCTGGATAAGGGCATCTAACAAATGCAGTCATGCAAGTAATGCAGTCAATCTGATTCAAAGACACTATGATACTAGAAAAGTGAAATATGTGCACATCATGCAGATATTCTTCAGCATGCCAGAACAGATAAACAGAACAGAAATGCAGCACCATTCTCGTCTTTTGTCATTCTCGACTTACAGTGTTTCAAAACAGAACAAGACAAGACAGAGAAATGAACTAAAGTAACCTACATAGCCTGTCACACATCCCTCAGTTCTGTTGACCACTTCAGCAAATTAATTGACTCTACCTTTAAAAAAAAAAGTCCAAATACTACCAGGCCAAATACACAGCATTGATCAACTATGACATTGCTCTATGTATGTTTAAAAATACATACATAAGACTTGTGGGTGAGACAACAGAGGCTGTTGCTTCCACTCTGTTGTGTCTGTATTGAGCTGGACATCAAAAACTGCACTGGAATAGGAACAGGTGGTTGCAGTGTCATAATAGAAAAGAGAAATTCAGTGTACACTCACCTGCTCAGAAAAAAATATATATATATTGTGAGCTGCTCCACCGTATGTCATTTCATATAGCTGTGTATAACCAAGGCAGACGAGACACACTCCCATGAAACTTTGAAACTTAGCTTCTCATTCTCACATGTGGTTTTCACACAGTCAGTCCAGTACAACAGCACTCCCTTTCATGTGACATTCCTTTCATGTGAACTGGTATGTATAGCTGACTTCTCAAAAGGTAATATTATGATATTACATTGTTATTGTTAAAAGTTTTAAATTGCTCTTAACCCTAACACTTGTCACTGAGTAATTTCTTAGTGTTTTACATGCAGTTATTTACTTAATTTTTTATTCATTCCTCATTTGTGTTGGCAAGTTGATTTTTGTTTAAAGCACATAAAGTAAAATTACAAAGCACCCTACATGTTTTTTTTTAATTATTATTATGAATTATTTATTATGTTAAATTCATGAACTGAAACTGGACTTTGTTTTATATTTGATACATTTCCTTCTTTTGAGCTTTTCATGTTGTCAAATTACTTATTTTTTTGCTTGGTATTTCAAGATCTGGCAACACTGACCAGGAATTAACCTCGTGAATGTTAATAGGGCAACCATGCTTCTGCTACACCACTTAAGACCTAAATATGTTTAATTAGAGCATTATAATGAGTGAATTAATATAAACATATGATTTGCCAGAGTTTACATACATCTACATCTACATACATCTACTGACCACACAATCAGTTTTTAGACTGACTTTATGAATAGCATTTATCATGTTGCAAACAGGTGGCAAGATGGCATAGTGGTTAGTACTGTAGCCCCGCATGTCCAGTGTCAAGGGTTCGAGTCCTGGTGGGTTTCCTCCCACAGTCCAAAAACATGCAGGTTAAGCTAAGTGGCATTCCCAAATTGCCTGTAATGTGTTAATGTGCATGTTTTAAAATCTCTACAGGGACAGTAGAGGTGCCCAGCACTCCCTTGTAACAGATGTTGCATCTGTAAAACAACTATTTTAGAGTGTCCCTGTCCAACTATTTTTGGCATTCCCTAATTTCCTATAGTGTGTGTGCGCATGTATGCCCCGCGATAGATTGGCACCCTCTCCAAGGTGTCCCCCTTATCGTTCCTGAAGTCTCTTGGGATAGACTCCGGGCTTCCCATTAACCTGGACCATTCCGTGGAGATGTTGCCATGCAAGCAGAGGTGAACGTTTAGCTAATAGTCTAGGATATGAAAATGCAGCTTGTGGAAACTTTTACTTTTTTGACTGTTCCCAAGCTAAAATTGCTGCCTTTTAATTAGTTAACATTAGGTAGAAACACAGCCATATTCACAGTGCTTCTGGCAACCACTGAAGTAGAATATTTTCTTGCATATTACTTGTTGAATGAGTTTTAATATTGTGAATCAACACACCTTACATTTTACTACAACTCAGACCATTCAATGTGTTTTCTTATTGTTTCTTTCGTGTGACATGCTTTACTGGATGATCGGATCTTCAAGAGTTTACAAAAATGTACATGAACTCTGTACACATGCTTGTACATGATTATTTTCTCCTCACCTATAGAAAAGTGCTGAAGCATCATCTCGGTCCATTCCAGCAGGACTACACCTATGCTTGTAGCTTGTAACTTCTGTCCAAGGTGCTGTTAGAGGAAATGGATCATCATCTTCTGACCAGTCACATTCCAGAATTCAACACAACTGTTTTGTGTAAAGGCTTATAATTTGCCCTCTGATTCACTAATTTGCAACTGGTCGATAGCAAAATTCCCATGAACAGTGAGGGTGAGTCCATTGAAAGCAACATGCATACACACATTCACACACTCATTCACACCTAGGAACAATTTAGTGTAGTCAGTCTACCTACTGGGAGAATGAGAATAAGAATCTGGAAGAAACCAATGGGAGGATGTACAAAAAAAAGGAACCTGAGTTCATGAGCCCTGAAGAAGCAGCAATGCTACCCAATGTGCCACCATGCCACCGCTGCTCTATTACAGTCAACATGCAATTTTCTCTTCCATTTACACAGTTCAGGATAAACAGAACTGAACTCCAACAGAAACAGATTTCTGTGGTTTATTCCATTTAAATCTGTGGTGACTAAAAACATGTGATCCTGACTGAAGTGAACCTTAACATTTAAACTGAGTTACATTAACCAGGGCTCTTATGAGCTCTTCCTACCAACCATTAATCATCTCTCTCACTATACTGTATGTACTCCTGGCACGAGACTAAGCAGCCTCCTGGACCCCCAGCTCCAAATGGCGGCATATGCACACATAAACATTTAAAGATTTCTTGGAAATTCTCATTTAGTAAGGATCTACCTTTGGCTTAACATCTCATCATTCTTGGAAAAGACTTCTATATTCTGATCTCGCTCTTTTTCTCTCTCTCTCTCTCTCTCTGTGTGTGTGTGTGTGTGTGTGTGTGTGTGTGTGTGTGTGTGTGTGTGTGTGTGTGTGTGTGTGTGTGTGTGAGTAAGTGCTCCAAGGTCCTCTTGGCAGATGAGTTCATCTGTTGAGCTCAGCAAAATGTCGTGCAACGCTTTCCTCACACACAGAGACAAGTTTTCCACTCACAGCAGCCTTTACTGGAGCCATAGTGTTGTTCTTTTTTCTCATCTCTTTGATGTGTCAGATAACTATATAGCCTTATAGAAAGCTGTAAGAGCTGTTTGCATCGGTTTTCATTCCATTAATGCAAATATGACTCCGAGCCCCAGAACATAGATTCATGTTGCAACCTGTGTGAAATCCATCATACAGTACTAACAATTTTACCTTAACTCCACTCATATAGAGACACCTAAAGCCCCTGTCATACATACCACACTTAGTGTACAAGTCTGCAAATCAGTGAATTCAGTTTTTGTTCAGCAAAGATTAGACAAACACACACACACATACTGTATACTATGGCTAATATTTGCGCATGTTACATTTTCCACAAAATCCCAGAAGAGCACTACACACCATTAATGACTCTTGAGTCATACAGCATTTGATTTACTTTTATATGCATCATGCATGTGTACTCATTTCCCCCAGCAAAATCACAAGGATTTTTTTTTTTTTTTTGCGATCAGATCTGTCTGCACTTTAGGGTTTTGCTCATACATGTTCTTATGCAGACTTTTGGAATTTTAAAGCACCACTTGAAAGATGAGGAGTCTTTTTTAAGATGCTTTCTTTATTACATCTTTCTTCATACATCCCTTTATACCCATCTCTACCAAAGTACATTTAACAGTTAAAGCAAATCATGTTAATTTTGCCAGTTTTATTATTTATCTACAGTATATCCAGAAAAGCAGCATTCTGATGCCTAAAACTAAAAAACAAGTAAAGCTGAAAACCCAAAGTCTGCTGTTACATGGAGAATATATAGCGAAAGCTTTAAATTTCCATGAACAGTGTAGAAAATTCTACAGTGTGCCTGTAGTTTCCAAGTGCCAACACATGGGGAAAATAAAAAAACCATGGGATCAACAGTTTTGGGGTTCTTGGATTGATTCACTGTGGTCCCATAGAGTGGTGTCAGAGATATCCAGATCTGAGCCCAATTGATTTCTATTTGTTGGGGCATATGGAGGCCATGAACTCCCAAGACAAGATACAGCACAAATATCATTCACAGTGCAATTACATGTATAACTTCATATCTGTTAATATAAGATCATACTGAGTGGGAATGATGAAAGAAATGGCATTCAGTGGCAAAAGTCTAAGTTTCCCTATGTATGGTGTGTCATACTGGCACCAAACAAGTAAGTCTCCCTACCTCGTAAAGCCAGATTCAACCCAAAGCCTTGGACCACAGATCACTAAGAAGCCCACATAAGGGATGTAGTGGCGGCAAAGACGGTTATGGTCCGGGGTTACTGCTCGGAAGGTCGGGGTTCAAGCTGCCACTGTTGAAGACTCCTTTTACAGCATTTGGCTGACTAATCCAGAGTGACTTACCTTATTATCTCAGAGCAGTTGAGGATTAAGCGGAATGTTATCATGGTTTTGTGCCTGACTTCTTCTCTGTGGCATCACCCGTCTCCAATCTGCTCAGGAATAGACAGCCGAAGTGCAGTACAGTGGACCACAGAGAAAGGAAAAACTTTCCAGCAATGCGAAACCCACCTCACCCGCTCCCAGAGCCCTAACTCTGACCATCCCTTCCCGGTGTACACCGATCTGTCAGAAACCAGAGTTCACTCAAGGGCCCAATTGTGGCAATCTGATGGTTGAGGGGTTTGAACCAGGGACCTTCCAAACTGTAGTTACCCTTGACCCCGGGGATGGGGGTGCTGCTCCAGGGGTCCTGTACCCTGGCTGACCCTGGGCTCCAATCCCAATTTCCTAACTGGGGTCAGATTTGTGAAAAAATATATAATAATAATTTTTATTTTTATTAATTAATTATTATTTTTTATTATTATAATAATAATTTCATGTGTAACAAATAATTTTATCTTATTATTTATTATTATCTTAATGACTTGTCAGGCTTTGTGCTACATCCACCTCCAATCTATCCAAACGCCAAATGATCTCCATTATCAATGTGTTGATAAGTGAAGTAAACTCAGTGAAGCACAGACATCAGAGCCTCGGAACAGCTGGATGAATGGATACAGTGTTTCTCCTGCTTCACACTATTAGCTCGCGGCTTAAGGCGCAGCGCAGCGCCACCTCTGCCCCCCAAACCGTCCACGTAAACACACACACACAGTAGACACCTCAGACCCCGCGCCAGGTAAACCTCGAGAATTACAAACCTTTCTCGTCTTCGCACTCACACAACAGCGTGGGCTTTAGTTCACAGAGCGGGCGCGATCAAGGAGAAAAAAGCGCGTGAAAACTTGGACGCTGCAGATCCGCGCGCGCCAGAAACAAACCTCTTAGCGGGACACGAGGGAGGGAAGCTGACGTCTCTTACCGTCATACGCGAGGCAGCAGGCGACCTGGAGTCCCACGAGAACACATACTCTCAGCCAGCTGGTCATGTTTAAAATGTGTGCATGAGTTGCTTGAGACTCGGCTGCATTCCTCCTCCTTCTCCTCCTCTTCCTTCCTGCAGAGCGCCGCCTCCTCCGCGAAACACGAGCTGTGCGTCCGTCCTGCACCGCTATTCAGACACCCTATAAACCCTCAGGTCTGCGCACGAAACCCCCGAACTGCGATCCGGGAACCCAGGTGGGCTCTCATGTGTAGCCAAAGTTACTTTTCATATATATACTATTCATTTTACATGTGCATGGTTACACGCTTTATCCTGTATACACCATTACAGAGCCTAGACGTAGGGACAGAAGGCAGGGAACACACTGGACATGGTGCCAATTCATCACAGGGCACACACACTTACACGCTCATTTGGGATCTGAATCCTAATTGGCATGTCTTTGGACTGTGGGGGGAAACCCACCAAACAAGGCGTTAACATGCAAACTGCATGCACACAGACCCAAATTTGGGAATCGCACATGTGCAAGGTGAGAGTACTAACCACTAAGCCTCCTATGTACAGTATACACAGACATGCAAGAAGTAAACAGACACCCAAAGCTTTATGATGAAATGCACAGTATGAAAAATCAGCACCAATTTTTTTTTCCACCATTGTTATAAGTACTATTTGAAACAGACCCATATTTAAGCCTTTTAGCCTAGCTATAATTAAAAATCCTGAAGAAATTTCAGAAAGAGGTCAGTTGGATTGGCAGTCAATCCAAGGAGGGATTGTCCGAACGTTTTAAAGAAAAACATGTACCATCCAAGGTGTCCTTCTGAAAGACATCTCATGCTGTTCCAATATCTTCTGAGAATAGTCCTTTCAGTGAGGTGTCACGATTTTTGGTCGAAATTGGTTAGCACTGTGGCGTTGCACTGGGTAGAGGGTTTGATTAACGCCTTGGGTCAGCAAGCATGGAGTTTGCATACTCTCCAAGTGCCTGATGGGTTTCCTCGGGATACTACAGTTTCCTCCCACAGTCAAAGACATGCAGATTAGGTTAATTTGTGTTCCGAAATTGCCCACAGTGTGTGTGCCCTGTGATGGATTGGCACCTTGTCCAGGATATGAGTCTCCAAGTCTCCTGAGACCCTGTACACAGGATGCAGGTATAGAACATGAATGAATAACCCTTTCATTCTTCTGTATACCCCAGCAAGTTTTGCTTTAAAAGCGGCTAAATGAACATCAACAAAGTATTACTAATATACTTTATTAACAGCTAGACCTTACTCATTCAAAATGGTAACACATGTTTGTGCATTAATCTATGGGTGTCTATTTACCACTTTTCTGACCACGCAGTTTATATTTAATTTACATTAACATTAAAGCTTTAAAGGTGCATCAAAGCATCTCAAAATCCATTACTGCATTATACTAGGTAACAGTACAGATCCTGGGTGAAAGAGTATCATGATTATTGATAGATGCATGCCAGAAATGAGCAAAGATATCATCACCAGACCAGGACATGTTCAAGCTTGTAATGAGTAGAACTGTGTTGAAATAAAGTTTACTTTAATTTGTTATATCATAAAACAAATGGCCGATCATCTTTTGCTCTACTTTATATTTAATAACAGTAATCAGAAAAGCAGCTGTTGGTGGTAATAAAAGTGTTAAATATTGTGTGAGTGTAAGCCACCTGAGCAGTAACACAGGAAATTCCTGTCTTGTATAATGTATGTTGAATAAAATAACCATCATAAATTTGCATGCTACAGATGGAAAATGTGCACATTTGCTTAAATGTATGATTTATCATAGTATCTAATAATCTTGGTCCTGGAGTAACCCTCTGTGTGCAGAGGGTCTGCAGGCTGAAACACTTTGTTGATAAGAGATCCAACTAGAAAGACGAAACTAGTCTGCGCTGGCAAATTCCATTCGAACATGGTGTGAAGAAAAGCATTTTTAGAAGGTGCAACACTTCTAACCTTAAGATGGATCAGAATCTTAAACTATGGTGGCAACAAACTTCACAGACTAGACAAATGAATACTGGAAAAAGACTTTTTTATTGAACCGAACTGTTTATATACATTTTTACACAATATGGAAATGGGGAACTTTTGAAACTGTTGAAACATCAAAGCTGGGAGGGAATGTGAAACAAAATCTACATTGTAGTAGTATGGCATATAGGACTGTTACTACAGTGTAGGAAAATTTGCACCAGCATGAAATGTGTTCACCAGACATGAATTTTCCAGTAGTTTTTATGCAGTAGGTCTAGATACTATGGTATAATGTTTCCCCAGAACTAAGGGCTTCTTCCTGTTGGACTCCCTTTTTTCTTCTTACAAATAGTTGTGGTTTAGGGTTATGCATTTTCTTATTCTTTTAATATTAGTGATTATTCACCTCATTAATTGTTCCTCAATTCAGTATTCCTTGTATTTTTCCCTTTAAACATTGCATTCCCTTCTTCATCCCTGCAAACCCAAAGTTTACCCCTGCAGTGCCATTCTATAAGAAATGTAATATTCTGTGCCGTGCAGCCCACGATCTTCATTTCCATGATAATATACACTATCTTACACCTTCATTCTCCTTTATCTTTTTAATCCTTAGTCTCAATGTAGATCTTTTTACTGGAGAAAGTAAGGAACAAGGAAGTATTTCTGATGTTGGATTCTGATGATTTTAAAATATGATCCTACTGATTTCTATAAATCTTACTCTTAATATTTATTTCCATATTTATTTATTTATGTATTTTGGCATCATTGATTAATGCAATTAAAATAAATGTTTGTTGTTACTAAATAAATGCAGTCATACTGTACATAAATAAAAATACACAAAAATAAATAAATGTCGCTGAACCAATAACATTCAAATCTTGCTTAAGTTTATTATAGTCTGCCATTTTTTGAAAACTATTAAAATTGATACACCTATGTGAGACTAATAGTGTTTTGTATACATCAGCAATAACATTGAAACCCCCTTCGTGGTATTGCATAATTCCCTCTTACGGCAAAGCATCTCTTGACACATTGAGGCATAGACACCCCCAAGACCTCTGAAGATGGGCATAAGACGAGGCGCACAAGGCACAGCATGCTTCTCGCACAATCGTGATGGGTTAAACATACTCATGCCTAATCGGATCTTGCCAATGTTTTCTCAGAATCGCCAAGGTTTAAAGTGGTGAACTTTACTTTGTTACAGAACCAAAAACTAGGAAGACCTAATGGACTAGGTCACTGATATTTCTCAGCAGAGCCTGACATCTGATACACCTACTATGACATGATGTTCCTCACATGACACTGTGGTGCTATACAGAAAGTGCAGTTCAGTACCACTGTTGTGAACTTCCAGGAAGCACATGGGATGTGGCATTGATCGCTAATCATGTGCACTATATGGAATGCAATTAAAGTCACCAACAACCAAATGCAACCTGATCGTTGGTGCTGATACCCTGCTACTCAACCCTTGGTAAGATGTGCAGCACTCCTTGGTCAAGCTCATGAGGGACAATGATGTAGAGGTCTAAATGTGCACCATCACAGGAGTTGCCATCCATGAAGGCTGGCCAAAGGTGGACTATGCCCACCTTTCTCACAAGTGAGACCCGGTTGGCATACGACACCCACCAGCCAAAGCACATACTTGACTACCCTGAGCTGATCAAGAAATCCTTGTGTTGTATCTTTTCAATCATGAATGTAGCAGCAGAAGTCCACAAGTAGGCCTACTTGGCTATGACTACCCCAGAAGCCTAATTTTAATTACAAAATTAGGAGAAGCCAACAGGCAAATTGGCTAACTATGTCCTAGGTAACAGAGCTGGTAGCCTTAGACAAATTCCTGAATTCTCTCAGTTCCTGAGCTTCAGCAATCGACTGAGCATAGACGAAGAAGTTTGTTCCCGTCCCATGTTGTACAGTAGCATGACATAAGAATGGCTTCCCAGCAGCCATCACAATGAACCTAATTGGGGATCTTTGTTCCACCCTCCTTAACTAAGTGAACATGCAGGAACATTTACTACTGTACATCATTCTGCTAAAAAGATGGATTAATAATACTTCTGCTCTTTCCAGTGTTTCCTCAGAAAGACTCACTTCACTGATGGTTTAAGGATATGGTTGATTGGTATAAGTTGTTATCGTACTTTCGGCTGCTCCCACCAAGGGGTTGCCACAGCAGATCCATGCACAACCTGGCACAGGTTTTACGCTTCCTGACTCACATTTTATCCTTGTTGAGACCGGCACTTCATCTAGCAGCTAGTTTCTGCATTGGGTGGGAATTGAACCAGGGCCTTCCACATGGTAGGCAAGAAATCTACCACTGACCCACCTGGCTGACTGGTGAAAGTATTTATCTAGATTATTGCAATACTTGTTCATTGTAATTATCGTCATAAGTATTTACAGTATATTTGATATATATCTGCTCCAACCATGGTCAGGCATCTTAATGGGCAGGATCATCCCTAACAGGTTCCCGATTCCCTAACAGGAGGTAAAACGTAAGAAAGATAATTTGATTTTGGAAGTGAACGAACACACACACACGCACGCACGCGCACACACACACACACACACACACACACACACACACACACACACACATACCTATCCTGGTTTTTTTTTATATTTGTTCAGGATCATGCGTAGCCTTGAGTTTTGTTGTTTAAGCTGCTTTGTTTCAGACAGAAGCTTGGACCTCTTAGTCAGTTCAGTACTGAGAACGAACAATACACATACATAGCTATTAAGAAGAATATAAAACTGATATGATTATGTCAAAACAATAATAAAAAAAGATGCATTTTAGAAAAGACGGGATTTTACACTGAAGCTGATATGCAGGAGTCAGATTGCACACATGCATAAATAGTCATTATTTTTTATTTGCTACGATGTGAAGACACACATGCTTATACTCACTAGTACTTTTTGAGACCTGCCTCCAGCACACTCCAGACTTTGAGTTTGGACTCAGGGATGACGTTAGCTATGTTTTCCCAGTACATTTTGACCTCGGAGTCGGTCATCTTCTCTAGCCCTGAAGCACAGCCTCTTTGTCTGTGTCGTTCTCTGTAATAAAAGTAATTAAATTAATAAATAAAGTTTTGAAACACTATTTTGTTAATGTCTCCATCGCACACACACACACACACACACACACACACCTTGATTTGCAGTACTGGTCATGGAAGGCTCTTAAAGCTTTCAGTAGATCATTTGCGTGGATAAGATTGGATTCATTCTCTGCCTTGTTTTTCACTGACATACTCTAAGAATTTGACCAAGAAAAAAAAGTTAGCCATAAACTGATTGAGAGATTACTACAGGGTGGGTGAAAAGTAACTGGGCATTAAAAATTGGTAATAAATTTCACATTTCTAAAACAAATTTGTTGAAAAAATTGTGCATGTACCTTATTACATAGGAAAATGAAAGCAAATCTTAAAATTTCAATGTAGGCACCGGTGGTGTCAATACCATCAGTTTTCTGAAGGGAGTTGCTTGGGATATTCCTGAGAATCTCCTGCAACTCTGCCTCCAAGTCCTCCAGTGTGCAAGGCTTTGTCCTGTACACCTCATCCTTTGTATAGCCCCACAGGAAAAAAAAAAATACATAGAGTGAAATGTGGACTTCTTGGAGGCCATTTATGAGGTCCGTTTCGTTCTAGTCAATGTCCTGGAAAATGCTTGAGGACACTGGAGGACTTGGAGGCACAAATTCAGGAGGTTCTCAGCAAAATCACAAACGACTTCCTACATGAGATTGTCCGTTCGATGAGATTGGTTGACGCCACCGGTGCCTACAATGAAATTTAAAGATTTGCTTTAATTTTCCTATGTGATAAATTACATGTACAACTTGTTTCAATGAATTCGTATTAGAAATATGGAGTTTATTGCCAATTTTTAATGCCTAGCTACTTTTCACCCACCCTATAGTTGTAATTATACACCTAAAAATGAAATGAAAGGGGAAACAGAACTCTGTTAGAACCAAATGAACCACAAAGTTCCTTCTAACTCCACCTTCTCTGTTTGTGGCTGTTTATATTTCAAAAAGAACTTGGTCATTTCAATGACATCCTCTTCATTCTCAATCCCCAACACCTGCAAATAATCACACAAGATAAAAATACATTAATAAATCACTATTAATGGGATTATCAGGTATTATTATTATTATTATTATTATTATTATAGCAAGTAAAACCAGTCGATATACTGAGAAGTTAACGAAAAATATAACTCACGGAACAGATGGAACTGAGCTTTAAAAAATCCTGTTCATTCTTCTCCATGGAAGAAATTAACTCGAGACATTTTCTCTCTAAAAGAAAGCCCTAAAACACAAACATGAACATATTTTTTTTTAATGTTCACATATTAGGACATTCAGTTTATTATAAACCTATTGACCTCCCACTTTAACCACAGAAATAATCACAGTATACACATTTGGAGTGTAACACTATAAAATTATCTGTATCAGTTTAATGCTCCAAGTAGCCATATCATTATTTGTATTTGTATTCGAATGAATTCTGGAAATCATCCCCTTGGTAAAATATTGCATTTTCCATTCCCTTTGCACCAAATTGTTTATACAATACTGCTGTTTCATATTTAAGATTGAGTGAAACGTCCTGATGTGCACTGCAAAATACCCAGTGTTAACATCGTATTTGACTGTTAGGACATATATAAATTAGTGCTTAATGGTGGAGCATAATAATTTGAACCTTTAAATGCGATAAACTGAAAGACCTATTGACGTTTAAAATAACACTGCCATGATAACAAGTATGTAGGCAGTAAAATTATTATTAGGTTATTTCTGGCTATCTAACTGTCAATTACAGAAAACACCACTGATCCCCATTTACATAAACAGACTGTACGTACCATCTCATCACACAGAAGCTCCATCAGCCTCTTCACAGATTTACAATTCATTCTGCCAATGGGGCTCCCCAGACATCCAAATTCCCCCAGTGTATCTTTGGTCTTGTCTTCGGGCTGCTGGGGGTTAGATTTATCTTTGAAGGGCAGTGGTGGTGGACGCCAGGTCAGGCCTAGTACTTGTTCATGAATAACCCGGTCCAAGTCCACAGCCCTGCCCACCAAAGCTTTGGCCTCATCCTCATTCATCAGCCAAATCTCCTCATAACGCTTGGCATCAATTTCTGCAAAATGTCTTCACATGGACATTACAATCAATATTGTTAATAACCTACTGTGTGAGAACTAGAGATGAAACTGGAGTTAGTGGTTATTGGATGTGCTGTGTGTGTATATGGGTGTTACTGTTACCTTATTCTCTTCTGAATATCTTTGCACTGTTGTATGAGGCGCCTGTATTTATTGGTCAATGACTGGATCTCCTCCTGGGACTGCTTTTCCTGACTGGCACATTTTTTCTTCAGATTGTTGCGTGCATCCTGCAGTCTGTAACAAAGTGACCCCAATATGAATACACGGTGCTAAGGTTGATGTTATTTTTTGACAACATCTGTACATTCTTCAGAAAACAACTATGTCAATGTTCATGAATAACCCGGTCCAAGTCGGGTTGCCTTATTGTGGGCAGATTTGAAAATATACAGTAGTTGAAATTATTATTAACATATGACAGTGAGTAAAAAAAAAAAAAAAGGTCCCAGGACTACGGGGAGAATACTTTAAAACCTCAAAACAAAGTTTTTGTAGAGTGTCAACATTTTTGGCAGAAGTGGGAGGATGTGCTTTGTCACTTAAGATCACATCGCCCTTGGATAACAGTCCTTTGCATTTAATTAAAAGTTTAGGCTTCAATACGGCTCTTCAATAAGCATAAATTTTCCAGCTGATGGTTGACTTGAACATTTTGCTTGGTTGGTGATTGTCTTGTAGTGATAACTATTTCCCACCCATTCCCCCCTGAGAAACTGGTACAAATGATAACGGTTATGGCATTTGGAAGACACCTTTAACCATTGTGACGTACATTTTAATCTCATTATATCTTTGAGAGGCGGCATGGTGATGTAGTGGTTAGCACTGTCGCCTTGCACCTCCAGGGTCCGGGTTTGATTCCCGGCCAAGCTCGATTCCCATCTCTGCGTGCATGGAGTTTGCATGTTCTCCCTGCGCTTGTTGGGTTTCCTCCGGGTTCCTCCCACAGTTCAAAGACATGCAGATTAGGCTAATTGGCGTTCCCAAATTGCCTGTAGTGTGTGCGTGAGTGAGTGTATGTGTACCTGCGATGGATTGGCACCCTGCCCAGGGTGTATCCTGCCTTGTGCCCTAAGTGAGTGAGTATATCTTTGAGGGTTTTGGGCCTAGTAGTCAATGCCTTAACCACTGAGCTACCCACTACCCGTGCACCCTGATATTAGTTTGAGTCGTTGCATCAAACTGCTGCTTATGCAGTGTTATATGCCACCTGTCCTGTTTGAATAAAGGTCCTATTTTGCATAAATGAGCTACCTTTATGTAATTCCAAACTTTCCTGTGTATGCTTTGTAGGATGCTTAGGTGTGAGCAATAGGTCAGAGCTACTGTGTTAGTATTTATGGGAGTTTATTTCAGTTAGACTTATGACGTGGCTCAGGACAAAAGATTTCTGTTAACAGTACCTAGTGATCTTCCTTATCTGCTGAGCCTTAATGACGGAACACTCCTCCTCAAATTTCTTTACTTTCTGTAGGTCGTACTCAAGTTTCTCTTGGTTACTCTGGTAGACAGCCTTCCTTTTCTCCAGGTCTTGCTGCAGGTGCTGTTTATGAAAACATACATACCAAAAAATATATTTATATATGGAGATCCTTCTTGATGGTATACTCTTTCTCATTTTGCGAGAAAGAAACGTTTACCTGTTTTTGTAGACATTTTTTTAGTTATTGAAAATAAATTCACTCACACTCATTCATTGTCTATACCACTTTATCCTGAATACACACTCACAGGGGCCCTGAAGGAGTCCCAGGAAACTTAGGGCACAAGGCAGGGTACACCCTGAATGGGTATACACTCACACACTCATTCACACACTACGGACAATTTGGGAGCGCTTACCATGCTAACCCCTGTGATGCCTACAATGAATTCGGTTAAACTTTTTTTTTTAAATTATGGTGTTTATAGAGCTTTAAGGGTTATAAAAACAGGGTTTTTATAAAAATGGCAACAAACGTTATGAGTGTTAGACAGTGTACCTGTAGATCATTCTCTAGTGTGATTTTGAGCTGGTTGTACTCCTCTGAGTTTTCTGCTCTCAAGCGATCCAGCAGGGCCTCATGCTCCTCTACCATATCCATCCTCCGCATCAGGAACTTCAGCTGCACACAAACAAACAGGGCAATGATTTACAGCTCTCACTCACACACACACAAACACAAAAAGAATAATATAGTCCTTCTTATAAACAGCTCTGCAAGTCAATCCTGACCCAGCCCAGGATTACAAAAATACAATGTAATGAGGTAAAGTATATGTTTCCTACTGTAAAATAAAAAAGTGTTATACCTATTCAAACTTTTTTTGTTATGGGGGCAGCATACACTATGTCCCCTATGCAGTCAGAATGTCACAATCCAAATATGCAAAGGAAAGTTCAGTCTCTCTGCCTAGCGCTCACATCTTTTTTCTGCAGAGGTTATTCAGCTATTTGCAATTAGACTGTGCTATTTCTCAGACTAGCACGCTCAAAATAAAGAGAGATATACATCATCCGGTGGGATTTTTTGTGCTTCTTCAGCCTTGAAAGATGGAAAGCACATATAGTTTTTTTTTTCCTTTTGTCCACAAATAAACTTAGTAGCAGAGCTTATTACAGGGGATTTTTGGCGTCATGGAAGGCGATTCGTCATGGTTGCTTAGCAACGACAGACACCACGCCATGCCTCTTGGGGAAAAGAGAATAAAATTTTCCACACGTTTTAGATTAAACATTTGCACAGCCCCTTAATGTATGGTGAAACTTTTACTTCAAAATAATTTTGATATTACAGTATCTTGTTATGTGTTCGTTTAATCGGTTTATTTAGGCATAAAAGCAAATACACTGCTTATTAAAATCACACATGAAGACTGTTCTCTTTTAGCTAAATTTCGTCTAAAACAGCTGTAAACTTTTTTAATGATTAATGAGTTTTTAAGTAGTGATGGTAAGTTTGGATAAGTTTAGTGACTTGGTTCTTCGATGAATCTGGTTCATCAAAATGAACAAATCTTTTTTTGATCAGAAATAAAATGAAATGTTACATTTTCAATAAACAGACCCCCAGCACAGCTACATACACAAATTGTGGCTATAGTTCCAGTAATGAAAATATTACAATGCAGCTCAGGAGGGTCTCCGAGTGGCGCAGTGGTAAAGTGCTCGCCCTATCATCCGCGAGCTCGATCCCTGGGTGATGCTGTTACTGTACCTCTCACAGCCGGAGGTCTAGAGAGAGCTGATTGGCCGAGCTCTCTTGGAGGGGAGGGATGAGAGGTATTTAGTGCTCCCACATTAATCACAGCTCTAAAGCCAATCAGGGGCGTCTGTGAGCTCACGCGAGCGGAAGGAGTGGATAGCGCTGTCCTCCGAGTGTGTTACGCCGCCCACAACGATTTGTGAGCAAGCGGTTCGAAAAGATGCGATCGGCTGTATTTTCGTGGGGAGGAATTGGACATGCCTAAAATTAGGGAGAAAATCGGGGAAAAATCCAAAAAGGAAAAAAAAGGAAATCAATGCAGCTAAGGACATATTACGATAAACAGAAAGCAGCTCACCATCATATCTTCTGGTCCGAATCGTTTGCTCTTTTGTCACGTGACTCTCATTGACACTTTGCAGTGCATTACACAGGAAACAGAATTGAGCGGTTCTTCTCATGACTCTTCTAGTCCGAGTCGTTCGTTCTTTTGAATCTATTGCACTGCATAGTGTCTGTGAGAGTCATACTGTATGACAAAAGAACAACAGACTCAGGCTAGAAGACTCACTGAGAAGAACTGCATAATTTTGTTTCCTGTGTACTGCACTGCATAGCGTCTATGTGAGTCATGCAGAAAGACCGGGCAAATCGGACTAAAAGTCTCAAAGGTAACTACTCATTTCTGTACATAACCTGCGGAGGTTTGCAATGCTGTGCGCATGCACGCCCAGTAGAAAATGAACGAATCACTCTCTGAGACTACTCCTTCTTCTGAGTCACGTTAAAGACTCGTTCAAAAAGTATGAATCGTTCACGAACAACCCATCGCTACTTTTAAGGTTCACAAGCAACAATTTGCAATACATGGATGTATTTTGAATATTTCTGACACTTGAATGTAAATTCCTGTAAAGTTAGAGTTGTTTTGGTTTAAGCAGCTGATTGCAGTTAAACAGTAGCATTTTTCCCACTAGGTTTGAATATATGTTCTCTCAAACTGCCTTAAATGTGAATGTATGTTGCTTATAAGTTTGAAGCAAGTTTAAGAAAAAATTATTTGCTTATCACTGATCGTTCCCTTGACCTTAAATAGAAATCAGATTTGGACCTTTGAATATTAAGTTTGAGAATCCCTGCTGTATAAGGTCAAGAGAAGCCTGGAGCCTGGCAGGGGACACCTAGGATAGGGGGCCAATGCACTGCAAGCTACACACACTCTGGGCAATTTGACAATGGCTAAATCTTTGGACTCTGGGAGGAGTCAGAGTCAGTTGGAGGAAACGAGTACCCAGACAAAACCCACCAACCATGGGTAGAAAACACAAACACCCAAAGTAGTGATCAAACCCTTAACCCTGGCTGGGGGTACAAGGCCACAGTGCTAACCACTATACCACTGGCACCCACCCAAATCCAACATGTTAAACCCAAGTTAAACGTATAAAATATGTAAAGGTTTGTTGTACCTCTTTGTCATTTAGTTCTTTCCTCTGCTGTTCCCATTTGTTTGTGCTAGCCGTGAGCACATCCTTCTGCTCATCATGGAATGAGCACTGTAACCCAAACAAGAAACAAAGTAAGCACAATGCTTTTTATAATCATTTGCATGTACAACTTTCTTTCATTTACTGTATGCCGTTTTAAAATCTTCAAGAAAATTATGAAAATGTAAGTAAACAAGTTATAAATAGAAAACATAGCCAAAATCTACGTTTGCAAAGCTTGTAGAGACTTAAAGACTCAAAGGTTTAGATGCTTCTACATAATTCTGAATAACGAGTGGGAATACATATTGTGCTTAAATATGAGATGTCTAGAAACTTTTTTCTGCTTACTGCTTATGTATGTAATAAAAATATGTATGATGTAATGAACTATGTACTATGTAATTATGTACTGAAAAGTATATAATTAATTTAAAATGAAACCTATAAAATAATAAAGTGTAAAAAACATTTTCTGGACCCACTGTAGTGTGACAAGTGTATAACAAGCATTTATAGTCTCAATGATATATATTTTCATAGAATTATAAACTGTTATAAGTTTAAAATGTATAAAAATGTATAAAAAATACGTATATAATCCATCCATCCATTTAGAAACCTCTGTAGTCCAACTAAGAACCATAGAAGCTATCGTATTTATTCCAATTTTGTACAACCATGGTAGGATTTGGGAACACCAATTAGCCTAATCTGCATGTCTTTGAAGTGTGGAAGGAAACCCATTAAGCAGGGAGAGCATGCAAACATCATACACACAGATAACATGGGAATTGAACCCAGAGGTGAAAGGCAAGAGTGCTAATCACTAATCCACCTGCCACCATACTGTATAATAAATATACATTAATTATCTGTGTTCTACCGCACCTTAACTGCTTCCAGCGCTTTTCTATAGTGTTTCTTCATACTTGAGATCTGTTCCTGCATCCTTTCAATCAAGAGATCCACTTCTTCTGCCTCCTTTTTGCGCTCTTTCACAAAATGATCATCTCTTCCTTTTAGTTCCTGCACACAAAATAGACATCTCTTGTGTGTGTGTGTGTGTGTGTGTGTGTGTGTGTGTGTGTGTGTGTGTGTGTAATAGAGAGAGAAAGAGAGAGAGAGACAGAGAGAGAGAGAGAGAGAGAGAGTGTGTGTGTGTGTGTGTGTGTGTGTGTGTGTGTGTGTGTGTGTGTGTGTGTGAGTGTGTATACGCACTTGCAGCAGTTCATTAAGGAGCCTGTTCTTGTCTTCAATTATTTGCCAACAGAGCTGTTGCTGTTTTCTCAGATCATCTCTCAGCTCCTGGTGGATCACCTTCGTCTCGGCCTCAGACCACTTGCTCATGATCTCATTGAACTTCTCTGTACTGGATTTAGCCTCATTTTCTAGCTTTTCCACTCTGTCCAGGATCATCAAGTGCATGTTTGGGAACAATGGAGAAATAAGAAACAGACAATTTCTGTTTCTTTCCAATGTGCCCCACTTTGGCCCCAAAACAGATACTGGGACTGAAGCTCCAGATCCGAAAGCATCAATACCTTCTGCAGCCTCTTGCAAGCTATGTTTTTGTTCAATTAGTTTAACTTCTTAGACCTTTTAGACAAAATGTTATATTGTCAAACAGCAAGGACTTTTTCCTTATATTTAACTTTTGTAAGTGTTTTCTAACTATTAGCTATAAATAGTGAACTAGAGTCATAGTCTCTGGGTTTTTTTTTTCATCCATTTATCAATAATTACACAAATTACGCCCCGTTTAACTGGAACGATAGCTTCTCCTAGTAAAACTAAAACATCAATTGATCAAGCAGCAGAGTGCAGAGGTTCATTCTGCAGTAAAGAAATGTCATGGAAGCCACATCAACCAAACCTCCCTGAAATTGTTTGGTTGAAAATATTATTGATAAAACCTACAAAAACCTAAATTAGCACAATGATTCAAAGCGGCTGCATTGGCAAGAAGCTGTAACTGATCTTTGTAAAATGATTTCAATATTAGACTACTTAAACACCACCACTATTTCATACGCACAAGGTTTTATATACTCAAACAAAATTTTGAGTTGCAATTATTTTAACTCACTCCTATAAGAAATATATCACCTTTATTTAAGTACACTGAGTGGTGAATACAAAGAGGTTGAGCTGTATGAACTAAAATATGTTAAATGTTAACAATGTTAAACATTCTATTGAGATAAAATAGGGTAACTAACGCTAAACATCTAAACTTCTGCAAATGCCTAAACTCTCTGCATCACATTTGCTGTGTGTTTGTGCATGTGAGTGTCTGTGTTTGCACCTTATTCTGTTTGCCTCTCGTAGTTCTACTCTCCTCTTCATCTGCCTGGCATCACATTTAACCAAAACATTTGTGACCAGCTCTGTGCCATCAGCTTTTAATTTATCCAGAAGCTGCAATAAGGACAGTTGACTAATGTAAATTCAATACATAAAAAGCAGCTAGGATTTGATTATTGACTCAGAAATGGACGACAGCAATACAGCTTTGTAATTAAACACTGTTCACTTACAGTATTACTTTGTTCCATCTGTCTCCAACTGGGACGATCTTCCTCTTTAATTTCCATCTGGAAGTCATCTTCATTCGTTTGTCTTCAGTTTTCATTAAATAAATATAAACAACAGAAAATTGATTGGAATGAAGTCAGAGAGACAAGCAGTATTTTTGACAGCCTTATTATGATTAGTATTAGTATTAGTATTAATATTATGTCTGTGCTTCATCAATGCTTCACTATGACAAAATTTTTAAAAATGTAATAAAATTAATTTTTGTTATAAAAATAAACGACATAAAAATATACAAGTCGTATATGATAACGATTTCATGAACATACTAAAATACTAATAAACAAAATACTGTTTAAGAAACATTGTTATTTAGTCAGTTTAGTTCAACCTGATCTGATCAAAAATATATTATATTGGCCAATATTTCATTAATGTTGACGAAGGCTGGCACGTGACTAAGGCGCGTTATAACAAGAATATAATATTTGATCATAATAAAGATGTAAAATTATGCTGCAATATATTTTTCATAGCGATTATGGTGGGCAGTTTGGTGCATTACACCTGCACCAATACGATGTCCGCGTCGCCGTATCACAGAACCGGAACGAACCGACCGATGGCGTGTGTTTAGGGACTATATCTAAGAACTCACCTGTTCGTGCGGTGTTTGAACAGCACTGAACTACCGGTGTGCTCCATATTAACGCGTAAGAAAAAATGCGCTCTGTTTAGAAAATATCCTTAATGTCACCGTATTCTAGCTCAATTTCGGTCTAATGTCATTACATAGTGTATGTTTATGACGTCATCGTTGTTGGTTCAATCGTCAGTAACCTGATTTATATTTTTTTGGGGGGGGGGGGGGGGGTCAGTGACATCACCCAGGCTGCAAGGTGTGTGTGGGTGTGTGTGTGTGTGTGTGTGTGTGTGTAAACAATTCAATTCAGTTCAATTGAATTTTATTGATAAAGTATCCTCCTGACTCTATTCAATTTGTACTTACTGTTTCTCTAAGTTTACTCAATCTCTTCAACCAGGAAGACGTTTGTCAAAAGAATTAAACTTACTGTAACCGTCCTTATATGAGGATGGTATGAGGATATATAAACAATGAAGTTGGGGACATTCTGGTCTCATGATATAGCACTTTTATCAACAATTATTGTCGCAAAGCAGCTTTACAGAATTAAAAAGATTATTATGGAAATTTATATGTATAATGTGTAAGTAAATACCAAAAGTGAATCAAGGAAAGAAAGCTGCAGGGAAATCATTACAGGATCACGGGTGGCCAAGCACTGCTAACCCGAATAAGTTGGCAAAACTCAAAAAAATTGAGGTAATCAGTTACAGTAATGATGTTTCCAATTTTAAGTAAACAGAACTATCAGTTTTTGAGTTTGTTGTACTTATTCATATTGATCGTTCTTTGCTTGGATTATTGATTAGCCTAGCTCATACTATTTAATAGCAATGAATTGCATTGCATTATTTTTTTGCATTGCATAGATGTTTTAGTTAATTCACTTTTTTGTTTAGTTGTTGCAAATGAAATAAGTTTTTATTGGTCTTTCGGCTGCTCCCGGTAAGGGGTCGCCACAGCGGACAATCCCATTTGCACACATAAGCTTGGCAGAGGTTTTTATGCCAGATGCCCTTTCTGCCGCAAGCCTTCCATTTTACCCAGGCTTGGGAACGGCCCTCTGCATCTAGTGGCTGGGGTTTGGGCACTGGCCAGGATTCGAGTCCAGGCCTTTCGCATGGCGGACGAAACACCTACCACTGAGCCACCAGTGCCCTATTGCAAATAAAATTTATAAATGTTTTCCTAATTTTAAATTAAATCTGAAAGTACAAATTCTATCATTATTTTAAAAATATTAACATTTTCAACAAAAAAAAAACACAATACAATGAATGCCATTTTTTAAACAGGAATTTTTTTTTTTAATAATGAATGTCAACAATCAGATGACAGAGCTGCACAGGTGGCACAAGGGAATCTACACAATACTGGGCATAATATGTTGTGTTTTAATCATCAAAAAAAAACAAAAAAAACATCAACTTTAGGATCCTCAGATTTGTATATTATACTTACAGCATAATACAAAGACAGACCAATCCGCCATTTGACCATCTTGATCAAAAACATTTGTGGGAAGTTTATGTGTTCATTGATGATGTCAGACTAGGCTGACAGATTTTAAGTTGGTGGGACTTTAAGGAGACAGCTACTATGGCTTAAAATATCAAACTTGTTCAGCTAACTTGAAAGGTGTAATTTCTAAAAACTCATAAATACTAAAAAGTTCTAAATATTCATTAAGGTTTATTAATTTGAACTAGTTATATTCATTTAGGTTTACAGTACTCAATATGTTTCATAATGTGGAGCATTAGGGTTTACAGTGTGATGCACATGGGGAGTGAAAACTGGCCTGTGTATTCCAATGGAACAGGACAGCTTCTGTAGTTCGAATTGGGGAAACGGTTAATACTGGTTAAAAAATAGAAAGGTGTGGCAATGCACAAGTCATTACTGTTTTGGTAGCAAAGTTTAGGGGGGTTCATAATGTTTTGGCTGGTTAGTGTATGTATTATTCAAAATGATCAGATTGTCACTGGTGAGAAAGCTGAGGGTGACAGTGGCATGGAAAAATTGGAAACCTTGAGAAGAACCAGACCAGGTAAATTGCTTAAATATTAGGATTTTTCTGTTTTTTAATTGATATTCCATTCTCTCCTACACACACACACACACACACACACACACACACTGCTTCTGGCTAGCACGTCTCAGCTTGCAGTTTAACAATGTTAATTCAGTGGTTTATCAGTACATTTTACTTATAATGGCATAAACAAACCCTGCTATATTTTAAGTTAAGGTGTTTTCTTCAAATGCAGCATTAAACACACATTGTGACTGGACAAACAGGTTCATGAGTATTCTATAAAGTCCTTTGGAGTTCATTTTGAGACCAGGAGGTCTACAAAAAGGCTGGGAAAACTATAGAACCAGCTCTAACACGTTTGCACATGTAGATTTTTTCTTTTCTTTTTTCGAAATCGCAAGCCTTCGGACTCAAAACAGTTAATGCGAATCGTGGGTTTGAGTAGGCGTGGTTTTGGAGACAAGCGCTTTGTGGGCGTGTCTTGTATGAAGCAGTCGCGTGCGTCCCGCCTTCGCTGATGTAAGCGCACGCGGGGTTTGAAGGGAGTTTTTGCAGCAAAGTTCCATTTTTATTCTCCGCGGTGCAAAAACACGCACATTCCAAACGACATGTCCGCTCTTAGGAACACCTTCATGCACGGACTTAAATCTGTCCAGTTTAAACAAGCAAGAAACTTTAGGTAAGTGTACAAGGTATTTAATGATAACTCCGTAGTAAACCGTCAGTACTGTTGTATATTAATATATTGCCACATATATTGCCATATGAAAATGAAAGCCATTTAAACTGTAATGATCTACTGTATGTGGTTATGGTGTTGTGTGACACTAGGGTGGGATGGACTTGCTCAGGAGCTGTGCGTTTAAAGGGACGCAGTTTTCTGACGCTGAAAGACTTTAACCCAGATGAGATCAAGCACATCCTGAAGGTTTCTGCTGACCTGAAGCATCGAATCAAGCATGATGGACAGGTAAGATCATTTTGAAATTGATTGCAAAAAAAGTCCAAACTTGCTCTTCATTCATTATGGAGTATACTTGTTCTTTCTTGCACAGACAATTTCAAAGTGTGATAAAGGTAATGTTCATGTTGTTTTTTGTGATTTAAATTGGTTTAATGGTTTACATTTCTATTTTTAGTATCTTCCTCTCCTTCGAGGCAAATCTATCGCCATGATATTCGAGAAGAGAAGCACCAGGACCCGCATGTCCACTGAGACAGGTGCAAATGAGAGAGAGAGTGTGTGTGTTTCAGGCATAAGCAACACGGTCATGGAGCGTACTGAATAGTGAATGAAAATAGGCATATCCAAAAAATGCCAAATAGACAGTTTATGTGTTTGTGTGTCCAGGGTTTGCCCTATTGGGTGGACATCCATGTTTCCTTACCCCTCAGGATATTCACCTGGGTGTAAATGAGAGCACAAAAGACACCGCCAGGTTAAACACAATATAATGCATATAATGGTTATACTGGTGACATGCACATACACATACCTCGGCAATAAGTTGATCCATAATTTCGTTCTCAAAAACACAGCAGTAAAAATATGTTGTGTGTGTGTATTGCAGAGTGCTCTCAAGCCTGACTGATATTGTGTTAGCGCGAGTGTATAGTCACTCTACTTTGGAGCAGCTGGATAAGGAAGCCTCAGTACCAATCATCAACGGCCTCTCAGATCTTTACCATCCTATACAGATACTAGCCGATCTGCTCACATTGCAGGTACACACATTTACATTTAGGCATTTGGCAGACATTTTTATTCCCCCACCCCCCAACACGTACACACTTTCTGACACTGTTGTTCTCCTTATCCTTTATGCTGTCATCTCTTTTAGGAGCATTATGGATCTCTGAAGGGCCTAACACTGTCTTGGATAGGTGATGGTAACAATGTCCTCCACTCCTTCATGATGTCTTTGCCCAAATTGGGTGTCAATCTGAGAATAGCCACACCAGAGGTTTGTCCAAACTTCACTTCTGAGTGTTTATAACCACACAAATGAATGTCTCTGTGCACTTGTCTTTGCAGCAAAAAAACAATTAATGCAATTGTCTAACCTATGCTCTCTTCTTCCTAGGGTTATGAGCCAGATCCCAATGTCACTCAAGAGGCACTGCGTCTTTCTAAGCAGGTATGATACAATATACTGTAGCTGTTAATAACCTAATAGTATTGGCACTGAATTTCACATTTTTAAAACCCTTCTTTTGCTAAAAAACAAAACAAAAAAACAGTACAATTCCCACAGGTCATGCACAGGTCATGCAGAAAATGGATCCATACTCTTCTGTAAAAGAAGAGATAAAAGATCTTAAATAAAACTGGGTGGTGTTTCAGTATGGTGTTGGTGAGAATCACGCTCTGGGTATGCAACAACAGTTCCAAAAAGTTGTTACAGCATGGAAATTGGCCATTAACCCAAACAGGAGTCACCTGTAAAGTCTTTTTCACCTTTTGTTATATTAAAAACTCTACAACAACTTATTATTTGATTATGTACCATATGAATTTAATAGTTTGCGAAAAATATTGATTAATTTCATATCTGGGGGCTACAGGATCCTCTACAAAAAGTTGGGACAATTGACTGTTGTGTATACCAATGTGTAACATCATTTTTGCTAATAACACTTTTTAAGCATTTGGGCATTGAAGACATTAATTAGTCAAGCTTAGCTAGCCGAAGTTTCCCCCATTATGAAGGCCTTTAGCTGTGGAATTGTACAGGATCTTTGTTGCCATATTTTGCACCTCATCATGCACCACACATTTTCAATCGGAGCAGTCAGAATTCGGTTTGGCATTGTCCTGCTGCAAAATACAATTATGTCTCTGAAAAAGGTGGTGTTTGGATGGCAGCAGATTCTTTTGGTCCCAACAGAATATATTTTTCTGCATTAATTATGCCCAGACAGAGTATGCAATTTACCCATGTCAAGCTCAGTGGCACACCCCAATGTTTTTCACCCAGATAAACATGGTGGCTGTTGTTTCCAGATCCTTTTTAAAATGTTGACTCTTCAGACAACAAAATACATTTCCAGTTTTCCACTGTCTATCCATGTGTTCTTGAGCACACATCAAGATATCAATACTGACACCTGACGTTTTTTTTAGACAATCATGTTTGAGGTAAAGTGTTTTTTGGGCATGCCCTTTAGGCATTTCAATTTGACGAGTTTCCTGGAATTTCTTGATGATATAGTGTACTGACATAGAATGGTAACAGTCTTGGATAATTTGTTGGTGCATCGTTGGTTGCAGCATTGCCTTTTGCCTAAACCTTGCTCTAGAAAAACTACACCTTTCTTTGCAACTCCTGTTGGTCCTGTTGGCCCTGTCCCAACTTTTTTGGAGAATCTTGCCGCCACCAGATTTGAAATGAGTGTGTATTTTCAACAAACAATTACATTCACATGGTAAATCATCAAATGTGTTGTTCTAGTGTTACCGATTTTAATATAGGACAAGGTGAAAAGACTCCTCTTGTTTTTATTGCCAATTTCCATACTATACCACCGTTTTTTGTAATTGGGGTCGTTCATCCACAGACAATGAATTTGTGAATAAAGTGTAGAAAATGTTTGTGCACACTCTGTAGTTTGCGACAGAGTTGCACTTGTTTTCAGAGCCAATGGAGGCAGCTCAGGGCAGCAATGTGCTGGTGACCGACACATGGATTAGCATGGGACAGGAAGAGGAAAAAAAGAAGAGACTAAAGGATTTCCATGGTTACCAGATAACCATGCAGGTAAATTAGTCTCTCTCAGCTCTGTCGTAAATTATACAGTACAACAGTTAGTTCTGACTGAGTAATCTGATTGGACGAGAGCCATTCCACAAGTGGTGATAATGGATAGTAACAGCACTGGGACATTTAATAATCTGTATTACACCAGGTCGCAGGTGTTCCAACAGTTGTTAACTGCAGTACCTGTTAGTTGCAGCATGCGTGAAAGTATGTTGATATGGACTGCAACACTGAGAAGAGCAGTTGTCTGTCAAAGAATGACATTCAAAACTAGTCACAGAAGCACTTTCAGCAAGAAATCACATCTGATAACTCCATGTAATTAAATTTTTTATTTATTTTTAACCCCAAAACACAGAAGTTTACTGACCTGATATTCTATAGCGGAATTATTGGAAATGTAAAGAGAAACCACCTCCATGGTTTATTCTTCTCACTTTTTGAGCACATAGTATTGGAAAGAATTTAAAACTACAGTACTTCCACCCCTGTTAATTATACTACCTGTCAGGTGGTAACGGCTTCCGGTAGTGGGCCGACGCGAAGTCAACCTAGCTGAAATGACTTGGAAGAGTTTGGAGAATAGAGCACCGATCACACACATCAGAAGCTCTCAAGCCGCTCTAAGGCTGATGTCGGTGATACATGTGTGTGCTGTCTGGGATGTTATTCTAACTTACAAGATTTGTGCAGGTTGTGTGTGCAGGAACAACCATGTGTGATTTTGTTTTGAACTTCCTGAATTTATGCCATGGTTATGTACGAGATGTGCATAGGCGTAGGTATACATGTGTGCAACCTCATAATTATACACCAGTGTTAAAATGAACAAAGTAACTAAGAAGAGTTTCAACCCAGTGTACCCAGAAGCTCCCACTACTCTTGAACAGGGTAAATCTGGACTCATCAGACCACATGAACTTTTGTCAATGCTTCACAGTCCATTCTTTATGCTCCCTTGCAAATTGAAGTCTTTTTTTCTCATCAGCCTCACTGATAATATGTTATGTGGAAATGCTCTTAATTTCACTATTAAACATTTTTAATTATTTAATTTCAATTAACTTTTAAGTGATCTCACATCACGCACATTAACTCCTTCCTCAAATATGATTTCCCATAGATGGTTCCCACTATCTTTCTAGGTTTTAATAATGCATTTACAGTTCTTAACCTAATTTTAGTAGCTTCACCAGCTTCAGAATTTAACCCTTCCATGCCATGACCACAGGATATATCTCCTGACATGGCTGCATATGAAATAAGCAGCTACTTAACGAAGTAACTTAAATGAAGTAATACGTTTCCCATTTTAAGTAGTAAAAAAAGAAAATCAATACGTGGTAGTCTGTGTATAAAACCCACTGCATTCTTTCTTTTAGCTGCCAGTTAGGCACTGTTCCTTCACAGCTGCAAGATCTCCAGCTCAAAAGTAATTAACTAATTGATTTGATCTTGCAATCTTATTGGCTCTTAGACTGGAAGTGTAGCTGCACCAGACTGGACTTTCTTGCATTGTCTCCCACGAAAGTCCGAAGAGGTAGACGACGAGGTTTTCTACTCACCACGATCACTGGTGTTTCCAGAGGCGGAAAACCGCAAATGGACTATCATGGTAATATAGCTGTGAAGTGGTATTTATGTGTCTTAGGTTTTTTTGTGTGTGTGTGGGTGAGTGTGTGAATTGGGGCACAAATTCATATAAATATGTTTAATGCATGAATGTGTATTTTTTGCCTTTCTCTACAGGGGTTGCTTGTGTGTATCCTGACTGACTACAGTCCTCCGATCTCCCAACTGAAGCTGTAATGTTTCAGAACTGAGCTTGAGAGCTTGCAACACAAGGGTCCTTCAACATTTCAGGATTTCTGTAAATTCATTTATGAGTTCATCACTAGTAATCACCTTATCCTCTTCAGGATCATGGTCAGAGCTGGAGACTAATGCCGGAAATACTGAGCACAAAGCATAAATAAGACTGCAGAACAGTCCATTGCACATAACCCAGTCTTCATCTCATCTTGGGGGAATTAACCTATTCAAGCCATTTTGGAGAGCTGAGAGTAAAATTTACAGAAAAAGTTCTCAATTTCGTAATCATTCAGAAAATTGAACTGTTCGATTAGTTTGTTACATGCTGGTGTAATTTTTGTTCAAATCTAAAAATAAAATAAAAAACGTTTTATGGATTTTATTGATTTAGTTATGACTAAAGCTAGTGTGTGGCAGAATAAATCTGTTACACTGGTTTAGTAATTCACCCTTTAGCCTACAGAGGGCACAAACAGCATGTATATAAAAATATACTACTTTATTATACTGTATGTGCATGTTGTGTATGTTGGCCTGTAGGACGTATCTGTTAATTCACTTTCAATTTAGTGTTTAAAGATTTAAAAGCATTTCTAATAATGGGAATATGTTCAAATTCTTATATATGAGCCATTAATATTTATTTGTTAATAATTACTTTTTTTAAATACATTGCAGCTATTATTCCAGATACTTCCAGCACTGATTTTCTCTCTTTTTTTTAAATAATAATTGTAGTATAATCAGGACTGGCTCAATCAATCAAGAACCTTAGGGCCCTAAACAAGATTTGAACTGGTGTCCTCCTCACCAGAATAACTCATAATTGTTCCCATTTTTCTATGAATCCTCCCTGTATGGCACTGGTATGGTGGCAAAGTAAATGGGTCATAGGATGTGTGCTTATTTTTGTTTTTCCTGCATTGTTATTAGAAGTTTTTCCATTGATCAGTTTGAATAGTTTATATTATAATGCATGATGATAAAGAAAACAAAAACTACACTAACTATTGCATGCTGTTGCAAAGAGTTGCATCCGTCATCATCTCAGTGTCAGAGGTTTAGCATTGTTAGACACATATTTGGCGTAGCAAGGAACACTGGACAGGTACTTTGTTATGGAATGCTGCTAAGTCAGTTAATTGGTTATTTAAAGTAAACTACATGATTTGACTACAATCATATGCCAGAATCTCCTGGCCACTAATACTTGCCATGCAAGCTTATCCCCAAGACATCTGATATTCTCACTCTTTTGCTGAAGTGATGCCTAACATAGTGTTTGAAAAGACTCATTTCAGTTCATACCCCAGCAGGCTCTCAGGCAGCGTGGCCACAACAGTACCTATCTATGGGCCTATAAAGCAAATTCATCTGAAGGGACAGGGAATTTCTTCTTTCCTTTTAGGAGCACATAAGCAAGTTAGAGAAGCATCTGTGTGATTATTTGATGGGGCACTGCTACAAAATCTTGTGTTCATATTACGCAGATATTTCCCGAATGGGTTGGTGCATGTTGAGGGCATATAATCTTCCAAATAAGGAAGTATCATGCTGTCCTTCAGGTGATAGTGCGGCTTTGCATTCCTCTTGTTGCACGGTTAGAATACCAGTGCTTGGAAGAAAAACATCACAAAGCACATGTGAAAACATGAAAATATGCCCAGATTTATTGATATATGCCAGGCTTACATGGTATGAATAACACCTGAAAGCCTTAACATGCAAAACAGGAAAGCTTTTGGAAGCCAGTTCATTTATGTCACTGTACAATCAAATGGAAACCACTAACCTTCTAAACTGGGAAAATGTATAATTTTATTGTGCTGTTGGCAAAGTAAGGGGAGATTTCGGGCACAATTCGCAGGATAGAACAGCAAACGTAGAAGTCTAAATTATGAAATATTGATGCCCCAGCATGTCATCAGTGCATTTACATTTGCTGATTAGGCAGCATGCATATGAGCAGGTTTCATTTAGGGAATATATGAGTTAATGGTTTCTGTGTGCCCCCACCAAGGAGCAGGCCATTCAGAATGGCCACCCACACACATAGGACATAGGAATGCCAGCCACCCTAACACCCAGGTGTGATGGATATTCTTACACTTGCTAATGTAACTTGTCTCAGCTCGCACTCATGGGCATTTTCTAGTAGAAGGAGCCTGGTTGAGAGTGGTCTTTCATTTCAGAGTGATAATAATTATGAAGCCTGGGCTATAGGTGTACTTTAAGCATGTAGGTCAGATCATATCAACTAAACTGAATGGCTTTATCTGATCATAAACGTTTTCTTAATATTTCTCAAACATTGCATCTGCTGATCTGCCTAGATACCTTTACAACAGTCTTCTGTATCAACAGTCAAGGTGTCACAAGGTCAGAGGTGTTAGTCTCATAGAATACTTGTGGGGCTTTCTGGCAGCCAAGTCCAAGGCCACCTTAACGCATGGGCTTACTTGGACTAAAGCTCCAACGCCTATGCAGATTAGGGGCCTATCATGAGCCAATTAAAAATCACATTGTTTTTTGATTACATCTAATTCTCTGTCCATCACTTGATTTTCATGTTTGCAGCTGCTGATTTAGCAACCTCTCAAAATGTAGAGTAATAGTCAGGTTCCGGGTTCAAACCCCACCACTAAGTTGCCACTATTGGGCTCTTGAGCAAGGCCCTTAGCCCTAAACTGCTAAGATGTGTAATGATATAAAAATGTAAGCTGCTCTGGATAAGATTGCCTGCTAATTCCCGTAAATGGAATAGTTTTGGCATGTGACATATTCAAATGCAAGTAACAGGTGGGTAGCTAGTGTCAGTGGGTGGGTCGTGATTAAAGCATATCCTCATAAAATCAGATATGGCATGTGTAGGGCGATGAAGAGCTTAGTGTTGTTTCACTTTATTCTGCGCAAAATAATTTTCTATCATCATGATTGCTTTAAGGAGCACATTATTCCTGAGGGCAGTAACGTTCTGGTGACAGACACATGGATTGGCATGGGCCAAGAGAATGAGAGGAATAAGAGGCTGAAAGATTTCCATGGCTACCAGGTCACCATGGAGGTAGATGAGTCACATCCAGCACTGTTTTGTAACACAAGAGGCCACATAACTGAATTTAACCAAAAGAGATCATGAGTTTGAATTCATCCAGGGATTTCATTAATGCATATTCAACACTGATGTCTGGTGGAAATTAATTGTTCCCTTATCAAGCAGAACAACATTAGTCAAACGTTAGGAAGGACCTTCCCGTTTTTATAGTCTTTATTGGCTTAATTTCTTTGTACATTGTAAAACAATCCTGAAAACATGCGAAATATGCAATAGTCTAGTTTGAACAGTTGATTTTGAGAGGTGTTTGCTATTTATGTTCTGTAAAGCCGTCATAATGGCTCTAATCTGAGATGCTGTTTATTAATTGGTGATTATTGAGGCTGGTAACTCTGAACTTCTCCTCTGCAGCAGAGTTAAGTTTTGAGAGCCAGTTTAATCTGCTTGATTTTATTTTTTACAAATGCACTTGACTATACTGTACTCGCAAGAACTGTTCCAGAACAGCTATGCTTCATGTCCTATACTGTAACAACTGTCTATTGTTGTTAGTTATGTGTTATGCCATGATATTGGAATTTCCAGTATTATTGTAGAATGTAGAAAATACATCCTTAAAATAAAACACTGAGTTAGAAGATGTGTCCAAACTTTTGACGATATTGTATAATAGCAACTGTATAGTATGATACTGGTCAATTATTACATATCAAGTGATGTTCTATGATCTTGTGTAAACAACAATATGAGAAACCCCTGGCCAGGTAATGACTTGACAGCATTCCTCCCTATCACTCCTCTGCATCTGCCAGCCTAGTTAATGGTCAGACAAAATGGTTTCTATGAAACTGAAATACCCCATGAAAATACCTCTCTTAGAGCCTTAAATTAAACCTGTACTGTTTGGAATCCAGTAGGCTGTTCATAATGGTTTATATCATGAATCAGAATAAACTGGTTGGTAATTATATGACGGTTGTTACAGTTGTTGCATGAAGTATTTGGGTAACCCATAGTCATACTTGTGTGTCGAAATGGGACATCATATAAACTAATTAAATGTTTTTATTTGCCTCTAGTTTTCTTTGTTTTATCAACTTGGATAACAGACTGAGTCATTCTGTGAGCTGGATAGACAGGAAGTGTAGCTGCTCCAAATTGGACCTTTATGCACAGTCTTCCAAGAAAATCAGAGGAAGTGGATGATGATGAGCTTTTCTACTCACCACGAACACTTTCGTTCAAAGAGGCTGAAAACCGCAAATGGACCATCATGGTAACTTGAACGTGTGTGTGTGTGTGTGTGTGTGTGTGTGTGTGTGTGTGTGTGTGTGTGTGTATATGTGTGTGTATATGTGTATGTGTGTGAATGCAAATGTGTGCATTAATGTAATTATTTCTCTCTAGGGGTTGATGGTGTGCATCTTGACTGACTACAGTCCTCAGATTCTCAAACTGTAAAATCTGAGAATATAACTGAACTCAAGATCATATAAGTAACATTCTAGTCAAGAAGTCAAGAATTGAACTCAATGTTTATTTCATGAATTAAAATGTATCTAATGTTATCAATTTGTCAAGTTAAAGCTATCAATATTAAAATTTAATGTTTACAATCTTGTTATTTTACAGGTTATTGTATTATAATTTGGATACATGTCAGACAAAAACCAATGACCATGTTAATTAATTTACTATCTTGCCAATAGAGGGCACAATTATCCTAATGAGTAGAGAATGAGCATATGAGGCAAAAGTTTTATTACTTTTACATTATATTACATCATTTACAGTTTTTCTTCCTGTCAGTCCTGTGTAGTGTAAACACAAAGTTTATCATGCACATTTTGATGCTTTCCTTTGTTGTCAATTACGTGGAAACGTTCAGGTCTTATATAAAATATTATATAAAAAAATTATTTAGTTTTACTGAATCATTCCCATGTCTACTGATTTTCTCAAAATTATTTTGCTGACCATTAAATTATAATGTCACTGTAGATAAAACCCCAGAAAGGGCAGAGAGACATTGCTAGACTTTTTGCAAATACTCCAGCTCAGCTCAATCCTTGGATTCTGTCTCATATGAAAGAGAACAGTTTATATGTTCATGAAATAAAATAAATATATATATAAACATTTTATTTTTTAATGTTTACAATATTTTTTGGCAGAACATAAGAAGCTTTAAGCATAAATATTTTGGTTATCCAATAAATTATCCAACTGCTTCTGTTTACTATTTTTTTTTACTAGTCAGTTGTTCACCATTAATAATCAAGCTGTTGTGAATGAATCAAGCTTTGCTTGTGGATTAGTCAATAAATATTTCAAAGAACATTATGAGACATGTGCATATTCTGGACCCTAGAGTCATAGTTGTATAAACTGCAAATTAGCTAATAGTTTTACTACGGCAAGGCTCTCAGAGTAATTTAATTACTTAAAGCTACAAATAAATGGAGAAAATGGGGAGATACATCAAGAATTGAGTGCAGTATTAACACCATCTTTTGAAAAAAGTGTGAGAATTGACTTGGGTTTTCACTTGGGAAGTATTCCTGTTTTGTTTGTTTTCCAGAAAGGCTATGGATCCATTGTGACCCTAAAATGGATAAAGTGAAAATTAATAAATAAATTAAACAAAATGTTACAGTTTGATTAAATGTGTATGTTTGGTTGATCCATTTGAGACTGATTGCTTTACATTTATGGGTTCTATAAGAAGTGCACCTTTATGTTTAATGTAGTATCACAGTAACTGTAACGTAATAGAGACATGTAAATACAAAATTTGTATTAAAAGATTGCATAAAAAGTAATGTCACCCTGCACCTCCAGGGTCTGGATTTGATTCCTGTTTTAGTTTATATGTTCTCCTCGTGCTTGGTGGGTTTCCTCCCAGTCCAAAGACATGCAGATTAGGCTAATGGGCGTTCCCAAATAGTGTGTCCGTAAATGTGTGTATGCGTGTGCCCTGCGATGGATTGACACCCTACCCAGGGTATACTCCACCTTGTGCCTTAAGTTTCCTGGGATAGGCTCATGGTATACAGGATTAAGCGGTGTAGACAATGAGTGAGTGAGTGATTGAATGATTTCCTTTTGTTTGTTTGGAATAAGCAAAACACTAATTGTATTATTTTATTTTACATTTGATTGACATGTCCTAAATTAATAAATGCAATACGTTTTATATTAATATATTCATATAAGCAAATGACTTTAAATAGAATTGTTTTTTTTTAATACATTTTAAATAAATCCGCATGCTCTGACCACTGTGCATGTACTGTGGAAATGGTGAGTGTCCGTTCGTGTGTGTGGATCAGTGTGTTAGGGGGTCTCGATATTTCCTTCCCTCATGAAGCCCCATCCATGATTTATCCTTAACTAAAGGTCTGTTGACTGTTAGTTACACCTCTGTGTGTGAATGAAAGGCAGTGAGAAAAAAAATGATTGCAAAGGAGTGGTACAGAACTAAAGGAGTAAAGTCGTAGAGCAGGTTTTTAACCAAAACAGCATTCTTATAATACCAGAAACTTCTACCTGAAACACTCTTTCATTGTCTGATTTCTATTCGGACTGAAACCCATCTAACTATTGTCCTGAACATACCCCCGTTAAAGGAATGTGAAATTCAGAGGAAGATATACATGTGAACATTTAGAGGGATGTATACACACAATGTCATGAATAACATGAAAGCATGTCAAAAGTTAAGTCAAGGAAGTCAAAGTTAATTTTTTAAAGCACATTTAACACATCATGGTTGTGTGCTGTGCAATCGAAAAATCGCTGCAGACGTTGAAACAGACTATGAAAACAGACAATAAAATGTTATTTTATTAAATTAAATTAAATAATCAACAATAAAAAGTATAAACTAAGCAAATAAAACAGTAAAACAATAAATAAACAGGGAATAAAATAAATAAACAAAAGTGCATGCCACCCAAGAAAAGAAATTATAATAAAAAAAAAAATAAAAAAAAAACAGCTTAACACATGCTCAGGAATAATATTTGGAGTGTCTGATCATTTGAAATGATGTGGAATAAAGTTGCTTAAAGAGAAATTGTAACTTTTTTCTAAAATTTAAATAATATGCATATCCAGAATAAAAAGTTTTGTGCAACTCCTCACCATGCACTTACTGTATATCCAAACATAAGTCTCAAGCTTTATTTTTTACTTGGGTTAAGGCTTTCTAGTTTTGCAATTACAAGAATGGTATTATGTTCTGTTAGGTAATTTCGGGCTAGCCCTAAAAGGGAGCAGTTGGCATGAGGTTATTCCAGTTCAACGATGCTCGTATTTGATTGGAAAGAAAGAGTTAAGCCCCACCTTTTATTCCAGACCAAGGGCTGTGATAGGTTAGACTGGTCGTACCACAGGTCACGGTATTAATATTCATAAATTCTTCTAATCCTTTCCTTTAGAATTGATAATGAATGTGATAATACCTCCTCATCTCATGGAAAGAATAAATGACTCTTTTTTAACTAAAAAATCACTGAAATAAATTATTTGCTTTTAATAGTATAGCAAAAAGAAGTACTTAGATAATGAGCATTATAATAAAATAATTGTGCTTTTTATGATAGTTAAAGCCAATGCATGCACAAATCTGTGTAGCTGAAGTTCGAAGGCAGCAGGAATCCGGTTATTCTCTCTGTGTAACCCGGATTAACAGGTTCGTGTTGGAGGCCACACCCTCTGCTTCCGTACAGAGATAAAAACCCATCCCATTCCCGGAGTGTCAGAAAGAGAAAAAAACAAGCTCAAAGAAGAACCAGCTGTTAAACGACCGATCGATCGATCTATTTATTTATGTAACTTTTTTGCCCTATTCAAGGAGACCCAAAGATGATGCGTGTACCCGAGCTTCAGAGTCACAAGAACTCTCTGTTTACGGCGATGAACCGCTTCATCTGCGCCGTCAACAACATGGACGAGACGGTGATGGTGCCGAGTCTGCTGCGCGACGTGCCGCACGCGAGCGCCGCCGAGCCCGGGGAGTACCTGCGCGCGGCCGAGGCTGACATGTACACCCACTACACGCAGCTAAAAAGCATCCGCAACGAGATCGAGTGGGGAGCCGTGCAGCGGGCCGAGGAGCAGCAGAGAGCCGCCGAGAAGGCATCCGAGCCCGGGCTGAGTGAGCAGGCTGAGCTGGAGCACCTGCTGCGCTTCCATCTGAAGGGGCTGTATGGGGTACTGACCAAACTCACCAGCCACGCCAACCAACTAACCGACCGCTACAAGGAGGAAATCGGCATAGCTGGATGGGGACAGTGACACCTGGACGAATAGGGACAGTGACAGCTGGATTGCGCACGGAGAAGACTCAAAACATTCATCGGCTATGAAAGTATTTCCTTTTGGTTGAGTTTACTGGCCATACCTGATGTCGAATGTGTATCTGCACAAGTCTTACCTCCTCACATCAACTTGTCCTATAAGCTACACTGTGTACCGTATTGTATTACATGTACTGTACGTATTGTTATTCTATGATGCAGAGAGTGCATGGGCAGAGGACTAATCTAGTCTCATGATGCAATGTCTCTTTAACATCATCCTTTCTTTCAGAAAGTTTTAAAAGCTGAACATATTTATTTCTGTTATTATTGTTTGTGTGTGTGTGTGTGTGTGTGTGTGTGTGTGTGTGTGTGTGCGTGTGTTGCTCGAGTTAGTTTCATTGAAACCAATATGATCTGAAACTACCTGTTAGTCAATGACCTGGAATGCTCTGACAAGTCATGAAGAGCTCCTTGAGATGTTCTGTTGTTGCTGTGCTACTATTGCCAGCATATTTGTCAAAACTCATTTGCTGTTACTTTTATATTGGAGATACATTTTTATAGGAAAATAAACACTGATGAAATCTTAATTCTTGTTGTATATGTGATCTTTGATTGTCAGTATGTTTTTGTGCGAGACAATGTGTTCTTAGTCAATGTTTAGTTTCTTCACTAAACACATTTTAAGAAGAAAACGTAATTACACCCATTACACACCACTGAGGACTTAGAAGTATAACTGAAACAGTCTACATGATAATGATAGCAAAAAAACAAACCAGTGGAAGAAATCATTTGGAAAAACCCACTCACTCACTCATCTTCTATACTGCTGTATCCTGTATTAAGGGTCATGGTGGGCCTGGAGCCTATCCCAGGAGGCTTAGGGCACAAGGCAGGGTACACCCTGGACAGGGTGCAAATCCATCGCAGGACACACACACATTCACTCATTCACACACTATGGGCAATTTCGAACACCAATTAGCCTAATCTGCATGGCTTTGGATATGTGGGAGAAAACCGGAGTACCTGGAGGAAATCCACCAAGCATGGGGAGAACATGCAAACTCCATGCACACAGAGACGGGAATGGAACACGGACGCTGGAGGTGCAACGCGACAGTGCTAACCCCTACACCACCATGCCACCCATTTGGAAATACTATTGAAGAAAAAATGTTTAATCACACAGTATAAAATATTTACTCTGAATTTTTAAAGTTCCAGGTGAAAAAGCTACTTGGATAGAAACACATATTGCCTTAACTGTGTGAACATCTGCATATAGTAATTATAATTAATTACTACTACACCCATAGTAATTTAGCATTTTAGAAGTTGTGTTCATTATATGTATTTCAGAACACCAAAACAGCCTGTTCAGGTGCACACCTGTAAAATGATTTGGGTATCTATGAAAATGAGGTTTAAGAAATATATGCGATCATAAAAGGCAATTGGCGGCATGGGGCATACTGATTAGTTAGCGCTGTGGCCCTGCACCTCCAAGTGCGAGGGTTCGATTCCCGTCTGGAATAGGCTCCAGGCCCCTAGATCCCTGTACACAAGATAAAACAGTATAGAAGACAAATAAATGAATAATAGGCCATCATGAGGCAGGAACATTTTATAAACCATTTCTTATGAGATTAAAAGAGTAACAAAATATATGAAAATTAATAAAATCATTGCTCAATTTGTTCTGGAACAAAAAGAGCTTGTTTTTCTTGTGTAAAAATAAAATGTATTATTTACTGTTAAATGTTTTAAATTATATTGCATTGTATGGATTACCAGTATTGTTGCCTTAGCCTTTAATTGTTTAATTCATTTTAGTTCTTACAAGTCTTAATTCATAAAGTTTAAAACAGATTTATAGGGCTTTCATTTGTTATGTAAATGGATGAAATTAGCTAACAGGAATTAGAAAGTGAACAATACTGTTAGTTTGTATAGGTTGTTAAAGCCCAGTGATTGTTAGCCTAGTGAGAGTTTTTCTTTGTCCTTGGATGAAACTAATTATCCTTTAGTCTTAATGTATTCAGAGAAATTGAGAGAGGGAGAGAGAGAGGGGGGGGGGGAGCGAGACAGAGAGAGAGAGAGACTCATCATCTATACTGTATTACTTTATCATGTATAGAGGTACTAGATCCTATCACAGAAGACTTTGACATGAGACGGGGTACACCCTATATGGGATGCCAACCCATCGCAGGGCATAAAATTTGGAAATGCAAATTAACCTAATCTGCATGTCTTTGGACACCAGAAACCAGAGTGCCAAGTGTCTAACTCCATGCACACAGACAAAGTTGGAATTTAACCTAGATAGACCCGGGCCGTGCTAAGCACTAAACCACAATGCTGCCAGAGTCAATAATTTTTATGTAAAGAATAGGCTTAAATAATTCAAAGGTGGGCTACTTTATCAGCTTATTTTCAGGATTGAACCCTCAGTCTGGATTCAGAGAGAATGGGTTTGTTAGAAGCATGCAAATCTAGTTATGATTATATGGGAAATTTCTGTTACATTTTAATCTATAGTTTAAATAATGTACACTTAATTTAAAGTAAAAAAAAAATTATCAAGATAACTAAATAATTGAAGCGAGGATTCACTTACACTGACTGAGAAGTAAGCTTTAATGAAAGACATCTAAGAACTACTGCTCATTCCTGTAGCGTAATCGTTGTGAAATGTAAATTTCACAAATGTAAAATAGTTTTGGAAAATACAGGAGTGAATCGGGTTCCTGGCCGCCTGAGAATGAAAGCGTTTCGTGTGGTTTGTCCCTCTCGGCACACCGTAGGACCTCAGCAGCGTGACTGGTCGCGAGCTCAGATCATGATGATGATGTGCCTGCACGAGAACATCTTAACAGAGCTAATCAGCTAGCTTGTACAGAGAATAAGGATGGGCAATGAGGGAAATGGACACTCAGTCGAGACAGACAAGAACATCAGCTCCCGCTGTACCTTCTTCAGAAGTGCAGATCCGAGTGATTATCGATGTGTGAGTACGTGAGATAGCTGAGCTGAGCTGAGGGCCTGATGATAGGATGAGCTGGATAAACATTAGCCACACATTTAGTACGCTAGCTACATCAGTGCTCCTGTTGGACATGGACAGTGTGTGGTCAGACACAATGCACCGAGCTCAGATATTAACATGTTCTTGTTCGTTACAGAAGTGTTGAGTCGACTCTTTTAGGTGAAGCTTATATATACACACATACACACAGGTTCAGCTGAATAAATTAGAAAATCATCGAAAAGTTTTATTTCAGTAATTCAATTCAAAAAGTGAAACTGAAACTCCTTATATAGATTAATTATACACAGATGAGTACATTTCAAGTGTTTATTTCTTTTAATTTTGATGATTATGATTTATAGCTACTGTAATAATAAAAAAAAAATCTAAACTTGTAAAAATTCGAATCCCCCTGACCCCCCCCCCCCCCCAAAAAAAACAAATAAATATTTATTTATTTTTAATAAATAAAAATTATTAGATTTTTAATACTATGGCATATTTTAATACATAATAATAAGGAAGTATAAAAGTATTGAAATTGATTTATTTTTCCAGAATAAAACTCCTAACTCTGTCGAATTTATCATGGCAGACATTAACCCTCAGAAATAATTGTAGTTTATGGTTTTAATCAGTTTAAGTAACATGCAGTCAAGGTTGCATAGTTGGATAGTGGTTAGCATTGCTGCCTTGCACCGCCAGGGTCCGGGTTCGATTCCCTCCTTTGGGTCTGTGTGCATGGAGTTTGTGAAAATTTATATTTGTGTCATTCTTAAATCTTTTGCCCATGGCTGTAGTTTGCCATGGACAAAAAGACTTGGACAGTGCAGATGCGATTCAGAAAGATTTAGAAACGATTACTAAGGAGAAAGTGTCATTCGTGTTTTGTTTTGTTTTTTACTTTGGTTTTTGGCAGGCAGTTGCTCTCTTCTCAGTATTGCAGATCGTACCAACCTACTTTCACCCATGCTGTGACCGTCAATTAATACAGTACAATACTGTATAATACAACTGTTAAGTACAGTAGGTAACAGTTATAAGAGGACCTGTGACGTGGACTTGGCTCTCATGGACTGCCTCCGGCCCAATCAGATTATTGGTCGGAACTAACTGTTGTACATATATGATTATAGAGCAGTTAGTTCCAACCAAGTATTTTGATTGGACAAGGAGTAGTTTGTGATTGATAATTTAGAGCATAACCGCACAGGGATATTGAACTATATGTATCACTCCGTGTCACAGGGGTTCTAATCAGAAGCGTCATGCACATTGGAGCTTAGATGACAATGCCATGGAATTGTGCCTTCTCAAAAACAAACATGTGTTATGTGTTGGCACTAATTAAATAAATAAACGAATAATAATCGGTTAATAATATTTTGTGTTTGTAGGACTGTTACAGTATATAAAAGCAATATCACACTTCTGTTGCACCGAATATCAGCACTCTGCCCACAACCGTAGTCCAGAACAATAGCATTACCCTTTCATAATATTGCTTAATTACTCTACAGCTGAGTCATCAATATGTGCAGAATGTGTACAGGATAGTTGCCATGTACAGCTGCTGGAAGCCACTCCTCAGCAAGATCTGTCAATGTCAACTTGTCTTTCAACATTTTTATTGCATGGGTGGAGAGAGAAAAAGAGAGAAAGAGAGAGAACATTCCATCGTCTTTTTGGCTGCATCGTTTTATGATTTTTGTTGTTGTTGTTGTTGCTGTAATGAACTGAATATTGATATAATTGAGATGATAAATGTGGAGCCTGTCTGAATGTTTTGTGTGTATAATGGTAGTGGGACAGCGCAGATAGAAGATTGAATAGAACCAGACCTACAACCTCTCGACATTTATCTTTGGGGTCATCTAAGTTCAGTAGTCAGCACAGAATCACTGTACAGTTGTACTCGCTTCAAATGTTGACAGTTGTATTGTCATGTAATTTTTATTTATTTAATTATTTTATTTTTTCTTCTCAGGATGTGATTCTTATGGTGAAGCGAGCCACTGGGACTTTTTCTCTGGTCGCATGGTAACTGGCATGTTCAGTTCTTCGTATTTGCTATATTTGTTGTGAGACCTGTGATTTTATTTGCTGTGAGTACTAATGTAATTTCATTCCTTCACAGTCTTTTTATGTTATTTGTGATATGGCTCCTGCGCCGATACAACTCCTTGGCTCAGGTAGTGTGCACATATCATTTCAACAGTACACTCCCAGACATCTAATGCTGTTAGTAAATCTCTCTTCACTGAGGCAGACTTCTTTTGGTCCTACTGTTTGCAGACATGAGATACAAGAGGCTATACACTAATACACTAATACACTACGATACACTAATGCACTTATCCCAGAGTTTTGCTAGAGCTTGGGTATGATTATGGTTGAAAGTTTTCTTAATACGATGGAGCTGCAATTCTCTTACTGCTTACATCACATCAGTGTTGAAATGCTAGCCTACCAGGAACTCCTTTAATAGAGCTTTCTGTCCTGGCCAATGACTTTTCACAAATTTGGCCCATTAAAGGAGTTTCTGAAAGTCCAGCATATATGAATATAGGGTCTTTAGTAAATAAAGGAAATGGCAGGTAGTATTTGTGTGCATGTCCCTCGCTTGCAATATCTTCATCAGGCTGGGGAACTAGTGACATCTCCAAACTACGGCATTGCTTTTTTTTTTCTTCCGTTAATCTCCTGTTCAGAAAGGGAAACACATGTTCAATTGGATGTGGTGATTGATTTGGTCAGCCAAAACCTTTCCTCTTGATGAAATCCTTTGTTTTGATTCCAGTTTGTTGCGAGTCTTTAACTTGCTGCATGATGAAGTTCCTCTTAGTTCGATTCAAATCATGGCTCTTGGGTTGTCATGTTGGTTAACAACAAATGCAGTCTTCACAGGTGAAACTAATGGTTCAGCTCAAGGTTAGACATTCAGAACTCATCAATCCAACAAGGTATACATGAGCAACAGGAAACGCCTATCAATTGATATTTTTGAACAGTTGAAAAGTATAATCAAAGTGTAAATATCAGGTAACGAAATCGCAAATTTTAATATGTTGTATGTTCATGACGGCATGGTGATGTAGTGGTTATCACTTTGGCCTCACACTTTCAGATTTAAGGGTTCGATTCGCTGTGTGTGTGGAGTATGCATGTTCTCCCCATGTTTGGTGTGTTTCAGTCCAAAGACATGTAGATTAGCTAATTGGCACATCCAAAATTGCCTGTTGTGTGTATGTGTGCATGTTTTTGTGTGTGTCCTTGTGTGCCCCGTGCTGAATTGGCACCCTGGATTGGCACCTTCGGGATAAATAAAATATCTATCTATAATAAAAAAAAAACAATACAAAAAGGTCTTCCTGTTCCAATACTTTTGGACGTTACTGTGCATAAAAACACATTTTAAATAAACAATTTGCACAAAGGGTATAGTTTGTTCAATCTAGTAAAGTAAGTCATGGCAGTTTTATCAAAGTTTGTGTAATGCTAAATTGTTCTTGAATAAATTATTTTGAGTTATTGTCTGTCCTCTCCAGTCATAGTTCTGTCCTGTTCTGTTCTTTATCCTAGAAAATGATTGCCTGTTTAACAGTTGCAGCATTCTTTGACAGTGTTGCATATGTCATGGTGAGTCACACGGATTAATTAATGGACATGTGCGTGTGTGAGCTTAAATATTTTGAGCTTTTAGAATGTTTAGAATTTTTCTCCTCCTTTCTGTTGTTGAGTTAGTTACTGATGTACCTGTATGAAGTCTGTGTTTAACCGGTGTTTGAGTAATTAAAACGGGGGTAATTAGAAAGAATGCAGTACATACAGTACCAAAATTATTGCAAACCAAAGAATTGCACGTAAACTTTAACACAGTTCTTTGGCTACATCTTGCGTATGCATTAAGATGGTCTCTTTCTCCCACATTTAATATTTAATGTTAAACATTGCCTTTTTCTATATGTACAGGGAGAGTCTCACCCGGAAGGCTCTCTATGTGATTTCCAAGCCTGGTGGTTAACATATTTTGGTGAGTTTGTGTATATGGTCAGTATTTTTTGTTTAATCTTTCATTCCTAAGAGGTCTGTATCTTGTGTATATACTGTTGTGTATAAAATTTGTTTGTTTGTTTGTTTGTTATATATATGTGTTTAAGACTTGTCTGACTACATTGCTATGGGTGGGTGCAAATAGCCTGTGTGTTATGGTTTGTGTGTTACAGACTGGAATGCTCTGGTATGGGTATGCCTCATCACTCTGAATCTTTACCTGAACTTGGTCAGGGAGGTCAGAACTGAACATTTTGAGATGTAAGCCACATTTGCACAGGATTGCACATTTTTACACGCACACACTTTTAGCTCTATATGGCAATGATTTATGTTGTCTTTCAGACCGTACCATATTGTTGCATGGGGAATCCCTCTTCTTATGTCCATTCTCCCCTTGGTGAAAGGATACTATGGTCCAGCTGGAGCCTGGTGGTGAGTTATAAGTTGTAGGTGTTTAAGCCCTCGAACCATGAACCATGACTTTTATTTGGTCAGCAGAATGTCTGCTTTGTGTTTTCACTGTTAATTCTGTATTCTCTACTTGTAAATGTCTGAACTGGATTTCTATAACTGCAATAGACCATCTATTCTCATTCTGTGTACCACATCTTTTTTTTTTTTCTTTTTTTCTGTCTACAAAATACCAAACAAATTACCAATCTCATCTCTGTTTATCTGTCCTTCCCTGGTTTAGTTGGATCACTGATGACCATGTGGCCTGGAGATTCGGCATGTAAGTGACACTTAAGTATTGGTTCAAAATATCTGTGAGACATGTTTTCTGTGTTTGTGTTTTTGTCTGTCTTTCTTTGTCCCTTGAGGAAATATAATTGTGTGTCAGCATGCTGAGGTTGCACGAGTTACATCATACACTGGTGGGTTGACGGGAGACACGTAGCTCAATCGGTTGCAATTTCAGGAATTCTCTGTTACTCCTGTGCTTATCTTTCTGTTTTACCTTTTTCTTGGTGAAATGTTGTCCGACAGAAACCTGCCGCATACATTTATCACTGTATGCTAGGTATGATCTCGGTGACAGGGCGAGTAAACACGCTTGGACACTCTTACCTAACATGGCATGAGTAAGCTCAGCTAGTTTTTCAAGTTTTCACAGGAAGAGGAACTTTGGTTGACATTTACAAATGCACAACTAGAGAACACTGCTTTTGCTTGACCAAAAGTGAAATTTGTTCTTTATAAAAAGGGTGTAATAATTTTTAAAAATCCTCTTGGAAGGGTTAGGTCTGTGCGCACTGAAGGTTAGGGAGGGTATTTGAGGATTGGATGAATGGGGGGAGCTCGTTGTTCAGCCATCATTGTTCAACCACCAGTGATTACTGTCTGATTTTTGGTGGCATCTGCAGTGGTCTAAATAAGCTGGGAGGCAAAATTCAGAAAATGGTAGAAATAAGATGGTAAGTGTTTGAATAAATACCCTGGTAATTGTATTGTGTGCCAGGGGTAGTGGTTAAGATATTGCACTATAGATCAGGTCACAGGTTCAAACCCCAGCAGCACCAAGCTACCACTGCTGAGCAAGTCCCTTAAACCTCAGCGGCTTAGATGTATAATGAGATAAATGTAAGTCACTCTGGATAAGGGAGTCTGGCAAATGCTGGAAATGTAAATGGGTAGCATGTTTTGTCAGATCCAGTCTGATCTCCATGATATTACACAGAATCTGCAAGTTTCAAATATTGCCACGGTGTGTTCTGTGAAGGCGAGCTGTTGTGAAGTTGTGGCAAACCATAATAGTGATTATGATATTGAGCTGATCCTGACCAAAAAGTTAATGTTTTACAGAAAGGTAATTCAGGTTTTCATTCGACTGGCTTTTGTGTGTAATTTCTTTACGGACACGTTTGGACAGCCTTTTTACCTTAATAAATGAAATCATCGTTTAAAAACTTAATTTTGTATATTTGTGTAATATTTAAATTTGTTTGATCACTTAAGTTTGATAAATATGCAAAATAATAAAATAAGTTATTAGGAAGGGGCAAACACTTTTTCACGCCACTGCATGCCATCCCTCTTTACCATGGAGCCTGGCTACTTTTGCTTGCATTCAGTTTTGCACCCAGCCTGTGTCAGCCTTTGTGTGTGCATATTGGTATACAGTATGTAAGGATTTTTTTTTGTTGCTCTAAAGTTTTTTGTAGCTCTTTTAGCTGATGTTTAGGTGTTTATTCTCTCTCTTTTGTTTTGTTTTTTTGCAGATGGTACATCCCACTCTTCACCCTCATCTTCCTCATGATGTGCTGTTACATACGAATCATTTGTGTGGCCAATAAGAGGGTGAGTTAGAGTCAAAATGAAACACATTTCAAACACACCAAATGAAACAGACGTGAACCAGCAGCTGAGGTGAAGCTCGTTTCAGCAAGTGAAGCATTCCATGCTGTCGCAGTGCTGTGAAATAAGACTCGCCACGGCTGTTAAACCTACACACACTCCCTGGGCTATCCGTCACGTTATTGTCTCACTCATTGCTGAGGGCAGGGCTGATCATCCAGAGGGCAGAATTCTAGAAGGTTCTGCTTAATCCTGATCTCCAGATGAATGCCTACACACCCATGCATGACTTTAAACACAATGATATTTTACATGATTTCATTGTAGAGACTGTAACTTCAGCATCAACAGCTAGACATGATAGATTGGAATTTTTAAGTTACTGTAGAATCTCATGTAAATTAATTTTTACTCATAGATGCAGTCCTGGTTTGGCACCTTTAACCCAGAGAGGGAGCGGAGAAAGGTGGGTCTGTGTTGTAAATCTGAAATAGTAACATGATTTTATTATTGCTCAAGTAACATCATTGTTTATTTTTTTCTGTGGGTTATTTCTGAAGTGGTAGCAACAGTGACAGACCCTATGCAAGTGCAAGCAGGTGACTTTTCAAGCTAGATAGGATATTACAACAATTGGCTTAAAGAAAAAAGATTAAATTATCTTATCCCGCCATATACGGCATGGGTCATGTCTTTTGATTTTCTGACCAGAATATAAAAAAGAAAATGTGCACATCCATATGCACCAATAGTACTGATCATAATACGAGCTTATGTTATATAACATGAGATGATAATCACAAGAGAGAAACTGCAAGTGGCACAAATGCCTTGCTGTTTACTAGAATGAATGTTGCATGGTATGTCTTTGTCTCATTTTGTTTTTGTCTCCCTTTAGATGTCTCTAGTTGAAGAAATCCGACCTCTGAAATGGTATCCCTCAGTTTATCTGCTGGTCTCCATTTTCCCGCTCTTAAATCGGTAAGCGTGCATAAGCACATGACGATGACAGATAATATGCTTGATATTGCATTTTTAATGGCTGTGTTGCATATCTGGCATATCTGTAGGCTTCATAATGCTGTGTATCCTGAGGAGCCCGTGTTCTCCCTCACGCTCCTACATGTGCTCAGTGCTCCTCTGCATGGCCTGGCGAATGCGTTTGTTTTTAGCAAAGACACCTGGAGTCAGCTCAGCAATACTGGATTTAAAGTAAGAAAACAAACAAACACACACACACACACACACACACACACACACACACACACACACACAGACATACATCAGTGCTGGCACACATTCATTCTCATTATGTTTAATGTGTTGCAGCTGGCCCTTCAGTCTCGACTGTGTGACAGCACCAGGATCGGCGAGTATCACCCAGCTAATGTGAGATATACAGTAGCGCTTGAATCAGAGTCGGACGATGATGATAACAATGTCCTCTTCTACAGTCCAGACATGAGCTTGAAGGACAGAGGACCTTGATTGATTGTGTATATGTATGATAGCACATTAGAGTTCACACTCCTTGCCGTTAAAGAATGTGCTGCTTTGACATTTTTCTTATTGCTGTGTGTTGAAAAAAATGGTACAGAATAAATAACAGAAAAAAGTGCTTTTACAATCAGAAAGTCCCCCCTTTCAATGTAATAATATACTGAAATAGGAAGCATCCATTTTGTTCTTCAATGCACTTCAAAGTAATATCTTCAGTATTGATAGCTTGAGTTGTTTGAGAGTTGCTTTGCTTTGAAAAGTGTTTTGTACAGAATTTTTAAAAAACATTATCCTGAGCTGTACAGTTTGTGTACTTGGACGTCTGTTTTGATGTTGATTTGTCTGTGCTTTATTATTATTTATGAAAATGTACAGAGTGCCTGCTATATTTTTGTACTGTTTTCAAATAATTTAAATTAAAAATGTCAATACTTGCTGAAGTTTATATTGTAAAATTATTGTGCCTTTGTTGAGATGATCCCTCTTCACAATATCTTGAAGTGATTTGGGGTAATGAGGGTTGTGTTCATGTGCACAGGGTGGATTCCAGCGTTGTGGCTCGGATCCTTCTTGTTTTACAGCCTCTGTGGAGTCCTCTATTTCGACTTGGCTTCCTCCATGAAACAGGCCATATACAGTATCTGTCAAAAGTTTGGACACAAGTTTGGATTTATCTTTTACATTCTAGAACAATACTGGAGAGTTCCAAACTATGAAATAACACATATGGAATAAGGTAGTTAATTAACAACAACCACAGTTGTTATTTTATGACATGAAGGTCAGTACTTGCAACAACAGTATTGTCAAGTGCGTTTTCAAAACCATGGTCAAGCACCATGATGAAACTGGCTCTTGTGAAGACCGTCCCAGGAAATTTAAAACAAGAACGTACCTCTGCTTCATTTAGAGTTTCCAGGTTCAAAAGTAACCAGTAATCAGAATTGAGGTGTTATAAAGTAGCAGACATATCTCAATATCAACTGTTTAAATTAGATTATTGCATATTTTGGATGCCTTCGGCATTGTTTTTTTAGTGAAGAAAGAAATAAAAATGACAAAGGACCATGGAATTAGAAAGTGTGTCCAAACTTCTTGTGTACATAGAATGATGTTTCAAAAATGAGTTAGTGTGTAACATCCTGCAAATGGCTCCATGTGACCCTAATCAGGATGAAGTTATGTTACTGAAGCTGAGTGATTGATTTTTTCTAATGTACACTCTAGGATCATGGTTTGGCTCCTGCACATTGCCCTGTAGGTGCCATCTGTTGGACTGGCATCCCTTCCAGGATCGATGGATCAGGATAATGAAGATTAGGGGTGAACAAATGGGAATCGGATCAATCCAGTTATGAATAACTAATTCTCTTAAAGCCTCTAAAAGACAACAAATACTGTATAGATATAGACAACAAGCTAGTCAGTAGTGTAGCGGTGGCAATCCTGGTCCTCGAGAGTTGCTTAACTTTTCAATGCTGAGAACCTGTAGGTCTCATTCTCCCTCATCTATCTGGCCTCTTAAAGCTGATTTTTTTCAGACCAGCCTTAACCTAAAAACCTCTAATGCATCCTTCTTTGATCTTCTCTTGATTTGTTCTGTGTCTTGAACTCTTTGTCTGCTTCATCTGTTAAATCAACACACTTTTTTCTTCACAACACATTTTCCTCTCAGTACCTGTTTCATCTAATTTGCATCTAAGAGGTCTGTCTAAGAAGGCGGCCATGGTTACCACTGTTGCCTTGCACCTCCAGGGTCTGGGTTTGATTCCCATCTCTGTGTGCATGGAGTTTGAATGTTTGCTTGCTAGGTGGGTTTACTTGGGTACTCTGGTTTCCTCCAACAGTCCGAAGGTTAGGTTAGGTTAATTGGCATTCCCAAATTGGCCGTAGTGTGTGTACTGTATGTGTACCCTGTGATGGATTGGCACCCTGTCCATGGTGTACCCTAAGTCTCATGGGATAGGCTCCAGGCCCCCCAGTCACCCTGAATACATGATTAAGCGGTATAGATGATGAGTGAGTGCGAGTGAGTGAGTTCTGTCTAAGAGGTGATCCTCATCTAAGAGGATCACTGCCACCTATAGATCTCTCTCCACAGCTTCCAGGTCCTGTAGAGCTGACTTTCCAGTCTAGTCTTCCTCAGAATTAACATTAAATGCGTCCTCCTTTGATAAGTGACTGTGCATTCTAAAGGACTCTTAACAGTGCTTAGTACTGTCCCTAGTTCTTGGAGCTGTGCCTTCACTTTTATGGCTTCCTCACACAGTCCTGTTCAGGTTTGCTCAGTCAAGCAGAATATTTAAGAGGTCATGTTACATGAGTGTGGTATGGGGAATGTCAAAGTGATGTGGTATTTCCATGAATACACACCCCTGACCTGAGCTAGTGATATTCAAAATCGTTGCAGAGCTGCCATCTTGCGGACAAGTTCTGCATAAAATTTGAATGTTTATTATATAAGAATATGCATTAACAAAACGACATGTTTTACACTGACAGTCATAGTGTAGCTTATCTGATGAAACCCAGCTGTTTTAGGAAGTGATGTAGTTTAAAAGAGGACTCTTGATTGGCTGGAATGCATCTCTCCTCGCTGATTGGCTGCTTTGGGGGCGGGGTGTTCGGGGGCAATCGTGACGTAGGTCACTCCCATAACAAGGGCGTCTGCAACCCGGAAGCGAGCAAAACCAAAGAGAATAAAAACAAGCCACACGGACGCTTATAGTGTTTCTATATTTATTATAATATATATAGTGTCGAACAGGCGCACCAGTAAATTTTCCGTAATGGTATGACTTCTGATAAAAGGTAAGCCTATTTCCCCCCTATATTTAAAAAAAATTAATAAACATGTTAAATACTTACTTTTTTTTAACAAACCTAGATCCATTTCATAGTCAGACAGATAAGTAAATATATAGTAATGCTTATAAATATATAAGTAGATATAATATGTGTAGTTTATTAACCATTTATAATAAAATAAACAAATTATTTAACAAATTGAAATAATACTAGATGATGATGATAATAATAATAATAATAATAATAATAATAATAATATCCGGGTTGGATCCTTGAAGTGGACACAAATTGAAGGAAACACAAATTCTGAGGGAATCTGTGGAAACCTATGACCTATAATAATTAAACAAACCCCGGTGTTCCTGTACATCATCAATCTTATGTGACGTCATATGTGATTGTGTTTGTGTGATCTGTTCTGGTAGCCGGTGCCTACGTGGTGCGGAAGATCCGTTCCTCTGTCAGTGGGGATGAGCAAAAAGACCAGCCCGTCCTCACACCATGTAGCCTGGCACAAGGTGTGTCCTCCAGTCTCAAGTTGTTTTTCTCCTGCTGTTTATGGTATCCTGTGAGCATGTCACGTGACCTGACAATGACTCATGACAATTGGATGTATAGCGTGTGCTAAGAGTCTCCAACTGAATCATTTTTAGCAAAATGTAATTTTACTTTTTTTTTAAAAAAAGATCGTCTAAATGACGGAGTCCTTCCTCCCACACATCGTGGTCATAAGTTAATACGTCTTAAGGGCTTAGATCTGGTGATTTTGGAGGAAACCCCAGAGCCCACAACACTGTGATTAAACCAAGAACCCGGAAACTGCTGCAGTATGTCCTAAAGACGTCCTTGAATTAAGAAGATTCTTGGGCGCCGATTCGATTACAATTGTATTGTGACTCTATAAATATCCCGATTTGATTACAGCTTTAAACATAAAAAGGTTTAATGATTAATTAATTACTTTAAACAATATCCAAATTATTTAAATAAAATAGTTTAACATTTAACTAACACGTATTTGTCATCCGCTGTAATCATTATATATGATAATAATTCAGACTTAGCAAATGATTCACTTGGGATGAAAATGTGTAAATTCTCACCTGTATGGTTATAAAGAAACGGCAACGTTTAACCTCATCAAACGCTTCAAGAATCTTAAAACTCAATAGTGAGCGCGCGGGTTGAGCGGTTACGAGCACGAGGGTGCGTGTCTTCTCACACGGGCACGCGGGGCTTCTAACGCACGCGATTTTCGGTTAAAAAGGCTGATCGGTTTTTGATAATGTTATGCCATATTAGAAACGTAAAGTCAGTACGACGATACGTGAATTGCCACACAAATAATTCCCATTTATAACTGAACCCCCACCCCCCACTTGTAATATTCTAATACACACACACACACACACACACACCATATTATCTTTAGTGCAATTATTTATGTACAGAATCATTCATTAATTCCAAACATAACTAAAACTATCTGACTAAATAACATTACAGAATATTTGGATGCCTTTAAAGAAAGCAACATGATACATAACATACCAGTTATTAATATTGCAGATGGCAGTAGTGTAGATAAAAAAGAACTATAATTTATATTACATGCATATTATTTAAAAATACATAATTAGAGGGAAATTTATGATTTCCATATACATCCCATATCATCCATTATTGTTATTTTACCGGCAGAATTTATTCGGTTAAGTGGACAAGCCAGTAGGCATAGATTTGGGATGTTTTTCATTCTACCTGTGATTTTTGCAACAATGTCTCACACAAGTCTAGTATAAACAATAGCTGTCAAAGATATAAGAACTTGGTAACTGTGGCATTTACAGATTGTGTTTGTGTTTCAGCTAATAAGCGCCAGAGTCAGAAGAGGTTAACAGTGGAGGAGATGCCAGAAGATGGCGTGGTGTGTGCGCTCCCCACTGACTCAAAAACAGTGCAGAAACATGGTTCTTGAGGTTAAAGGACACGCAGGTGCATAACTGGGTGCTAGACAGTAAACCATTTATTCCAGCATAATGGTACATACTCAAATTATAGTTAAATGTTTTTGGAAAGCCTGGAGGTTTTTCTTTATAATTGGCGGTTATTAATCAACTGGCTCCTCACAGACGCTAACTGAAGTCTAAAAGTAGTGCTTTGGTCTCTAGATAAAAGACTTGAACAAGATCTGAAGATTTCTCAATTATATCTACATTATTTTCAAGAAAATGCAAAATTTTAAATTTCACTTTTCACTAATCATTAAAATACAATCAAGATAAAATGCAAATACATGAATTGTGCTACACCTTTTATAGGGTGCTCAAAAATGTTAATTAATAAAGAGTGCCAGCCCAGTTTGCCCTGCGTGACTGATGGTTGTTAGTCAGTCTCTCTCTCTCTCTCAGCTGTAGTGTGTGAAGGTCTGTTCATCAACCTCTGACTCAGGGACTGTTCAGATCTGAAATTTTCTTACAGCTGTAACATTTATATTTAAGGGATCTTTAAACATTAAATAGGCAATGTTTATTTTAGACATCACTACCTACATTTTACAAAAACCCTGTTAAAAATATGGCTTGTATGTGTGTAAAATCACTTTTTCATACAGTGTGTGATAAATAAAATTATTAAAATTAGTTTTGTGCTTTAAAGTGTTCATTACTATCATGAGCTAAATATCAGGATAATCTTTTATGTAATGTATTTGCTGTTCAGCTCGTGGAAAGTCTAAGTAACCAAATCATCTAAAATGTTCTTTTTAGCCTTTTTTGGGTAGGTTTGCCTACACATTTCAAAAGTTGTAATAGTGTAATACCTGACTATGATGTTTATCTGTTTTGTTTGCCAACTTTGTTTATATATTTTCCTTTTACATTTATGGCATTTGGCTGACACCCTTATCCAGAGCAATGTACAGTGTTTTACAGTGTTACATGTTTTAAGGTCTTTTTCTTTAACGGAAGTACCTAAGACAAAGTTTAGTCTTAAGTCATTGTTTGATGACCCAGATGTTCAGATAGCTAGAGAACGTTCATTTCACCATGTACATCCCAGTACAGAACAGAGTCTTGATGTAGGCCTTCCTTGTTCCCTGAAAGATGGTGAGACCAGACACCATAACAATTTTGGCCTAAGTAACTATTTATTATCTTTATATCATAATAACAATATACAGTTTACAGTATAATTAGTATTTGCCAATTCTTTACAAACACTCTTTTTTGTTATTCAATAAGAACAAATCATTAAACTCAGATGTCAGTAACATAATGTAATGTACTTCTTGCAATTACAGCTACACAGGATTTAAAAATAAACATCAATCTCAAAATAAATTAAAAATTGTATGAACGTGGTACACTTAGGAGAACATGGAGACAACACACAAACTCAGGATGGATCTCAGTACCCTAGAGCTGTGAGGTGGTAAAACATTTCACTGCTTCAACATGACACCAAATTATGAAACCATGTGTGGAAATCTGAGACATGTTTAAAATTCATAAAAGTATAGACAACTTATGAATAAATACATGTTACTGTAGTACATGTTATGTAAATATGTGTAAAACATACAGTACATTAGTCCATTACCCACTATAGGAGCTTTTGCTAAGCAGAAGATCATGTTCAGTGGCAGAATTCTACTACAGAGTTGCGCAGTAGGCGGTCTCCCATCCAAGTACTAACCAGACCTGACCCTGCTTAGCATCCAAGACCAGACAAGGTAGGGGACCATCTGACTGGTATGGCTGTAGGTGGAAGCTAAGTTGAAGAGAGGCCTATTTGAACAATAGAAATGATTTTTTACAAATTTTTATTTATTTTTTTTATTAAAAAAAAAAAAATCTATATGAGGAATAAAACTGAAAAGCTCACAGCACCTGATTGTCATATGCGGTCTCCCATCCAAGCACTGACCAGGACCGACCCTGCTTAGCATACAAGATCAGACAAGGTAGGGGACCACGTGACTGGTGAGCCTGTAGGTGGAAGCTAGGTTGAAAAAAGGCCTATTTGAACAATAGAAATGATTTTTCACAAATTTTTATTTATTTATTTTTTTTATTAAAAAAAAAAAAATCTATATGAGGAATAAAACTGAAAAGCTCACAGCACCTGATTGTCATATGCGGTCTCCCATCCAAGCACTGACCAGGACCGACCCTGCTTAGCATCCAAGATCAGACAAGGTGGGGGACCATCTGACTGGTATGGCTGTAGGTGGAAGCTAAGTTGAAGAGAGGCCTATTTGAACAATAGAAATGATTTTTTACAAATTTTATTTAAAAAAAAAACCTATATGGGGAATAAAACTGAAAAGCCCACAGCACCCGGTTGTCATATGCGGTCTCCCATCCAAACACTGACCAGGACCGACCTGACTGGTGAGCCTGTAGGTGGAAGCTAGGTTGAAAAGAGGCCTATTTGAACAATGGAAATGATTTTTTGCAAATTTTATAAAAAAAATAAAAAATAAAAAAAAACCTATATTAGGAATAAAACTGAAAAGCTCACAGCACCCGGTTGTCATATGCGGTCTCCCATCCAAACACTGACCAGGACCGACCTGACTGGTGAGCCTGTAGGTGGAAGCTAGGTTGAAAAGAGGCCTATTTGAACAATGGAAATGATTTTTTGCAAATTTTATAAAAAAAATAAAAAATAAAAAAAAACCTATATTAGGAATAAAACTGAAAAGCTCACAGCACCCGGTTGTCATATGCGGTCTCCCATCCAAACACTGACCAGGACCGACCTGACTGGTGAGCCTGTAGGTGGAAGCTAGGTTGAAAAGAGGCCTATTTGAACAATAGAAATGATTTTTTACAAATTTGATTTAAAATAAATAAATAAATAAATAATGATTAAAAAAAAACCTATATGAGGAATAAAACTGAAAAGCTCACAGCACCCGGTTGTCATATGCGGTCTCCCATCCAAACACTAACAAGGACCAGACCTGCTTAGCATCCAAGATCAGACAAGGTGGGGGACCATCTGACTGGTATGGCTGTAAGTGGAATGAGAGGCCTATTTGAACAATAGAAATTATTTTTTTTTTCACAAATTTTCATTTGTTTAAAAGAAAAATAAATAAATAAATAAATAAAACAAAAACTATATGAGGAATAAAACTGAAAAGCTCACAGCACCTGGTTGTCATATGCGGTCTGCCATCCAAACACTGACCAGGACCGACCCTGCTTAGCATCCAAGATCAGACCAGGTAGGGGACCATCTGACTGGTATGGCTGTAGGTGGAAGCTAAGTTGAAGAGAGGCCTATTTGAACAATAGAAATTATTTTTTACAAAGTTTATAAAAAAAAACTATATGAGGAATAAAACTGAAAAGCTCACAGCACCTGGTTGTCATCTGCAGTCTCCCGTCCAAACACTGACCAGGACCGACCCTGCTTAGCATCCAAGATTAGACAAGGTGGAGGACCACCTGACTGGTGAGCCTGTAGGTGGAAGCTAGGTTGAAAAGAGGCCTATTTGAACAATAGAAATGATTTTTTACAAATTTTATTTAAAAAAAAAAAAAAACACTATATGAGGAATAAAACTGAAAAGCTCACAGCACCTGGTTGTCATATGCAGTCTCCCATCCAAGCACTGACCAGGACCGACCCTGCTTAGCATCCAAGATCAGAGAAGGTGGAGGACCACCTGACTGGTGAGCCTGGAGGTGGAAGCTAGGTTGAAAAGAGGCCTATTTGAACAATAGAAATGATTTTTTACAAATTTTATTAAAAAAAAATAAATAAATAATAATTAAAAAAAAACCTATATGAGGAATAAAACTGAAAAGCTCACAGCACCTGGTTGTCATATGTAGTCTCCCATCCAAACACTAACCAGGACCAGACCTGCTTAGCATCCAAGATTAGATAAGGTGGGGGGCCACCTGACTGGTGAGCCTGTAGGTGGAAGCTAGGTTGAAAAGAGGCCTATTTGAACAATAGAAATTATTTTTTGAACTGAAAAGCTCACAGCACCTGGTTGTCATATGCGGTCTCCCAACCAAGCACTGACCAGGACCGACCCTGCTTAACATCCACGATCAGACAAGGTGGAGGACCACCTGACTGGTGAGCCTGGAGGTGGAAGCTAGGTTGAAAAGAGGCCTATTTGAACAATAGAAATTATTTTTTATAAATTTTATTTAAAAAAATAAAAAGAAAAAAGAAAAACTATAAGAGGAATAAAACTGAAAAGCTCACAGCACCTGGTTGTCATATGCAGTCTCCCATCCAAGCACTGACCAGGACCGACCCTGTTTAGCATCCACAATCAGACAAGGTGGGGGACCACCTGACTGGTGAGCCTGTAGGTGGAAGCTAGGTTGAAAAGAGGCCTATTTGAACAATAGAAATGAGTTTTTTATAGATTTTATTTTTAAAAAATAATAATAATAATAATAAAAACAATTTGAATAAAACTGAAAATCTCACAGCACCTGGTTGTCATATGCGGTCTCCCATCCAAGCACTGACCAGGACCGACCCTGCTTAGCATCCAAGAGCAGACAAGGTGGGGGACCACCTGACTGGTGAGCCTGTAGATGGAAGCTAGGTTGAAAAGAGGCCTATTTGAACAATAGAAATTATTTTTTATGAATTTTATTAAGAAAAAAAAAAACCCTATATGAGGAATAAAACTGAAAAGCTCACAGCACCTGGTTGTCATATGCGATCTCCCATCCAAGCACTGACCAGGACCGACCCTGCTTAGCATCCAAGAGCAGACAAGGTGGGGGACCACCTGACTGGTGAGCCT
>QNUK01001610.1:0-27500 GCA_013621035.1 Clarias magur
AATATACTATATCATATATAACAATATATATTGTATGGCAATAAAATTGGGTGAAATAAATCTTTCATTTCAATCTTAAGTTTATTTGGCTGAGTTTGGGTTTAATTTACAAATAAAACATGTAAATTTATAGAGAGAATTTATATACAACATGTACTGTATGTATGTGTGTGTGTGTGTGTGTATATATATATATATATATGTCTGTCAACATCGGCTGTGTTCGTCTCAGCCACCTCGAGCTCTCATCACTTTAACACGGTACACACACACACACACACACACACACACACACACCTCACTTTCTCATAGGGACTGTACGATTAATTAAAAGAAATTCACAAGCTCAATTCTCTCTCTCTCTCTTTCTCTCTCTCTCACACACACACATACACACACACACACACAATCTTGTTTCTGACTTCAGTGATTGACCCGTGTGTATTTCCCTGCATTTAGATCACACTGCATTCACATGTCATATATTTACTTGACAACAATCACAGAAGCTACATCAGCCACACACATTGGTCTCTCTCTCTCTCACACACACACACATACACACTATTAATTCATCAACCAGGTGATGATTGTGAAATGATTCAGTCACACCGTCTCCATGTCTTGTCTTCGTGGTGTTTAACCCCTGACACTTGGCATTGAGTGAACTTTAATAATCTCAGATATTTCCTCTCGTCCTCTTTTACCACTTTCTGAAATATTCTCAGCTGTCTGAGGTGTAAAATGCTGCCGTTCCTCTGTAATCCTACAGGTGGCGTGCCCTAAACATTGTTCTGTGTGACAGGATCAAATCTAAAGGAGAGAATAATAATAACACAGAATAAGGATGTGTATGAAACAGTGATATTTAGATCAGCAGTGAGGTCTCTGTCGTATCACTCGCTCCCCGCGGAGTCACGTCTCATCTCACATCACAGCTAGAGCTGTACACACTATTATTTATCATAACAGATTAATCTTGTCTATGACACACTGAGACTGAATGTTAAGCTCTTGTCCTGTCACATGATTGACAACTGTGTGTTCCTAATAAAGTGGCCAGCATGTGTGTGATGTCCTCTGATCTAATCTAAACGTCTCTCTCGCTCTCTCTGTCCTGGTGTCTCAGGTATGGAGCCGATGTCTCTGGGTTCTCCGTCGTCCCCGAAGCCTGTGGGCGGAGCTCAGTTCCTCCCCGGGTTCCTGATGGGTGACCTGCCCGCTCCCGCTACACCACAGCCCAGACCCCTCAGCCTGAGTGTGGGCGGAGCCGAGACCAGAGCCTCGCCCTTCACAGGTCTCTCTCACACACACACACACACACGAGGCTAAGTGTAATAAATCAACACAAGTTATTTATATTATAATAATTATTAATATAATCCTGACTGTGCCGGTGCTGTAGGTGTGTCCGGTGGTTCTCCTCCTCAGCCGGTGGTTCCTACTCCTAAAGATAAGAGCGGCGCTCCTCCTGTCAGGAGTATCTATGACGACCTGTCCAGTCCTGTGGTCGGGTTCTCCCCACTCACCTCACGCAAACAGGTAACACACACACCCACACACACACTTACTCACAGTACTGTCTGTTATAACACATCTCACTGTAGTGTGTGTGTGTGTGTGTGTGTGTGTGTGTGTGTAGGGGTTCTCCATGATACACACCCCTCTGTCTGGTCTGGCTGCGACTCCAGGGTCCGGTAAGAAAGGGTCACATGACTCTCCTGATTTAGCTTATAACTCGCACTCATGAGTGTATGGGTTTAAACACACAGTGTGTGTCTGTCTGTACGTGTGTTTAAATATTTACACTCGTGTCTTGAGCTTCACGCTCCCCGCGTCTGTGTGTTGTAGGCAGTGTGTTTAGCCCCGCCTCTTTAGTACAGGTGAAGAACGCCATGTCACCTGCGCAGGTCGATCCGTTCTTCACTCAGGGCGACGCCCTTTCCTCTGAGGACCAGCTCGACGACACGTGGGTCACTGTCTTTGGGTGAGTACGTGAAGCTTTTATACAGGTCGTGTGTGTGAGTGAGAGATTATAGGTAGGGTTGAGTACCTTTATGTACTAGAACTGAATCAGTGCTCAGATTTCGGTGCTACTTATGTCTGAGCGAGCGACTGAAATATTTCTCCGCTGTTTCTCTGAAACAGACGTGAGACGCACACAGTTTCACACCAAAATTCTCACGCGGGCTGAATTTTGGGGAAAATTTTGTGAGTTTTCGAGCATGTTCAGGCACCCAAATTAGCACTTCTTTAGACACAGCAAAGAATTCAGAATAATAATAATGATTCCTTCAGATACAATAGGGCTTCACACCGGTCGGTGCTCGGGCCCTAATTAACCTGCACTTTACCTTTGAAAAGAATTGCGACAGAGCAGTGTTTCTGTGTAGAGCAGAGTGAGTGTGTGTGAGAGTGCATGGTGTCCAATGACGCGCGCACACAGACACTGATACAGAGAGAGAAAATGGATCTTTAACCTCTCTAATGAGACTTGATTTTGCTTTACATGTGCGCACACACACACGTCTGTTATAATAAACAGTACGCATGCACTGTACACACACACACACACACAGACACAAAATAAAATGTTTTAAACACACACGTGTGGTCACAGTGTTATAGTAAACAGTAAACGCTGCACGGATGTTGATTATACCAGTAAGAGACGAGCACTAAGACCCAGCAGGGGAGTCGATTACCCACAATTCCGCAGCGCAAGAGAGAGAAACCATTGGCTCAGTTGTGATCACGTGATGCTTGGCGTCAAAACAAGAAGCGCATGCGTGATACATCATACTCGGTACTCGTACACCAAGACTTCAAGACAAGTCAAAATTCATTAAAAATCTTTGCTCTTCTTGCGGAACACTCGCAAACCGCATTACTCACAATCCGAGGTTCCACTGTAAGTGAAAACGCTTATGTTTCGGGATTTAGTCAAACTTTTTTCAAAGGTAAAGTGGAGGTTACTTAGTTTTATTTTCACTTTAGATTTTGTATTAATTCTTTTTAATATGAATATTTTTGGGTTGTGGAACAAATCGTTGGAGTGTCCATTACTTCTTATGGGGGAAATTCACTTTGATATGCAAGTGTTTTGATATATAAGCACGCTTCCTGAACCAATTGTGCTCGTAATCCGAGGTCCCACTGTGTGTGTGTATATATTTATGTATACTTAAAAATTGTAATATATTATTTAATGAAAACATTAAGTTGTTAAATTAAAGGATGTTAGCCATTTTGTGGCTCTTTTTTTTTAAAGTATCAGTTCAGGCGCTGTTTAGGCACCAGTGCCGTTTTAAAAGTAGCAGTCTGTGTACCAGTACTATACAAAAAACCCGAATGATAACCACACCCACACCTCTAATTAGGGATGGGTATGTGTATACTGAAGTGTATGTGTAACTTCCTGCAGGTTTCCTCCCGCCTCCGCGTCCTACATCCTGCTGCAGTTCGCTCAGTACGGGAACATCCTCAAACACGTGGTGAGTGACGCGGTGTAGATCAGCTACAGTCACACTGTAACTCTCCTCTATCTCTAACTCTGTGTGTGTACGTGTGTGTGTGTGTGTGTGTGTGTGTGTGTGTGTACACAGATGTCTAACTCAGGAAACTGGATGCACATTCAGTATCAGTCCAAACTGCAGGCCAGGAAAGCACTCAGTAAAGACGGCAAGATATTCGGGGAGGCCATCATGATTGGAGTCAAACCCTGTATCGATAAGGTATACACACACACACACACACACACACACACACACACACACACACACACGCGCGCGCGCACAAACACACTTAAATACATACGTGGGCACACACGTGTGTCAGAAGAATGTTGTTATGAATGCTGACATACAGAATCTCACAAAACTATGTACACCCTCACGTTTTACCACCAACAATAACTCAACATGCCGACGTTATTAAGTAACTGGTTGTGAAAGTAAGTACACCCTACGTGGACATGTCGTAACCGTGTCCCGAGTGTCAGTGTTCTGTGTGAGCACCGTTGTTATCTGTCACGGCTGTAATCCTCCTGGACCTGGACTTTACCAGAGCTGCACCAGAGCTCTTCCACTCCTCCATGATGACATCACAGGTCTGCTGGAGTCGGACACACACGCCGCTTCACCACAGCCCGCTCGAGGATGTCCTACAGGTGCTCAATAGGTTTCAGGTCTGGAGACGTACTCGTCCACTGACACACACGTGGACATGATGAATAGGTCATGTGACTCTGGTTAAAGATGTACAGCTGTTATCACTTAGGGTGTACTTACTTTTGTCACCAGTTATTATTTTGGCACTAATGTCTGCATGTTGAGTTATTTTCAGAGGACAGTAAATCTGTATTGTTATACAAACTGCTCATTGACTTCTCTTGAATGGTGTGTGTGTGTGTGTGTACAGAGTGTGATGGAGTGCTCAGACAGGAGCAGTGCTGCAGTGTTCACTCCTCCAGTGAAGAACAACACCAGTGTGTCCTCCATCTCCACACCACGCTCAGCCATGAGACCCCTCAGTACACCACTCACACACACCAACGCCGAGTATCAGGTACACACACACACACACACACACACACACCTCAGTACACCACTCACACACACCAACGCCGCATCAGGCACACACACACACACACACACACCTCAGTACACCACTCACACACACCAACGCCGGTATCAGGTGTACACACACACACAATTCCTCAGTACACCACTCACACACACCAACGCCGAGTATCAGGTACACACACACACACACACACACCTCAGTACACCACTCACACACACCAACGCCGAGTATCAGGTACACACACACACACCTCAGTACACCACTCACACACACCAACGCCGAGTATCAGGTACACACACACACACACACACACACACACCTCAGTACACCACTCACACACACCAACGCCGAGTATCAGGTACACACACACACACACACACACACACCTCAGTACACCACTCACACACACCAACGCCGAGTATCAGGTACACACACACACACCTCAGTACACCACACACACACACACCAACGCCGAGTATCAGGTACACACACACACACACACACACACCTCAGTACACCACACACACACACACCAACGCCGAGTATCAGGTACACACACACACACACACACACACCTCAGTACACCACTCACACACACCAACGCCGAGTATCAGGTACACACACACACACACACACACACCTCAGCACACCACTCACACACACCAACGCCGAGTATCAGGTACACACACACACACACCTCAGTACACCACTCACACACACCAACGCCGAGTATCAGGTACACACACACACACACACACACCTCAGTACACCACTCACACACACCAACGCCGAGTATCAGGTACACACACACACACACACACACCTCAGTACACCACACACACACACACACACACCTCAGTACACCACACACACACACACACACACCTCAGTACACCACTCACACACACCAACACCGAGTATCAGGTACACACACACACACACACACACAGATGCCTCTCTCTATCAGCCGTTACACTGTTCTGAAATCCCGGCGCTGACTGATGATGTCACACCCTTCACACGCGCAGAGGCACAAAGTCTCATGAATTCCAATCTGCCTGTTTTTCTCTCAAGTCACATGACCGCGTACTGGATCGTATCTGATGTAGGACCACATATGAAAGTGACTCAGATCCGATCTGAAACACCTGAGCGTTGTGTGTTCACACAGAAATCAGAACTGATTCACTTCAGGCTGGTGATGTGACGCAGAGTTAGAGATTCAGATCTATTTCCTTTTTTTTTTTTTTTTTTAAAGAACTGTAAATGCTTATACACTCTAGTTTATATATGTTTTCTTTGATGGAACATTGAGTTTTATAAAACATAACATACAGGTCCTTCTAAAAAAATTAGCATATTCTGATAAAGTTCATTATTTTCTGTAATGTACTGATAAACATTAGACTTTCATATATTTTAGATTCATTACACACAACTGAAGTAGTTCAAGCCTTTATTGTTGATTATTTTGGCATAAAGGTCATGAAAACCCAAAATTCTCATGGATCTCAAAAGATTTGCATATTTCATCCGACCAATAAAAGAAAAGCGTTTTTAATACAAAGTCAGTAAACCATTTACCAGTGGTTTTGACACTGTGAACAGGCGTGTGCTGAAAATGGGCTACAGGTGCCGCATTCCCCAGGTCAAGCCACATTTGAACCAGAAACAGCGGCAGAAGCGCCTGACCTGGGCTACAGAGAAGCAGCACTGGACGGTTTCTCAGTGGTCCAAAGTACTTTTTTCAGATGAAAGCAAATTTTGCATGTCATTAGGAAATCAAGGTGCCAGAGTCTGGAGGAAGACTGCGGAGAGGGAACTGCCAAAATGCCTGAAGTCCAGTGTCAAGTACCCACAGTCAGTGGTGGTCTGGGGTGCCATGTCAGCTGCTGGTGTTGGTCCACTGTGTTTTATCAAGCGCAGGGTCAAAGCAGTTAGCTATCAGGAGATTTTGGAGCACTTCATGCTTCCATCTGCTGAAAAGCTTTATGGAGATGAAGATTCCATTTTTCAGCATGACCTGGCACCTGCTCACAGTGCCAAAGCCACTGGTAAATGGTTTACTGGCCATGGTATTACTGTGCTCAGTTGGCCTGCCAACTCTCCTGACCTGAACCCCACAGAGAATCTGTGGGATATTGTGAAGTGAAAGTTGAGAGATGCAAGACCCAACACTCTGGATGAGCTTAAGGCCGCTATCGAAGCATCCTGGGCCTCCATAACACCTCAGCAGTGCCACAGGCTGATCGCCTCCATGCCACGCCGCACTGAAGCAGTCATTTCTGCAAAAGGATTCCCGATCAAGTATTGAGTGCATAACTGAACATAATTATTTCAAGGTTGACTTTTTTTGTATTAAAAACGCTTTTCTGTTATTGGTCGGATGAAATATGCTAATTTTTTGAGATCCATTGAGATCCATGCGAATTTTGGTTTTTCAGGAGCTGTATGCCAAAATCATCAATATTAAAACAATAAAAGGCTTGAACTACTTCAGTTGTGTGTAATGAATCTAAAATATATGAAAGGCCATTGTTTATCAGTACATTACAGAAAATAATGAACTTTATCAGAATATGCTAATTTTTTGAGAAGGAACTGTATGTTATGAAATACAGAGGGGAATCACTGGTCACCTCTCAGTACGATATCACGATTCAGTTAAGATTGTGATTCTGTAAATATCATAATTTATACATATCCTGATGTGATATTACATTTTCTAATGATTTTATCACAATTGTAAATCTTTAAAGTAATTAAATTCAGCACGTTTCTTATAACATTAGTTTTCTCACTTAAAACTGAAATGCAGCATTTAAATATTTACATTTAAACAATTTAGACATTTCCCCACTGTGGGACGTGAGCGCAGGTCGAGCGGCCCAGAGCACGCGGGTAACGATTGTGTTTGAGGTTAAGTCGCTTTGGAGAAAAAGGCAGATTGGAATCTTTTAACGCGTGTGTGATGGCACTGATCAGCTGATCACCCGTCACGACCAATAAAACTGAAAACCAGACAATTCTGTTCTAATCTACATTACCTGTCAAAAGTTTACACACAGCTTCTAATTTAGTATTTTTTTGTTTTGTGATTTATTTCTTACATTTTAGAACAATACTGGAGATTTCAGATTTATGTAATAACACTCATGGCATTAAGTCATTCAGTAACAACCAGTCAGCTGTTATTCTTTTATACATGGGTTACATGTTACTTGGTTTACTTTACTGTGCATGTTATTGGTATAGATGTTCATTAAAACACTGTGTGTGTGTGTGTGTGTGTGTGTGTGTGTGTGTGTGTGTGTGTGTGTGTGTGTAGGTGGTGTCAGACAAAGGGACCCCACGTAAGGATGACAGTTTTGTGTCCAAGGCGATGGAGTACATGTTCGGCTGGTGACGACGGGTCATGTCAGAGGGGGAGGTCACACAAAGCACTTTAGTGTACGCTGGATCCTGATGCACACACACACCACACACACACACACACACACACACAAACACACACCCTCTCCGTAGGGTGTGATGATGCCTTAAACCTGCTGCTCAGAGAGACACTCATCTCTAATCACAGTTATGACGATATCACAGATCCTTTTAATCATCTGTCTCACACGCACACACACACACACACACACAGCGTTTTTAACCCACATGTGCATTCAGAACTTTATCATTACTTTTAGACCATTTTGTATTATGTATCCTCTCTCTTCACTGTAATAATGATGTGTAAATAAAAGTCTCTTTGTCTAACCCGTCTGTGTGAGAATTCAGCTAAAGGAGGTTAATAGACAGAGTGATTATTAATAAATCTCCGGGTGAATTCATCACTTCACAAGGTCGTGTTCCTTCCTCTCGGGTTGGGTGATGTGATGTAATACTGACATCATCACAGTATGATTTGAATCTAAATTGCTAATTTCAAGCAAATTTTCTTACAGGGTGAGTAGCAGGTCTTAGAGGTTTTGTTTATTATTAGGGGAGCGTTCAAGTCAAAGTGATACTTTTGATTGTGCAGTACAAACTCCCTTTATTTCTCTATATAATCTCCTGCTACACTAATGCACTTCTCCCAGTGTTTCACTAGTGCGTGGACACCATCAAGGTAGGAGGTAGTTTTATCTGACAATCTGTCTGCTCCACATCTGAAACACTAACACTATTTGGACACGACATCTTATATTTGATACAAACTTCGGTGTCATAGTAACATCACTAACTCCTCGTGCTAATGCCTTGGCGTGAGGACAGGACTGTACGGGGATGTGCCAATAACTCCCAGCTGAGTTCCTGTAATATTCAATTCAATTCAATTTTATTTATATAGCGCTTTTAACAATTGACATTGTCGCAAAGCAGCTTTACACAATAAAAAGAAGTAAGTTTTTATGCAATGTGTCCTTTGATTTTATGCAATGATTGTCCCTGATGAGCAAGCCGAGGGCGACGGTGGCAAGGAAAAACTCCCTGAGATGGTAATAGGAAGAAACCTTGAGAGGAACCAGACTCAACAGGGAACCCATCCTCATCTGGGTGATAACGGATAGCAGAGAATGATCAGCATAATAATGTGTACTGGAAGTTCAGGGTAACAGGAGATGTGTTAAAATTTAAATTAAAAAGAGTCCAGTTTGTTCCTGGAGGCTCAGGTAGACTGTAGGAGATTCCAGTCCTGAGCTATCGAACAACTGAAGTCACAGGTCCCCAGAGCATCAATCGATGATAGGACAGTCTTCATGGAAACCATCCCCAGCCACCAAGCGCATCCAGGCAGACCACACGGGGCATCCATGTGACGGGATCTCCAACCAGAAGCAGGACTCCAGGACGGGTTAGACGGCTTCAGAGGGCAGAGGGGTCTGGATCACTGGCAACTCAGGAGCGAACATGTATAGCTCGACAGAGAGACAGAGAGAGGGAAAGGAGAGAGGGAGAGAGAGCAGAAAAGGAGAGAACAGAAAATAAGGAGAGATGGCAGTTAGGTCTGGTCACAGTCAACATGTATAAGGTGAATGTATATTAGTGCAAAGTGCAAGCAGGGACTCCGGCAGGACTAACTATAACAGCATAACTAAAAGGGAGGAGCCAGAAGGAAACACAGACATGAGGGGGAACTGAGATGTAAAGCAACCAATCACCTCACCGTCAACAAACCTGAGTGAACAATGAGAGTGGGAGGACAGCATCTAAACATACCAGTTCACCAGAATACTCTACGTCCATGAGTCCCCCAGATCTGCTCCTTTACCTAAGGTTAATCTATTTACAAAAATGCTTGGCTAAATAAATAAGTTTTTAGCCTCGACTTAAACACTGAGACTGTGTCTGAGTCCCGAACATTAACAGGAAGACTATTCCATAACTTTGGGGCTTTGTAAGAAAAAGCTCTGCCCCCTGCTGTAGTTTTAATAATACGTGGTACTGACAGGCAGCCTGCATCCTTTGATCGAAGTAGGCGTGGCGGATCGTAAGACACTAACAGTTCACTCAAATACTGTGGCGCGAGACCATTTAGTGCTTTAAATGTCAAAAGTAGTATCTTGAAATCGATGCGAAATTTCACAGGGAGCCAATGCAGTGTAGATAAGATAGGGGTGATGTGCTCGTATCTTCTGGTTCTAGTGAGGACTCTCGCTGCTGCATTCTGGACTAACTGAAGCTTGTTTATACACCTAGTTGAACAACCAGACAGTAAGACGTTACAATAGTCCAACCTAGAGGTGATAAAAGCATCAACTAGTTTTTCTGCATCATTTAGTGACAATATGTTTCTTATCTTGGCAATATTTCTAAGGTGAAAGAAAGCTATCCTGGTGATATTATCTACATGAGCTTCAAACGAAAGGCTGGAATCTATAATCACACCGAGGTCTTTAACTGTTGCACTTGATGGAACAGAAAGGCCATCTAAAGTTACAGTCTGATCAGAAAGCTTACTTCTAGCTACTTGTGGTCCTATGACTAGAACTTCTGTCTTATCAGGATTAAGCAGAAGAAAATTAATTAACATCCAATCTCGTATGTCCTGCACACACTGCTCAATTTTAGCAAACTGTTTTTTCTCATCTGGTTTTGCTGAGACATATAATTGTGTGTCATCAGCATAACAATGAAAACTAATACCATGTTTACGAATAATGTTGCCCAGAGGAAGCATGTAAAGGGAAAAAAGCAGTGGGCCTAAAACTGAGCCCTGTGGAACACCAAACTCCACTTGAGAACATGAGGAATGATCACCATCTAAATCTACAAACTGATAACGATCAGTCAAGTAGGATCTGAGCCACAAGAGGGCAGTTCCCTTAATTCCAACTACCTTTTCTAATCTGTGAAGGAGAATACTATGAGGTAATAAGCGAGTGGTGTTGGTGAATGAGTGTATGCCGTTCACACACAGGTGCGTCTCTTCCACAAGTTACACACATTATTGTGACATTGAATTAGCCTTGAAAATAGCTTTGTTATAATTCATGTTCAGTTAACGCACAAAGTGTATAACTGTAACATACAAAACACTTATCTATCCAATTTTACTACCAGAAGATATCTGAACGTTCACAGGAATGACTGCAAAGGGCTTCGAGCCACCTCGGCCGGAATCGTTATTGTCGTGGTAAAAGGTAAACCAACAATCTTCCATTGACAACTTTCTGGCAGAGGGCAGCAGATTTTCCTTTAAGTTTCCTTTCTTTTAAGACAAAGCATACTACAGTATGTATATCAAGACATACAGTAGCTCGTTTATCAAGTTAAAATGTTTGTTCATCTTGCATAACTTGCAGACCGAGTTACTCTCAATCCAAGGTTGCACTGTAGTTTTAATAAACCATCTTCAGCCATCCAGGTAAGATTATCTGGGCTTCTTTCCAATCTTCAGTCTAAAGAAGCTACTCAGATGAAGTATTGAAACGTCTCGACCTGACAAGTCCAGCTGATGTGACTCAACTTTAATGGACTTAATTTATTTATTCATTATTGTTGTAATTTTCCTTGTGAACTGTGTGATATGGGATTGTAGAGGGATGTCAATGTGTGTGCGTGTGTGTGTGTGGTTTTTAAGCCATAAGTTGCTGGAAACATCCATAATGATTACCTCTGGCGAACAGGAAACATGAGCTGTGGGAGTCGTGGTGTTCTCACGTTCATCAGCAATAAAGGGATGAGTGTGTGTGTGTGTGTGCAGTAACTCGCACAGTAATCAGAGAGGACTGATCTGCTCATCATTACAGATGTTGCTGTAGCTGTAGTGAGCTCTGGACACAAACCTCAGCTATGTGTTAAAGAAGCTAATCATTTAGGGAACATGGTTTAAAAATGGCCACTTATCCTCTAAAGTGTCATAAAGAGATAACTATTGGGTAAATTGTGATCTGATAGTCACTAATAAAGAAAATGTATATTTTATTAAACACACAGTCTTTCCAAAACATGCCAAATATATTTCTGCTTCCATCCATCCATCTAGAAACCTCTGTAGTTCAACTAGTTGTATTTATTTCCATTTTGTATCACCATGGTAGGACCTCCGGTCAGCAATCACACACGCTCACTCACATGGCTCTGGGCAATTTGGGAACGACGACTAGTCTAAACTCCACTCACACAGACCCGACACAGGAATCAAACCTGGGACCTGGAGGGGAAAGTGTTCAGCACTAAGCCACAGTGCCGCCGGTTTTATGCTTCAGCTGTCATTCTTATGATGAATGTATGATAACATGATAGAATAAACTACACATTTATTTACTGGTGTTTAATGTTTTATTCTTCCACAGGGTGCTGAGAGACGAATCAAAAATCATCTCGAGTCAGTATTCACGGTGTGTGTGTGAGAGAGAGCGCAAACCTGATGAAACACACAAGACCGATATTATACTTTGTACTTTGTCCTTTAGTTTTTCTAAGAGAACACCAGTGTGTAAAATGTTGTGAATCTCCAGGGTTATGAGTTAATTGTTAATGAGAAATTAGGGATTTTAGTCAGTGGGATGACAGTCAGGTGAGGCTCTGATTTATTTAAAGGAAAGGAATCTTTCAAGGTCTGAGTCACAACATACATATTTTTGTTCTCCGTACAAAATGTACAACAACATTTACACTTAGGCATTTGGCAGACGCTCATATCCAGAGCGACTTGAGAGATCACTGGAGAGATCCTTACACTGGGTTACTGGGTTACTAACTAAGTGCCATCAGTCACAGTTCAGAAGAGTTTTTTTTTAATCCATGTATTGAAGAAACAGATGAGTCCTGAGTCTTCGTTTAAAGATTGTCAAAGACTGAGCTGTAAGAACATCTAGAGGAAGTTCATTCCACCATCTCGGTGCCAGAACAGAAAAGAGTCCGGATTAATATCTTCCTCGATCCCTGAGAGACAGTGGGACGAGGAGAGCTTTGAGGTGTTGCAAATGTATAAGCACTTTTCTTTCCTTCTCACAGGATGGTTAAGAGATTTAACATTCTAACTAACAAAACTGATGAAACATCCATTAGCCTGCCTAGAAAAAAAAACTATTTTTGTCATGAAGATTTAATAACAAAAATGAAGCTCCAAATTTCCAAAAAGTAGGAATAGAGCCAAGAAGAAAAAAATTAAGAAAAGCAAAAAAGAAAAAACAAAGAGAGAAATAATTGGACATGAATTAAGCTCGGCCTTTAGGGGCGGCAGTGGTTAGGTGTATCCGGGGAACCAGAGCACCGGACATAGCAGATCACACTGAATGTGCAGCCGCACCTCTGATCTGAAGCTAGGACTGTTAAATATTAATTCAATTCAATTCAATTCAATTTTATTTATATAGCGCTTTTAACAATTGACATTGTCGCAAAGCAGCTTTACACAATAAAAAGAAGTGAGTTTGTATGCAATGTGTATGAATCAAAATGATAAGATTGTCCCTGAAATATTAGATCTCTCGCATCTAAAGCAGTTATTGTTAATGAAACTATCACAGATCAGGAGCTTGATATATTATGTTTAACAGAAACCTGGATTAAACAGGACGAGTATGTGGCTCTAAATGAAGCGAGTCCTCCTGGATACAGCTACATACACCAGCCTCGGCTAACTGGTAGAGGAGGAGGAGTCGCAGTTATTTATAACCATAATCTGTCTCTCGTACAAAAACACAGTTTTAAATCTAATGCATTTGAAGTTCTCTATAGTAACATAAAGTCAGCTCAGTCAATCCCGCTAATCATCATTTACAGACCCCCTGGGCCGTACTCGGAGTTTCTCTGCGAATTTGCAGATTTCCTTTCAAACCTTGTTGTTTCTGTAGATAAAGCGTTAATTGCTGGAGACTTTAATATTCATTTTGAGAATCCAGAAGACCCTCTGAGAACAGCATTCTTGTCCATACTGGACTCAGTAGGAGTAAATCAGTGTGTAGTAGGACCCACTCATAAAGCAGGTCACACTTTGGATTTAATATTATCCTTCGGATTAAGTATAGGAAATATACCCACAATTCCACAGTCTGAAGTTATCTCAGATCACTACCTTGTCTCGATTAAAGCGTGTTATAGTAATAATGTACGCACAGCACCGCGCTTCCACCTTAAACGTACATTTACATCAAATACCGCACAGAGCTTTATCAATAATCTTCCAGAATTATCTACTTTGATTGGATCGCCATCTGACTTCACAGAACTCGAACAGGCGAATGAATATCTAGAGTCAGCACTTCGTTATAGCTTAGATAATGTCGCTCCAGTTAAAAGGAAAATGATTAGAGATAAGAAACTCGCTCCTTGGTATAATGACCACACACGTGCTTTAAAACAAACCGCTCGCAAATTCGAACGTAAATGGCGCCAAACTAAATTGATAGTATTCAAAATAGCTTGGAAGGAGAGCATCCTGAACTATAAAAAAGCTCTCAGTGATGCTAGATCAACATATTTCTCCACTCTAATAGAAAATAACAAAAACAACCCGAGATTTTTATTTAATACCGTAGCTAAATTAACTAAAAACAAGACCACTGCAGAAATCTCCACAACATCATCATGCAGTAGTGAGGATTTCATGAACTTTTTCAATAACAAAATCATAAATATTAGGCAAAAAATTCAGGCTTTGAAACCAGACAATTTAAATAATTCAGATGATCTAACCACATCACATCAGAACTTAGAACACTTTACTCCCCTTGAAGCGAGGGAACTAATTTCACTCATCTCTTCTTCAAAATCGTCAACCTGTATATTAGATCCTATACCGACACATTTTCTCAAGCAGATAGTACCAGCAATAACAGAACCCCTGTGGAAAGTAATTAACTGTTCACTCAGTAGTGGGTATGTCCCCAAATCCTTTAAATTAGCCGTTATTATTCATATTATACATATTCCAAGATGGCGCCGGTGAGGTCGGCTGCCGTCACGACTGCTCCGACCGACTTTACTTTGTTTTCGTCTTTTTATTTAATTTCTAGTAACTTTAATCCGGCCAATTCATCACAATTGAGTGCATTAGGTACGATAGAGATACTCTTATTTCTATTGGTCTACAATGTACTCACAATTCGACGTTTTTGACTCCGGATCCGAGCTGGCCGAGTGAGATCCTGAGGGAAAACAAAGGACGCGACGCGAAGCGGCGGCCCCGAGGAAAACGAGCCGGTGTCAGGAACAGGCTGAGAGCCCGTGCACACCGCACACCTCTGCCTAGTATCCTGCTCGCCAACGTCCAGTCACTGGAGAACAAGCTCGATGACCTCAGGGCCAGGATAAAGTTCCAGAGAGACATTCGGGACTGCAATCTTCTCTGCTTCACCAAGACATGGCTGAACCCAGCGGTGCCGGACCACGCCATCCAGCCGGCCGAGTTCTTCTCGGTTCACCGCATGGACAGGACAAGGGACTCGGGGAAGACAAGGGGAGGCGGCGTGTGTTTAATGGTGAACAGCGGCTGGTGCAACAGCGCGAGCGTTGTTCCTCTCGCACGCTCCTGCACACCCAACCTGGAACTATTGACCATCAAGTGTCGTCCTTTTTATCTTCCTCGGGAGTTTACATCGGTCATAATCAGCGCCGTTTATATTCCGCCACAAGCGGACACGGACACTGCCTTATGCGAGCTGCATGAGGCACTCACACAGCACCAAACACAGCACCGGGACGCTGCGCTTATTGTGGCGGGGGACTTTAACAGTGCCAACCTCAAACGCGCAGCGCCGAACTTTTATCAGCACATCACATGCCCAACCAGGGGTGAAAGGACACTGGACCATTGTTATACAACAGTCAAGGACGGCTACAAGGCACAATCTCGTCCACCGTTTGGGAAATCCGACCATGCCGCCATCTTCCTCATGCCAAAATATAAACAAAGGCTTAAACAGGAACTTCCGGTTCAGAGGGAGGTCGCGCGCTGGACGGACCAATCGGTGGCCGCGCTTCAGGACGCACTCGATGACGCAGACTGGGACATGTTCCGGAACAGCTCCGATGACGTCAGCATGTTTACGGAAGCGGTCGTGGGATTCGTCGGGAAACTAGCGGATGATACCGTGCAGAAAACGACCATCAGAACGTTTCCCAATCAGAAGCCGTGGGTGGATAAAACCATCCGCGACGCTCTGAGATCTCGCGCCGCTGCCTACAACGCGGGACTTGCATCGGGGGACATGAACCAGTACAAGGCTGCGTCCTATAACGTCCGGAAGGCGGTTAAAGAGGCGAAGCAGCGCTACGGAAGGAAACTAGAGTCACAACTCCAACAGAGTGACTCTAGGAGCCTGTGGCAGGGACTAAGGACAATAACGGATTATAAAGCACCAACATCCGGTATGACGAACGCGGACATGACTCTGGCAGACGAGCTGAACACCTTTTATGCTCGCTTCGAGGCTGCAGCTAAAGACGCTAGCGTTGCTAATGCTAGCGGTGCTAATGCTAGCGGTGCTAACGGCTGCGGAGAGGAAGTCACTGCCAGCACTGGAAACGCGTTCATCATCTCCGAGCATGACGTGAGGAGAGCCTTCAGGAGAGTGAACACCAGGAAAGCAGCAGGACCAGACGGCATCTCAGGTCGAGTCCTCAGAGCCTGCGCAGACCAGCTTGCACCTGTGTTCACAGAGATATTCAACCTCTCCTTATCTCAGTCGGTGATCCCCACATGCTTCAAAGAGTCCATCATTGTTCCTGTTCCGAAGAAACCACATCCTGCTTCCCTCAATGACTATCGACCTGTAGCCCTCACCTCAGTGGTGATGAAATGCTTTGAACGGCTGGTCAGAGACTTCATCATCTCTTCACTACCCGACACTCTGGACCCACTACAGTTTGCATACCGCCCGAACCGCTCCACAGATGATGCCATCTCTCATCTCCTCCACACAACACTCACTCACCTAGACACTAGAAGGGGGAATTATGTTAAAATGCTTTTCATCGACTACAGCTCAGCATTTAACACCATAATACCCTCCACACTCACCACCAAACTGGAGCATCTGGGACTCAGCTCATCTCTGTGTCAGTGGATCTCTAATTTCCTAACTGGGAGACCACAGGCTGTAAGGATGGGTGGACACGTCTCAGCCTCTCTCACTCTCAGCACTGGAGCCCCACAGGGCTGTGTTCTGAGCCCCCTGCTGTACTCTCTGTACACACATGACTGTGCGGCCACTACCAGCTCCACCACCATCATCAAGTTTGCTGACGACACCGTCGTGGTGGGCCTGATCTCTGACAACGACGAGACGGCCTACTTGAAGGAGATTGGAAATCTGGAGAACTGGTGCCAGAGGAACAACCTTCTTCTAAATGTCAGTAAAACAAAGGAGCTGATAGTGGACTTCAGCACTAAGCAGGAGAGGAACTACCAGACCCCCGTCATCAACGAGAGCCCAGTGGAGAGAGTGGACTGCTTCAAGTACCTCGGTGTTCACATCACGCAGGACCTATCATGGTCCTGTCACATCAACACCGTGGTGAAAAAGGCCCGACAGCGTCTCTACCACCTCAGACGCCTGAGAGACTTTAGACTGCCCTCCAAGGTGCTCAGGAACTTTTACTCCTGCACCATAGAGAGCATCCTGACGGGAAACATCGCATCCTGGTTCGGGAACAGCACCATGCAGGACAGACGAGCCTTACAGAGGGTGGTGCGATCAGCTGAGCGCATCATCCGAACTGAGCTCCCTGACCTGCACTCTGTCTACAGCAAGCGGTGCTGGACCAAGGCCAGGAAGATCATGAAGGACCTCAGCCACCCCAGCAATGGACTGTTCTCTCTGCTGCGGTCTGGGAAGCGCTTCCGCTCCCTCAAGGCCAATACAGAGAGACTGAGAAGGAGCTTCTACCCGCAGGCGATACGGTCTCTCAATCAAACCAACACACTGGACTAAACACCTTTGCATTTTCTTGCACACACAGAACGGACAATTATGTCAATGCACATTGCACATATATGCACATATGCACATTTTGCACACTTCAAGGACTTCTTTTCACACCCCCCTCATCTCATTAAAAAACTACCTCAAGTTTTTTCACAGACTATAGTATATACTTCAGATTTTATGTATATATATATATTTTGTAACTTTGTTGGAATCTGTTTTATAGGTTCCTTTTGTAAAAATTATTTATGGTGACCAATCCTCATGTTCTCAAGTGGAGTTTGGTGTTCCACAGGGCTCAGTTTTAGGCCCACTGCTTTTTCCCCTTTACATGCTTCCTCTGGGCAACATAATTCGTAAACATGGTATTAGTTTTCATTGTTATGCTGATGACACACAATTATATGTCTCAGCAAAACCAGATGAGAAAAACCAGTTTGCTAAAATTGGACATAAGAGATTGGATGTTAATTAATTTTCTTCTGCTTAATCCTGATAAGACAGAAGTTCTAGTCATAGGACCACAAGTAGCTAGAAGTAAGCTTTCTGATCACACTGTAACTTTAGATGCCTTTCTGTTCCATCGAGTGCAACAGTTAAAGACCTCGGTGTGATTATAGATTCCAGCCTTTCGTTTGAAGCTCATGTAGATAATATTACCAGGATAGCTTTCTTTCACCTTAGAAATATTGCCAAGATAAGAAACATATTGTCACTAAATGATGCAGAAAAACTAGTTGATGCTTTTATCACCTCTAGGTTGGACTATTGTAACGCCTTACTGTCTGGTTGTTCAACTAGGTGTATAAACAAGCTTCAGTTAGTACAGAATGCAGCAGCGAGAGTCCTCACTAGAACCAGAAGATACGAGCACATCACCCCTATCTTATCTACTCTGCATTGGCTCCCTGTCAAATTTCACATCCATTTTAAGATACTACTTTTGACATTTAAAGCACTAAATGGTCTCGTGCCGCAGTATCTGAATGAACTGTTAGTGTCTTACGATCCGCCACGCCTACTTCCATCAAAGGATGCAGGCTGCCTGTCAGTACCACGTATTATTAAAACTACAGCAGGGGGCGGAGCTTTTTCTTACAAAGCCCCAAAGTAATGGAATAGTCTTCCTATTAATGTTCGGGACTCAGACACAGTCTCAGTGTTTAAGTCTCGGCTAAAAACCTATTTATTTAGCGCAGCATGTTTGTAAATAGATGAGCCTTAGGTAAAGGAGCAGATCTGGGGGACTCATGGACGTAGAGTATTCTGGTGAACTGCTATGTTTAGATGCTGTCCTCCCCACTCTCATTGTTCACTCAGGTTTGTTGACGGTGAGGTGATTGGTTGCTTTACATCTCAGTTCCCCCTCATGTTTGTGTTTCCTTCTGGCTCCTCCCTTTTAGTTATGATGTCATAGTTAGTCCTGCCGGCGTCCCTGCTTGCACTTTGCACTAAATATACATTCACATTATACATGTTGACTGTGACCAGACCTAACTGCCACCTCTCCTTATTTTCTGTTCTCTCCTTTTCTGCTCTCTCTCTCTCTCCCTCTCTCCTTTCCCTCTCTCTGTCTCTCTGTTGAGCTATACATGTTCCCTCCTGAGTTGCCAGTGATCCAGACCCCTCTGCCCTCTGGAGCCGTCTAACCCGTCCTGGAGTCCTGCTTCTGGTTGGAGATCCCGTCACATGGATGCCCCGTGTGGTCTGCCTGGATGCGCTTGGTGGCTGGGGATGGTTTCCATGAAGACTGTCCTATCATCGATTGATGCTCTGGGGACCTGTGATTTCAGTCGTTCGATAGCTCAGGACTGAAGTTTCCTACAGTCTACCTGAGCCTCCAATAACCAACTGGACTCCATATGAACTTAAACACGTCTCCTGTTCTACTGAACTTCCAGCCTCCTAACACACAGTATGAGTGCAGATCAATCCCTGCTCTCCGTTATCACCCAGATGAGGATGGGTTCCCTGTGAGTCTGGTTCCTCTCAAGGTTTCTTCCTATTACCATCTCAGGGAGTTTTTCCTTGCCACCGTCGCCCTCGACTCGTTCATCAGAGACAATCTTATCATTTTGATTCATACACATTCAAATTTCATACAGAGTTACTTCTTTTGATTGTGTAAAGCTGCTTTGCGACAATGTCAATTGTTAAAAGCGCTAAACAAATAAAATTGAATTGAATTGAATTCATTCCGTTAGTATATGCTCACGCGAGTGTCATTAGAGAGATTTCTTTTTTTCCCGTTAAAACAATGTTTCCGTTGTGTGTTTGTTGTGAAACTTAAAAAGCGAGTTAGGGGGAGGGAGGAGGAGTTTTACGAGGCGAGGAAAGGGGCTAATTCCACACACACACACATACACACACAAATCCACGGCACCTGCGCGCACAAACGGAAACACTTATCTGTTGGGATTTATTTTAACTTTTTAAGTTTTTAAGTAAATTTGTTTTATTTTTACTTTATATATTGTATTAATTAGTTTTCTGTGTTTAATTTTTTTGGGGGCTGTGGAATGAATTATTTGAGTTTTCATTTCATCTTATGGGAAAATTAGATTTGGTGTTTTGGAATATGGCGGAACGAATTATACTCGTAATCCAAGGTTCCACTCTATATCAAACTCCTGATCTGTGATAGTTTCATTAACAATAACTGCTTTAGATGCGAGAGATCTAATATTTAACAGTCCTAGCTTCAGATCAGAGGTGCGGCTGCACATTCAGTGTGGTCTGAGTTTGTGGTGTCTATGTTAATTAAATTACTAAAACAGACTTTCTGAGTCTTTCTAAATGTATGTTTATGTTTATCTCGGGGAACAGACACAGTCTCAATCTGATGAACCCTGAGTGACGACTCTATGCAGCTAGCAGACGGTTGGTTTAGCCTGTCTGTCTGCTCCCTGGCCTTGGCTCTGGATTGTCACCGATTAACTCGGCCTCTTCTTCGTAGCACCACCTGGCCACCCATTGGTTCAGTGACCATAACCTGCTGTAAGCTATGTCGCCACGTCTCATTGGGATGGGACCAGAGCAAACTACTTCATCAGACGTCGCCTTCGCTATTTTAAACACCTCTGTAAAGATTACCTGCTATGTCCGGTGCTCTGGCTCCCAGGATACACCTGACCACTGCTGCTGGTGCCCCCTAAAGGCCCCTATCCGAGCTAACTTCACAAGCAAAATTATCACTAACGACGAAGGAAGAATGTTTAAACATCCTGCACTCTACACACTGAATGAGCTGAATGGTAGACATGATAACGTACCTTTGTGTCTGAGTTTTAATTATTTGGTGATGGATTCCGCTTGTTGTTCTCAGATGATACTTGGAAAAAGTCCAGTAGTATTACAGTGTAAAACTAGTTAATATTGTTATTTAGTATAAATGGGAAAAATATAATTTAAACATTGTAACAAACAAACGAGGAACTTCCGCGGGAACAATATGAAAAACAGAAAGGTACATCACCGAAACTAGAGCTGTATGAGAGACAGAGAGCGAGGTTGAGGTCAGGAAAGTGATTCCGCTCTCTGAAGACCAATACAAAAAGACTGAGGAGGAGCTTCTTCCTGCAGGCGATACGGTCTATTAATAAGTACACCACTCCGTACTGATCCATTTTGCACATCCACACATGTTTCTTGCACTCACTCTGGACATTCATTGACACTAGTGGTCACTGCACACCTGCACATTCATGGACATAAATGAACATAAGTCACTTTAAATATGACACTTCATAGCATATTTGCACACCCCTGGACATTCCATTATATTTATGTTCAACTTCATTCCCACACAAATTAACATAATTATACATTTTCTATATTGTACAGCTAGGTTTTTCTTATTTTTCTTCTTATATTGTATATTTTGCATTGTACAGATATTTTATTTTTTCTTAGTTAAATTTACTTTCTATTTTGTTTTTCATATTTATTTCCTATTAATATTCTTCATTTTAAGGTTACGGGCGGTCGTCTAAGCAGTTCACTGCATATCGTACTGTGTATGACTGTGTATGTGACAAATAAAATTTGAATTTGATTTGAATGTGAATGTGTGTGAATCAGAATGATCAGATGGTCCCTGATGAACGAGTCGAGCGCGACGGTGCTGAGGGAAAAACTCCCTGAGATGGTAACAGGAAGAAACCTTGAGAGGAACCAGACTGAACAGGGAACCCATCCTCATCTGGGTGATAACGGACAGCAGGGATTTGATCTGCACTCATACTGTGTGTTAGGAGGCTGCAAGTTCAGTAAAACAAGAGACGTGTTTAAGTTCATATGGAGTCCAGCTGGTTATTGGAGACTCAGGTACAAAACTGTAGGAAACTCCAGTCCTTGTAAATCATCTGTACAAGTTCTTGATCATTTTAACAAGAAGAGACTGTGTAATCCTACAGAAATTTAGATTTAACGACTCAGGAACTGTACATAGACTGGTACTAAATCATTTTCTCTCTTTTAACAGCTGTTGTGGTTGTGTGTTTGGGTCCTTGACTGTTAAAAATATGGACTCAAAAACTGCTAAAACACAAATGGTCTCATCACAAAAGTATGGCGTAAATAAATGTAATAAAATGAACATGGGCATTAGTTTACATCTCTCTATGTTTCTACACTCTTTTTATCTCCTCCCCTTTAAACCCCCCGACCCTGTTACCCCACCCCCCATCATGTGCTGTATGAACATGCAGGCAGCATTTTTGGCCAGATGCAGAAGGAGACACTGACAAACATTGCTGAATTAAAGCTGGAGGTTTCTGTGTTGAATTGTATGCTGAGTGGACTTAGCGGTGAGACAGTTTTCTTTAAATGATTCATGTGATAGCCATTGACAATCATTCCAACGCTTTGTTATGAACTTCTTCAATGAAAAGATCGATAGTATCAGGAAGAAAATAATGGAAATTCAACCTCTAACATCTCATGATCCAGTCCAGTCTAAAGCTTCATAATTTGATTTTCAGAGCTTTACAGGTGTAGGACAGGAAGAGCTGTATAAACTCATCACCTCGGCTAAATCAACAACATGCTTGTTGGATCCAATCCCAACTAGACTTTTAAAAGAAGTGATAAGTATAGCCGGAGCGCCACTTCTAAATATTATCAACTCTTCATTATGTCTAGGTCATGTCCCTAAACCTTTCAAGTTGGCAGTTATTAAGCCTCTTCTTAAAAAATCTAATTTAGACCCAAATGATATAATAAATTACAGACCGATTTCAAACCTTCCGTTTATATCAAAGATATTAGAAAAGATAGTATCAGCCCAAATATGCACATTCTTGCAGGAAAACGATATCCTCGAGGAATTTCAGTCAGGTTTCAGGCCCCATCATAGTACAGAAACTGCACTAGTTAAAATTGCAAATGACTTGTTTTTAGCTTCAGACCAAGGCTGCATCTCAATTCTTGTCTTACTTGATCTTAGTGCTGCATTCGACACTATAGATCATGATATTCTAATAGATCGCTTACAAAATCACATTGGTATTCAGGGACAGGCGTTAAAATGGTTTAGATCCTACCTGTCTGATCGATTCCATTTTGTAGATCTGAATGGAGAACAGTCTGGTGTAATGCCAGTGAAATATGGGGTGCCACAAGGGTCAGTTTTAGGACCTCTGCTGTTCTCAATATACATGCTTCCCTTGGGTAACATCATCAGAAGACATGGGATTAGTTTCCATTGTTATGCTGATGATACTCAGTTATACATTTCCACAAAACCAGATGAAATACCCAAATTGTCTAGACTAACTGAGTGTATTCAAGATATAAAAGACTGGATGACCAATAATTTTCTTTTACTAAATTCAGATAAGACAGAGATATTACTTATTGGCACAAAAACCAGTACACACCAGCTCTCACAATTCAGCCTGCGTTTAGAAGGATGTTCTGTTACCACCAGCTCGACAGTGAAAGACCTGGGTGTGATATTAGACAGTAACTTATCCTTTGAAAATCATATCTCCAACATCACAAAAACAGCCTTTTTCCACCTTAGAAATATTGCCAAGCTTAGGAACATTTTATCTGATGCAGAAAAGCTGGTTGATGCATTCATGACCTCCAGACTGGACGACTGTAATGCATTACTGGGTGGCTGTCCTGCATCCTCAATTAACAAGCTACAGTTAGTCCAAAATGCAGCCGCCAGGGTTCTCACTAGATCCAGAAAATATGATCATATAACCCCAATATTATCATCCTTGCACTGGCTACCTGTTCAGTTTAGAATTAATTACAGAATAGCATTACTTACGTACAAGGCTCTAAACGGTCTAGCTCCCACATACCTAACCAGTCTTCTGATACGTTACAATCCAGGACGCTCCTTAAGATCAGAAAACTCCGGACTACTGGTAGTTCCCAGAATATCAAAATCTACAAAAGGAGGTAGGGCTTTTTCATATTTAGCTCCAAAACTTTGGAATAGCCTTCCTGACAGTGTTCGGGGCTCAGACACAGTTTCCCAATTTCAAAGTAGACTCAAGACGCATCTCTTTAATCTGGCATACACATAATTAATTTCTTTACCTGATACTCCAGTACATCTATCCTGAATGGCAACCACGCTAATTCTTTTCACCTGCTCTTTATTTTTCCACCCATCCCGAGGCATCTGGAGATCGTGCCAGCTTCAGTAGACAGAGGCGACCCTGCTTTGTTCCTGAGGCATCCAGAGAAGGACCTGCTCCAGCTGGATTCTTCTTCATGTTGGTTTGGAGCTACACATGCTGCTCCTGAGCTCCCAGTGATCCAGACCCCCATCTGCCCTCTGCACCTGCTGACTCGTCCCTGAGCTGAACTGGACTTTGTGTTAATTTAAATTAACTTCTGTTTATGGAACTTCTTTGAGTCTGGTTCCTCTCAAGGTTTCTTCCTGTTGCCATCTCAGGGAGTTTTTCCTTGCCACTGTCGCCGTCACCCTCGGCTTGCTCATCAGGGACAATCTCATTATCTAGTCACATTTTTCTTACACATATATACATTTCCATAAGTCTTCTTTTCATTTCTGTGAAGCTGCTTTGAGACAATGACCATTGTTAAAAGCGCTATAGAAATAAAATTGAATTGAATTGAATTGAATCATGCCATGTTTTAGAAACGTATATGATGCAAATGTTGTACACAGTTTTGGTGCCTGTTTTAAATTAAATTAGTGGACATTGATGTCAGTCTCAGAAATGTCAAGGCAAGTCAAGTCACAGTCAAGTCGGCTTTTATTGTCATTTCAACCATATACAGTTTAGTACACAGTGAAACGAAAGAACGTTGCTCCAGGACCGAGGTGCTACACACAACATACATTAACAAAACAAAATAACAAAGCTAACTAGCTAACTAAGAAACCTAATTAGCTGACTAACTGAGATGAGAGAGACTGACATTTTAAGTTAACAGAAAGCTATCTATGTCCTATACAAGAGAGACACATGACACATTTCAATACTTTGTGGTGATGAGGTAATGAGGTTATGAGTTGAGGTAGTGGGAGGAGAAACAGTAAACATTCCTTATAAGTAGCAGTGAAGATAGAAAAGAGTTTTGTGCAGATAAAGTAATGAATATTGTGCAAAAGAGCAATTACAGGTTGGTATGAACAAATGTTATATAATTGTTGATCAGTGTGTTTGCACATGTGTTTATCAGTGTGTGCGTGTGTGTGTGTTTATCAGTCCAGTTCCTTTTTGTTGGCCAGACGAATGGCTTGTGGTCTGGATGTGAGGGCCTGAATGCTTCAGCAGGAGAGTGAAGCGTGTGGTTTAGATGTCTGTGATTTAAGCAAGTGAGATTCACATGATCTTCTCGGCTGTTCTCATTATCCGCTGTAGGATCTTGCGGTCCAAGATGGCACAAATCCCAAACCAGAGAGTGATGCAGCTGCTCAGGATGCGCTTGACAGTCTCTCTCTATAGAAAGTGGTATGAATTGGTGCTGGAAGCTGTGAAACAAAAGTTGACAAAATATTGTTCAGCTTTCTTGTGCAAGGAGCTGGTGTTGAGGGACCAGGTGAGATTCCTCTCCAGGTGGACACCCAGGACTATGGTGCTGTTGATGATCTCTCTTGTTTTTTAGGCATTTAGCAGGTTAGGTTACAGAGGGAGGTGTTCAGGCTTAGTTTCATGACCAGGTATTGGGGGATGATAGTAGTGAATGCTGCTGAACTGAAGTCTATGTACAGCATTCAAACGTAGGTGTCCTTCTTGTCTAGGTATGTGAGGGCCAGATGGAGTGTGGTGATGTTGTTGCCTGTTGAACAGGATTATATGCAAACTGCAGTGGGTGCAGTGAGAGGGGCAGCAGGGTCCTGATGTGTCTCATGACGAGCTGATCAAAGCACTTCATGATGATGGGTGACAGTGCAACAGGGCGGTAGTCATTGAGACAGACAGAATTCCTCGGCATGGGGACGGTAGTGGTGGATGGTGGTGTAAGAACATCTGCAAACTGTTCAGCACGTTCTCTGAGCACTGGTTTCTGGTTGGGCCTCGAGATGATGCTCTTGGAGACAGTGATGTCATCGGTGCACTTGTTGATATAGCCGGTCACTGATGACGTGTACTTCTTCACGTTTGTGAAGTCACCGTAAGTTGCAGCCTCCCCGAATATTTTCCAGTCAGTATTCTGTTTTGACCGGTTTGATTGGTTATTCTGTATATTATGTGATGTACAAACAACGTTTTGGTCACTGCACTGCTGTTTACCACCCTTTTAGACTGAGAAATGGGGATCAGCTGATCATTTGAAATTTTATCACCACGAGGACAGAATGTGTTCTTAAAACTGTGAGTCATGATAAGGAGCTTGCGGTTTAGTCCGCACCCTACAATCAGAGAAAGAAAGAAAAACATTAACAAGGTGGTTTGCTATTAAACTTTAAAAAAAATAATTATTCAAACTATTTTTTTCATAGGTTGCACCCAAAGAAGACTTGCAAAGTCAAAGCAAACTGAAACTAAAGCTCAAGACACATACTGGTCTGAAATCCTATCCGGACTTTACACATGATGGCCAGTGAAGATCTTGATGTAAAAGCAGCAATACAGGCCTCAGGAGAGTCTACAATGAATGAAGCAACTAAAAAAGCTCAAGAACATGTTGCTCAATTGTTTAACGTGTCACTTAATATCGCTGTAACTGGAGAATCGGGAACAGGAAAGTCATCATTTGTCAATGCAATCAGAGGCCTGAAAGACGAGGACGAAGCAGCAGCTAAAACCGGAGTCGCTGAAACCACAACTGAGCCAAAATGTTACGATCATCCCACACTACCCAATGTGAAACTTTGGGATTTGCCAGGAATTGGATCCACAAATTTTGAGGCTAAGAAATATTTTTAAAAAGTGCAATTCGACAGGTATGATTTCTTCATCATCATCTCATCAGAGAGATTCAAAGAAAACGACATCATGTTGGCCAAAGAGATTAAAAGACAAAACAAGCTCTTTTACTTTGTTAGATCTAAGATAGACAATGATCAAACTTTAACAAGGAAGAAACACTCAAACGAATCAGAAACAACTGCAT
>QNUK01001610.1:32500-39247 GCA_013621035.1 Clarias magur
TGTAAGAACACACCTCATGTCCATGTTTGTGGTGCACCAATGATGATGCGACTACTGACATCTTTAGAAGAACCATAATACCACACATTTCTGTCATAACTCTGTCGTAGCAAACAACTGTTAAGGTGTATGTATACATTTTTTGAGCCCATCTGTATACATGTATGTCTGTACCTAATAAAAACTTACTTGCTTGATTCTCTCTCTGGAACCTTAAGGCTGGATGACAACATTTCCAAACCTTAATTTGGGAGTATCCAGCAAAATAACTGTTGAGTTATTTTGGTAAAGGCAAGCTGGGCCTAGCAGCTGACCCCCAACAGGAGCAGAAGGTTTAAATGCTGAAACACCTCGCTGATGAGAGAAATCAGAGGTGAATGACCAGACTGGTGCTCAAATAATTGATTTTTAGTCCTTTTGGTAAAAAAGCCTTGTTGGTGAGATCAGTCAGGGGAAAATGGCCAGATTGTTTTGAACAACCAGGAGGGATACAGTAACTCAAATAATCAGTCTTTACAACCATGATTAGTCAAAAAACATCTGAGCATACACAAAACAATGAACAGTGAGTTGGACTCGCAGCATCTACAACAAATTAATATGAAAGTTTGAAAATGCTCATGCGTGAAATGCTTATGTGACGCCCGTGACCTAGAAAAAAGATTATCAAATAAATTATGGAATTAGCGCGGCCAGCGAGGATAATACAAAATCTGGCATTTATCAATTACAAGACAAGGAAACATGAGATCTGGGCAAATGTTTAGACTTTAAAATACTTGACCAAGACAACAGTTCTTTATAAAGAAACAATAATTTATTTGATTAGTCTACGATACATTAAACTACGCTACTTGAACACACACACACACACACACACACACACACACACACACATACACATACACACCATACCAACAGTTTGGAGGATGAATAGGGAATAAAGTTTTCTAGTACTGTTTACTAGATCAAAGGAAGTCGAGTCTTAGGTTTAATCTTACGGTTTAGATATGAAACGAGCACCAATTTTTAGCAAGGTGTAAGAATCACTTTATTAGAAAACCTAGTGACACTAAAACGGGACCTTGAATCTAACTTCCGGTGTGGTGTAAGCTTAACAGAAGAGTTTTGGGAAGAAATGGTGAATCAGCTCAGTGTATTTCCAAGAGAGAGGGTGGAGCTTGTGACAAGCTGGACTTCACAGTTTTTCAGGATTAATCCCTTCCGGACACTTTCACTACCCTTTTGCTCCGTTTTCGTGCTCCCGGATTGTGTCACTACTGCCGGTGAGACCGATACATCTCTCCCACCACACACACGCTCTTCGCAGTAATCCAGACTTTGGACATTTAACTCATTCACTCTCACGCACACACGTCTATATTTGTAAGTATTTGGTAAATATTGTCTTTTTGGTGCACCTGTTTTTTTTTTTTCTGTTTATCACTTAATACACTTTTCATTTTGGTTTACTTGTTGTCATGTGTCCTTTTTTGTTCCACTAAGCCTACACCACACTGGAAGTTAGATTCTAAGCTCTAAAGGCCGAGCTAATTTCACGTGTCTCAGTATAGAGTCTCCTATAACCAGAGCTCTTTCAGGTTTCTCAGCGGGTGCATCACTGAGGAGAGCGAACCTGTTGGACACGTGAAGCGCAGAAGAGGTGTGCTCCGGTGGGCTAGCCTTAGCGCTAGCTTTGGCTGAACGAGTATGCCGCCGAGTCGTCACCCACTCGCCCCGCTGTGAGGGCTCTACTGCCGGAGTCGGGGGATGATTATCTCCACCTGTGGCACCCAGACTTTCCACTACAGGATTAACGCTGCTCTCGCGCTCTCTAACCCTCTCTAAAGTCTGGATGCGCTCCTCTAATGCTACTATCTTCTCCGTCAGGGTGCTAACTAACACACACCTATCACAAATAAAATAAATAAAATGATCACTAATGACGGAGGAAGAATGTCTGAACATCCTGCACTCCACACACTGAGTGAGCTGAATGGTAGACATGATGACGTACCTGAGTCGGAGTTTAGTTTAAAGATGTTTCTGCTTGTTGTTCTTAGACGGAGAAACTTGCGCATTCTCTGAAAAGCAATTAGTTTATCATCATTATTATTATTATTATTATTTTATTTTTTTTTATTAATAATGATAGTAGTAGTACGATTGCTTTTTGCTTTCCTTCATTCACTAGTGTTCCTTTGTGTTAGACTGCAAAGTTAAATGAGTAATTTGGTGGATATTTTTTTCTTCTAATTTGCTATTTTTTCCCTAATATTTTGTGACTTGATTATTATTATTATTATTGAGAGCTTTGGCAATACAAATGTCCATATTTGGCATGCAAATCAAGCACCCTTTGAATCTTTCTGATCTCTCTCTCACCCTCAGGACCAGTGATTGATCCACTTTGCTGGACTATCCTATAATTTATAGCTTGAATTTCCTCTTTTTCACCTGTTTTTGCATGGCACAGGTTTCCCCGCTGTCCTCATACACTATCTTTGTTCCACAGCTCCTGCATGACTGTTGCATTTTACATGAAATTGTGTGTTTTGTATTTTATTTTAATCAGGTGCTTAGCTTCTGAGTGTTCTTATGAACATAAATACAGTGATGTGGTGTTTTGTGCATAATTAACCTCAATACAGATATTGTAATTGTCTTTCATGTGCATAAATCATTTCACTGCACTCAGGGACATCATAAGGGCATATTATTTTAAATGTCAGTTGTACCAAACTGGAATACCTGCAGTCATGTGGCATGTGCAATGGGGGTGTAGTGTGAGTGTATGCACAGAATCAATGCCCTTATTTTCAGAATCGAACTCCACGCTTTTCTGAAAAGTTGGCAGCTATGGTATCCAGTAAGCATAACCCATTGATGTATACGACAGCACAGTGTGTTTTTCCTCCCATATGCTCTGATCCAAGTTTACAGTTTTTCTGATGGGTATATTTACACACACTCTTACAAAATTAAGAGATTTACATTAATATCACTATCACAGTGTGTTGCATTGCTATTCAAGGAATGATTTATAAATAAATCTGTTTGTATACAATAAATAATAATATCCGTCCTTAATGTGATGCAGTGATACAATGCAGCACTGAGCTACAATAGATACGGTACTGGTTTGCTATATACTAAATAAAGCGTTCAGAGGCATTAAACTCTTTAAAAAAAAGTTTTAAGTTTACTCTCCTGGGAATTATTTAAACATCAGAATTCATCACAGATGTCATGGGAAATTGAAACCATGTGAACTGCTTGTGAAAAAAGTAAATCAGATCCTGATACATGAATATATAAACAACATTATCACATTACTATCATCACGATTACAATTCATTTTAACTAGGTTTCTTAATTGTGATTGTGGTTTGTGAGTTGCAATTTTTGCAAGAAAATGTCATTAAGCTAGCTCACAAACAATAGAATGCTGGTGTTCACATGGGGTGTCATACCATAATCCATATGTGCTCATCACAGCACAGTCTTCCTCCCCTCCATAACTGTTTGGTTCCCCTTTATCCCATTTAAAAAAATTTAAACGTTTTTCCTCTGTATCTACAAAGACGCTTTCTGTTTTACGATCATTTGTTCCTAAAAAAAGAAATTGTGATTTAATGATCCCAGGTAGTTTAGACAGCACTTGGTTTTCTTCCTCGTTCCTGGGTAAGGCGAGAATTCCTCCAGCATTATGGCACAATCTCAATCCTTCCTCGAAGTTCTTTGCAATTCCATTGGTTACATAGTATTTCTGCCCAGCATTAATGAATGTCTGGAAACTTGTGGCTAAAAATTGAGGGAGATAAGATTGTGTTAAAGGGTCAAGTTCTAACACTTTTGAGTTCCATTTTCATGTTGACATGTCCTACCTTTCTCCAACAAAGACAGCCTTGTTCTAAGACTTCTGATTTCCGTCTGAACAGAGTCAATGTCACCTTGCACAATTCATAAAAGAAATGTTATGTTATATAATTGGAACCGTGATGTAATAAGGATTCCACTTTAGAGAGATATGTGAAGAAGAAATCCATTTAAACACCATTATGGTAAACAGACAATCATAATCTATTTAAATAGCTTTAAAGGGGTTAAGCCATTAGCTTGCATTGTAAGCATACTGATACATGAATTAAAGTCAATTTTCTAGTTTCTAGCCAACTTCAGTTTGGATGGGTTTCAATTTGTTATGATGTTAGCAGGTAGATACCTTCAGAATCTTAAACAAATAGTATTTTATTAAATGTTTATATATTTAATATACATAATTAATTGGTGAACCTGGCGGTCCTTGTCGACCTGATACAATTTGAATACCTCTGAAACCTTCATCTTGACTTCGAGCTGGTATTCCAGGCAGACCTGGCAGACCTGGTAATCCTCTTGGACCTACTGGACCTGGTGGTCCTGGTGGTCCTGGTGGACACAATGGACCTGATGGTGGACATGGTGGAAGTGGTGGACATGGTGAACCTGGTGGACACGATGGAACTGGTGAAACCTGGAGTTCTCATGTCATAGTGATGCAGTGCGGATGCAGTGTGAATGTAAATATAGCTCCATTTAACAAGATTCTGTATTATTGTTTGTTAGACTGTTTTCCAGGCATAGGGGTCAAAATATGATTGTGAAATATGTCACATTTTTAAGGACATTTTTATTAGCAAAATATTAGCTTAAATAAATCAACTTGGAACCATTAAAAACAAAACACATGCATTTAAATACGCAATTGTCAAAACCAACATTTGATCCATTGCTTTCATCTGGGGAGGAGTATGAGAGGAGAATAAAAATCTACATAAACATTAGAAATGAAAAAAGTGCTGTAGTTTTGTATGACTACGCACCAGTCTCTCTCTCTCTCTCTCTCTCTCTCTCTCACACACACACACACACACAAATCTTCAAATTACTATTATAGCATTTAAAGTTCACTTTTTGACCCTTCTGTACCCAAGCATGTAGGTGAAGGCACAAAGTCTACTGAAAAAACAAAAACTCTTACTTAAATTCGTAAATTTCGTTTTTACAGGTGGATCGCATCTCCCTTCAAATCGAGCCCCGAGTATAACTACACACGTATTACACTAATTAAATGAACTTCTGAACTCTGAAAAGCACAAGCACACTTTTTCCATATACCATATATAATTGTGCAGCGCCTCTTTGAATTTCAAATGGCAAAACCAATCCAATCCAATTCATTTGAATTCTTAATGTGTTTAGTGTGTTTAACATTGGACATTGTCACAAAACAGCTTTGCAAAAATTTCCCTATATACATTAAAATGACATTTTATTCCAAAAGTGTAAGCCAGCGGCGATGGTGGTAAGGAAAATATCCAAAGGCGAAAATACTCATCTGGATGACACCAGGTAAAAATAAATAAATTCAATTGTAAATATTATACATAATTACCATCTGTTGTGTGCTATGAAGACATAAGTATAAGTATTAGAATTTAATCTGGTTTTAGTCTACTGCATTGAAGTGAAAATGTGGAAGTTGAAGTAGACTTTTAAAGTGGAAATGGCATTTTAAACTAAAAAAGTAACCATCAAGTTACCTGGCCCTTCCATGTCCCCAGAAGTCAGGTGCAGTCCAAGGTACAGCAGCAGCAGTTTGGAGAACCACAGTGTGCTGAACAGTGCCATCTTCTCACTGAGATCAGAGAAAGCTTTTAGTAACTACATTTAATATAATGTAGAGTATTTAATCAAAAACCTTAGCAATGAATAGTATTTTCTTTTACTGTCTTCAAGCCCAACTCCACAAGTCTTTAAATCACTTAGATAGATAGATTTTAAAGGAGTGGGTTCCAGTAACAACAACCTGGGTAGTGTACACAATTCACTTTGTATCTGCATGTAGACAAACATTATGATTTACAAGTTGTCCTCTCACCCCTAGTTGTAGAAAAGTGCAATAACATGTACACTTTATGGTACATTTTCATGGAAACCATGTTAGCTAGGTCTTTATGTACTGAGTCTCAAAGCATGCAAGTACAGTTAAGAATTTTATTAAAACAGGTTATCCAAAACAGGCAGAGATAATCCGATATAACAGACAAGGGCATATAACAGGGCATAAACTGGCTCACGCTAAAAATGAGGGAAAAAATAACAAACTGGGTCAATATCAGAAAGTTAGACAAAATATGAAGGCTTGATATTGACAATGGAACTAGTCACAGGGAGCATATACTTCAGAAAAACTGTGTGTTTGTTGTGTGTCTCTTTCATGAGTGACCACAGGCAAAGCACCCCTGGCACCATCCCACAGTACAGCCAATGCAGCACAAACCACCAAAAAGTCAATGCTACAGCTATGGTAGAAAGGTACTAGAACACCTAGATCACCGCAGTCCACAGTGCTCTGGGCCCAACAGGCAAAGAGCTCACGGTGACCAACCTGGCCTCCAAACTTCCCAGAGCCTGTGCTGTGTGACACATGAACTTTTTCAATAATAAAATCATAAATATTAGGCAAAAAATTCAGGATTTGAAACCAGACAATTTAAATAATTCAGATGATCTAACCACATCACATCAGAACTTAGAACACTTTACTCCCCTTGAAGCGAGGGAACTAATTTCACTCATCTCTTCTTCAAAATCGCCAACCTGTATATTAGATCCTATACCGACACATTTTCTCAAGCAGATAGTACCAGCAATAACAGAACCCCTGTTGAAAGTAATTAACTGTTCACTCAGTAGTGGGTA
>QNUK01001611.1:0-22500 GCA_013621035.1 Clarias magur
AGATCTGATATTAGAAAAGTATTTAGCTGCTAAAAAAAGTTATCTTGTGTGCATTCAGTAAAGCTTCTGTTCCTTTGTGTAAATGCTGTGAATTACAGGAAGTCTTTATTTGTCACATATACATCACTGCAATTCTCTGAAACACCGTCCCGGAGATAATTAGCCTGGAATCTTGAAACACTCCTTGTCCACAAACTGGCTGAACTGGGCCTCCTGACTGACGTCTTTCTGCTCTTTAAATATCCGTCCAGAACAATTCAATCTAAAACTACGGGCGTCTTTAGCTCCTACATTTCTGTGCACCTAAGCTGAAAGCCCAGCTTACCCAGCATGCATTGCACTCCAAAGCTGGCAACCTTTAAGGCAAAATGTGAGAATTATCGCTATTGTATCATTATCAATTTGAAACGGGAGTTTTAGAGACGAATTCTACTCGGGTACGCTGCGCGTGATACACCTGGCACCTGAGGTCAAAGGTCTTGCTGCTCTTCATGTTTACACACGCCCGGAAGTTACGCTTAACTTACACAAAGTGCATAAAAACCCACATGATCTCATCTTTTAAAGTGCTGCTCTTCGGGAACTTCACTCTGAGTAAAAAGTGTTCGTCGCCCCTTTACATGAGTCCCAGTCATGTGACCAGAGTTGTTCAATATTATAATTAGCCCTAGTCATGTGACAGAGTACTTTACATATTATAATGAGCCGCAGTCATGTGACCAAGAAGTCAAATATTATAAGGAGCTCTAGTCATGTGACTGAAAATTCTAATATTATCATGAGTCCTAGTCACATGACCAAGTATTTTACTTGTAATGAGCCGAAGTCATGTGACAGAATATTTAAATACTAATAATGAGCCTCAGACTCACGTGGCATGTGTTTCAGATTTACAGTAAGTGAAATGTTTTCATTCTGAAGTCTGAGTGATTAAGTGTGTGTGGAGGACACACACTGGCGGGGACAGGGGGCCGATGTAAGTGTGACGGCCATGTGACGAGCGGCCACGCAAACTTGACACGGCACCGGGATCAGAGGACGCTCAGGTGTGGCGCAGTGTGTGTGTGTGTGTGTGTGTGCCCTCAGAATCAGACGTACTTACCGGGTAGTGTTTGATGATCATCTGGTTGAGCAGCGTCCCCACGGCGTAAAAACAACCCACGTTCAACCCTGTAAATATTTACACACACACACACACACACACACACACACACACACACACACACACACACACAGAGTTCACATTAGATCTACATGAGTGGAGCTATTCTCTAAAACTGCAGCTCTGAAAGTAGTGCAGGTTCATGCAGTACTGTGCAGAAGTCTTGACCCCCCCCTTATTTCTTCGTATTAAATGAAATTAAATAATGATGTGGAATAAATTAAACAAATTAAACTGCGTAAAGAAACAATCTGAAAAGTGTTTGTGTATGTAAGAACCACCACAGCGACCTCACTTCCCATCGCGTCTGATCCAACCCTTCAGTTTTCAGCATGGGGTGTCAAGACTTTTGCACAGTCCTGTAGGTGCGAGCGCGTTACCGTAGCTGATGATGAGCAGGATGAAGGGGGAGTTACGGAGGAGTCGGAGGATAGAGGACGGGTACGAGTAACTCTCCGGGGGGATGAGACGCGCCGCGGCCTGAGACTGAGACGGAGGGAGAGCGGGTCTCTCCTGAAACACTGAGAGAGACACAGACAGAGAGACAGAGAGACAGAGAGACTTTCACACCGGGTACACAATGTCCACTCTGTCCTCTCGTTCAAGACGTAGTGCTTGGATGATTAAAAAAGTAGCTTAAAGTGTGAACACCGTCAATCTGGCAACCTCATTCTCATGACATTACATTACATGTTACAATTTTAAACAAACTTAGCAACTAAGTGAATTGTGAATACGCCACCTGCAGGATTAAAGAGGAACAGCAACTTTATTTCACCGCAAATACAAACATAAAAATTATTTATATATAAAAAAAGATATAAAAACTATTTAATTGCAAAATAATTCATTCACTAAACGCAAAACAATCAGGCTGTCAAGGTCGTGACCTCGAGATCTGCTGCGTAGAGGACCGAGGTGAGGAGAGAGAGATAGAGAGAGAGACTGAAAAAGATTTGTCCGGCAAGGACACAGGGAGACAGAGAGAGAAAGAGGACAGTCAGTGAGAGAGAGAGAGACACTTGTAGGAGGAAGATGAGAGCTGTTTCTCCCCGACAGCGAGACGTTACGTCACTGATCACATGACACCGGCTTCAAAAGGAGGTCTATATGAGAAAAACAAAAACGTCAAGGACAGCAAAATAATAAATAAAAGCAGAAGTGCAGCGGCGTCTCAGCATGTTTCACTGATCTGACAATAGCAGACATGCTGAGAGTGTGTGTGTGTGTGTGTGTGTGTGTGTGTGTGTGTGTGTGGGTTCATGGGAGGAAATCTAACAGTAAACATCTGGAAGCTGAGAAATCGTTGACTATGACTAAAAACAAAATGCTAAATTAAAAAATGACAAAGAACTCAAGCACACGCTCCAGACTCCTTCTGAGAATGTGAGTGGACGAGTCTTAAAGTTCATGTTCAGACTGAAAACAGGCTCACAACCCGTTTCATTTCACTGATCCGTTATCACGCTCACCGATGATCACCAGGATGAAGAGGAACGTGGCCACGCCCGCTGTGATGTAGAACATGGTCTGGATGTGACTGGCCAGCTCGTCCATGTCCTCCACGTTCGGGACCAGGATCGGAGGGACCAGAAATCCCACGGCGATGCCCAGCTGAGAGACACAAACCAGCAAACCATTAACAAAGAACAGGCGATTATAGCGGACAGTAATCTGAAAGAGCGTCCTGATCCGACTGTAAAAAGATCCCGACGGTTAAAAACGCGAATATCTTATCCAATAATTGAGCAAAATGTTTATGTGTTTATTCATGACTTCCTGTTTTCCATGTATATTCTAAATGTATGCAAAAGTTCAGGCACCCGTAAACGTTCACATCCATGAGTGCAATGGTTTGGACAAACTGGGACTGAAATGCCTGGTGAATGAAGGCGTACAAGCGATGGACATCTACAGAAGATGGTGATGAGTCTCTTAGCCACAGTGAAAGATTTCAGGCCGTACGTCTGTAACCCAGTATGACGATCACCAGCGGCGTCACTGTGCCTGCACGATGGCCCAGAGGAACCTCCTGCTAGGAACCGTTCTTCCAAGAAAGGCAAACAGAATGTGCCACGTATGTTTAAACGCTGTACAGGAAAAAGGTGTCATGATATTAGAAAATGTAGGTGATAGTGTACATCTTGTGCTTCCTAATGAAGGTCCTGTGAAAGATGTGAATGGTCTGCGGATAGAAGAGGAAAAGTGTGATGGATAAGAGTGGCATCGCGGCAAGGTGAGGGATAGCGATCCCTGAAACGGGTGTAAAAAAAAAAGCTAGGATAAGAAGTGCTGCGCGGTCTACTGTATGTCCAACGCCATGAGCGCTGTAAGTCGGTGGAGGAGGGGGTTGGGGGTGTTCACCTTGGCTCATTACAAAATTTGTGACCTTATCATGGTTTACTGATCTTTCCATGTCAATAACTCTACGCTTGTAAACAGCGTCCCACTCTGATCTCATCCTGCTTCCCATGAAACGCTAATTAAATAAATGCTAGTTAGGAAACTCGTTATGATCATTACACACAAATGTCTCGAGCGACTGGAGATAATTAGTGTCGGTTAATAGCACTGATTAAATGTGTTTAAATGAGAAGAGAGAGACAGACTCCCACAACGTCTAGACGTTTAATTACGGCTCGTTAGCATCACCTGAACACGCCAAAACACGTGTCCTGGCTGTGGTGTGTCGTCTCATATCTGTTACTGTTGTGAGGAACTATCATCCTGTAGGAGATCACTGTCAAACACACACACACACACACACACACACACACACACACACACACACACACAGCTTGTCCTTAGAGTTATGAAAGAGGACTTTTACCCAGCGTGACCGGTTTTCCCAACCGAGCTTAACGAGGCTTTAAAGCATGTGACCATGAGCTGCTCGCACTGACTTTAACAAAACAGAACCTTTTTTAATCATCTTAAAACCATTTCACAGAAAATACACCCTTACAGTTAGCCTTTAACTCCTGGCGTTACGCCCGTCTCACACGCCGCAACCTTCATCTGAAACAATGACGTTAAAGGACACCAATTACATAAAACGCCTTTTCTTGCTTGCATTTTTGCCGGGGTTTAAACTAACAAATCCGCACTAATGTGACATCATATAAGAAGAGCCCATCCCCCTTGGCTTGTTGCTCAGCTATGCTGTTCTCTGGGGGGAGTGGCTCACTTACATAGACACTGAAATGGCGCATTCGGAGGAGGAGTGAAACAGAGGGATTGGGTTTGCGCGGATTCTAGTGTAGTCCAAAAAAGACAAGTGGATATAAATCTCAAACTATTCGTTTTTAAATTGAAGGAACAGCTTTAAGAATAAGTGCAGTGTAAGATATACAGTACCTAATTGTTATGTAATTATTCAGTAATTATTATGGCAGTCAATATTAATTCAAAATCATGTTTCTCAGCATTATTTCTAATTAATATTGACTAGCATAATAATTCAAACGAGTAACTAGTAGTTTCCTAGTGCAAGTTAACGCTGGTTCATCATCACTGACCTACTGCTGGATCCAGCCTCGCCATCTTTACCCATGAGGTTAGAGCCGTCTGAACTCGCCGTCACGCCAAAGCCATTATCTGTTCATCTGCAGCATGTCACAGCACCTACCTCTAAAGCTTTTTTCCTCTTTCCGCATAACTTTACAGCTCCACCTTTTTCTTTTTCCCACTTCCATGGAAAGTATTATTAATTATCTGCCGATCACTGGCATCTGTTTTGTCTGTCTCCATCATTCTTGTGAGTTTAGCGTGTTTGTTCTCCATCAATCAATCAATCAATCAATCAATCAATCAATCAATCAATCAATCAATCAATCAGTGCAGTGGTTTCCTGGGTGCAATTTTTTTCCATTTTTTTATTCATTTATTTTTTTCCTCAGTAGCGAATATGATTTAAAACTAAGCGAAGAACAATACTTCAAACAGAACATACTTAAGTAAAGGAAAAATTACAGATTTTAAAAACTATGTTAAAAAGTAGACGTACACAAAAAACTACTCAATTCCAGTAACGCGAGTAAACGTAAATGTGTTACTTTTCACCTCTGGTCCCGACCCAGCCACAAATCAGAGCACTCATTACAAGCCTGGATAACGGATACACCAACCAGAGCCTGTTTATCCTCCATCAAATGATACCTTCAGAGTTGAAAGAAAGATATCAGACACCCCATCTACTGTAGGACTGGTGGAACACCTCCTTACCAGTATTACTGATCTGTTTTTGGGCAGAAAATAACAGTTTCTGAACCCAAAGCCAAGGAACCATGCTGAGTCCCTCCTTCATCATGCATGGAACTTAGTTTATCACGGGGGGTATTAAGGTAAAAAAACTATTTAGTGAAAGTCATATCCCTGGTAGCATGGTCCAGAAGGTGATGTTGGAATGAAAAGCTTTGTGGCTCCTGTGAAAGTCTTGACAAGTTGGAGGATATCAGGTTTTAACCGTCAGAATCCTCAGACGATGCTGGACTAACCTCAGAAACCTTAGTTACCAGGGGTATCACCTCCTTGCAGTGATCGCAGGAATACGCCCTCCATCACCAAATTATTTTTTTCGTTACCCCAAAAATCTAGCGCAAGGAATAATTCCCAGACTACCAGTTAGCAAGGATATTAAGGTGAAGAAGCCCCTTCTTGTCCAGGAGCCAGTGTGATGGGGGACATGAGCGGGATGCAAGTGTGCATGCAGATTATGGACATCCAGTCTATGGTGAAGGAGTCGACAGCGATTCAGATTAGCAAGGGGGATGAATGGAAGATCATCTTATACATAATGACTCCAGAATAAAAAAAATTATTATTTTTTTTAAATATATATAATTTATATATTTCCGCATTTGAGGTGAAATAGTCCTAAAGGCGGGACATTTTAACCTACTCGCACATTGACAGGCAGGTGTGGTAAGGGTGAATTATTTTCTAGTTTGTTTAGTAACAAAATCTGAAAAAATATTGTGGTTGTTATAAAATAGTTGTAATTACAGTATTGTATTGCAAATTGAATCGATACCTGGGTATCGTGATAATACCATATCGGCAGGTCCCTCTTCATTCCCATCCTTACTATCTAGAGATAGCTAGTATAAAGTATAGTAAAGTATTGTTTAAATGCATCCATGTAACAAAGTATTATGTTTATCTTTGTATAAAATATGACGGATGTGGACGTCGCTATATGTCCAAAATCATATCTGACATATTTCCGTTCCATTTTTAAAAAAATTAACGCCCCCTACCTCACTGGACTGGTACATCACAGGTTAAGTAATCGTTATCGCTTTTAATAAACAAACCTGATTTCCAAAAACCCCAATGGAGCATGCGGTGGAGACCTCATCGGAGCCAAACCAGACCGAGGCGATGCGCGAGGGCATCCCGAGGATGAACACCTGAGCCACGGAGCACGTCACCTGCCCCAGAAAAGTGACGGGAAAAAGGTCGGGCCTGGCGCTGGCCACTTTGATCCACGTTCCGGCGCAGTTGAGGGCGGTGGCGGCGAGCGCCACGACGCGGAGCCCCTTCTTGTCCAGGAGCCACGTGACGGGGAAGATGAGAGGGATGTAGGTGAGCATGTAGATCATGGACATCCAGTCTATGGTGAAGGAGTCGACATTGTAGAACTTCATGAAAATGTTGTTGATGATGCCGTACTGGATCCACTGGTACGAGTTACACAGTGAGTACGAGCTGAACAGGAACACGATCAGCCACCTCCTCCTGTACAGCCGCGTCTCCTTCTGATCCGGACGCGCCGCCCCGCCGTCCGCCAAGACCTGCACTCGGCTGTCGGTCCGGCCCCCGCCGTCGGGGAGCCCTTTCTCCTGCGCCTCGTCGTCCGCGCTCCTCCTCTCTCCCATGATGTCCAGTTCAGGATCAGATTCAACATACAGATCAGATCAGATTTCTCTAAAACAGTCGATCAGGACGGCGACCGCAGCAGTGTCATTCACGTGTCAGCTCTCATCTGACATGACAGCTTCTAAACTCTATCCTGAATTATAATCACACTCAACCGGCTAATTAAGTCACGATTAGTGTGTGAGTGTGAGTGTGTAGGTATCAGTTTCTGGTTAAATCCTGACCCCAGATCCAAAGTATTAATAAATCAAATCACTACATCTGAGCTAAATCACAGAAGTCACTCATTAAATTAACTTATTAAACCTACAGACCGAGCCGCGTGCCTGTGACTCTAACACACACACACACACACACAGAGAGAAATACAAGAGGAAGTTTCTCTGCTCTGACTGAAAGTTTGACACATGACACGCCAGCGCTCTGGCTCCGCCCACTCTCGGGCCGCGCGGGCCAGTCGCTCGCTTCACACACACACGCGCGCGCGCGCACACACACACACACAGCGCTTTTAAAATTAAAGTCCTCGCGCGCCGCCTTAACGTTACTTCAGTTATAACATTTCAAAATTCTAATGGAAACGTTATGCGTCACAAACACACACACACACACACACACACACACACACACACACACACACGCAGTCTGATATGAAATGTTTACACGACCTCCCGTGACCTAATAATGATGATGATGATGATGATGATGATGATAATAATAATAATAATACCACAGAGTATTCAAATAAATAAATAAATAAATAACAAATGAAATAAAAGAAAATGATTGAAGTATAGAGAAAAAAAACCTTTTACAATATGTACACAGTTGCTAATAAAATAGAACTGAAATATGTTAATTTCCAAAACCTCCAACAACAACATTTTATGTTAGTTATACATTTCATATCCATTATATACAGATCATATTTAAACAGAGTTACAAAGAGTTATAGATCATTACAAATAGTCATACAGCGTTATACATAATTATATATATATATTTATACAGTTATAGATCATTTTCGATAGTTACACATAATTATAATATAATACATAATTATGTATTTTGTACAAGTTATAGTAAATCATTATAGACAGTTATATTTAATTACAATATAGTGACACATAGTCATACATTTTATTTACAAATATTTGTCCGTAGTTATGCATAGTCCTAATTATACATAGTTACACATAGTATAATCTTTACAATTCTTATTATTAAAAGTAACATTTGTAAATAAAAAAATTTAATGTATTACTATGTTTATGATCGTAACTTGCACTAAACTTATTGCACATCTTAGTTCTCTGTAGTCTTTAATATCTATCCTTATTCAGCAATATTTGCCCATATTCGTTTAAAAACATTACAATCTGTAATGGCTATTATTTCTTTATCGTCTGTTACGTTACTATACAATCCTTATATATGTTGTTTTTGCATACAAAAATATTCTTGTAATTTTTCCCTATCTAACTTATTCAATCCACTACAACAAATCCGCACAATAAACTTAAACCATTTGAGTTATTTCTTGCATATCAAGCATGTCTAAACAAGAATGATGCACTTAATTATTATGAATATTTTTTAAAGAAATAACAGTTTAGACTACGTTTGATCAGTATTTTATAATAAATGTATAAATACTAAATTATAATAAATCTTTCAAGAGAGACAAAAATGATTAGGAAGATTAGGCTGTTCATTAACCCTTAGTAAGCTGCGCTTTCTTTTTATTGATTAGAATGTTTGGGATAATTTACCAAAATCAGATTTGACAAATCAATATAAAGCCAGTGACTTGACAGTCTAATGAGGACTGTATTATATCTAGTGATATACATCACATAACTTCACTGATGAGGATGCAGTGTGTCAGAGAAGCGCTTTGCCGCCACCTTGTGGACTGTTGAGATGATCAGACAGTTTCATCATGGTGCTTGATGGGTTTTACGAATGCACTTGACTCAACAAGAACTGTTCCAGAACAGCTGACCAAAATAATGACAATTGACTGTTAATAACCTAATGCCATATGGGTTACTTCACATAAAAAAAAATCCAGTTTTGCTGAAAACCTCTAAAATCTGTTACATTTTCAAAACCTACATTTTCAAAATAAACATGATCATTGAGAGGCTACGCGTCATTGACTATTGTCCTTTAAAATCCATTACCTTGCTCCAAGTTGTTGTTATAATAAATTCTTGTTTAGTTCTGTGTACTATGAGCACTTCCTCCCTCAGTTCTTACAAGAACAGTATTGTGTCGAGTGTGTTTGTAAACCCCATCGAGCTCCATGATGAAACTGTCTCTCATGAAGACCTTCCCAGGAAAGCGAGACCAAAACTTACTGCTGCAGAGGAGACGTTCATTTAGAGTCACCAGCCTCAGAAATCACCAATTAACCTCAAGCAGCACCTCAGATTAGAGGCGTTATGAAGCTTTACAGAGCAGAAGGAGCAGATATACATCTCAATATCAACTGTTCAGAGGAGATTATTGTGTGTTTTATAGAAACGCATTCAGTGTTGTTTTACAGTGTAGAGATAAATAAACATCAGGAACGAGCGTGGAGAAGTACAAACTTTTGACTTGTAGTGTGTATGCCTGCATGGTTTTGTATGATGTGCACATATTTTCCTGTATCACCTGTGACCCAACGTTCTTGGTACAGTTTGAGTTACTGTCCACTTCCACATTTTTCAAAGAACTCAAAGTATATACTTTATATTGAAAGGATTCAGAACATATTTAATAAAAAAGTGTGAATATATTGAAGGAAATTTTTGATTATTGAATGAATTCTGAATATATTAAATGGAACCTGATGAAATAACAGAACATATCCATAAGCATCAAATCACAGTATCTATGAATATAAAGGCTAATCTGTTAATAATAATTTAAATGTATATTCTTAACTGTCAGGGATAACCCCTAGAGGGCGCCAAAGCGCCCTGTGTTTTTGTTTGTGGTTCCTTTTGTTTAAACTTGAGTTCCCATGTGGCATGGACGACCATGGACGCTCACCTGAACCGAGTTGGTTATTAGTTTCATTATAAATAGTTAGGTTTCTTTGAAGTTCTTGTCTTGCATCTGTTGAATTTCACCATGAGTTATGTCCGTTCAGTGTGCTTCATGTTTTAGTTTTATTATTAAAGTATATTTGTTTGTTTAAGTTCCCTGTTTTGTGTTTAAATAAAACATTGTTTCCTTTAAAACCTGGACCTCTGCATTTATGCCTCACACCCCAATCCGTGACAGAATGCAAGACCTAACCAGAGGCATAGCAGAGGAGCCCTTCCCCCGGGAGATTATTTTGGGGGGCAACAATGTATGCGTTGTGGGGAGCCGGCGCGGAAGGTAGCCGGAGAACCAAGCGGCGTATCGGCAAAAGAACGGAGTGTGAGGGGGACATGCAGCAGGGAGCAGCCTCCCAGCATGATTGGAGCAGCTTTCGGCGGTGCACTAAGAGAAACGAAGAGCACATTCTTGACCTGCAGGAGCAGGTGGCCACGCTCCAAGGGCTGCTAGCACAGCTGCACCGCGCCACCGAGCACAGCGAGCGGCCGATGCTGCACCGCGGCGAAGAGGACGGCGAGCTGCCGACGCTGCACAGTGCCTTCGAGGACGGCGAGCTTCCGTCGCTGCACAGTGCCTTCGAGGACGGCGAGCTTCCGTCGCTGCACAGTGCCTTCGAGGACGGCGAGCTTCCGTCGCTGCACAGTGCCTTCGAGGACGGCGAGCTTCCGTCGCTGCACAGTGCCTTCGAGGACGGCGAGCTTCCGTCGCTGCACAGTGCCTTCGAGGACGGCGAGCTTCCGTCGCTGCACAGTGAGGACGGCGAGCTTCCGTCGCTGCACTGTACCTTCGAGGACAGTGAGCTTCCGTCACCTTCATGCGCCGCCGAGGATCGTGAGCTTCCTCTTCCTCAGCCGCCGCCGTCATGGCCGCCGAGGATTGCAAGCTGCTTCTTCCTCCGCCGCCGCCTTCATGCGCCGCCGAGGATCGCGAGCTGCTTCTTCCTCCGCCGCCGCCTTCATGCACCGCCGAGGATCGCAAGCCTCCTCTTCCTCAGCCACCGCCGTCATGCGCCGCCGATGATGACGAGCCGCCTCTTCCTCCGCCGCCGCCTTCATGCGCCGCCGAGGATCGCGAGCTGCTTCTTCCTCCGCCGCCGCCTTCATGCGCCGCCAAGGATCGCGAGCTGCTTCTTCCTCCGCCGCCGCCTTCATGCGCCGCTGAGGATCGCGAGCTTCCTCTTCCTCAGCCACCGCCTTCATGCGCCGCCGAGGATCGCGAGCCTCCTCTTCCTCAGCCGCTGCCTTCATGCGCCGCCGAGGATTGCGAGCCTCCTCTTCCTCAGCCGCTGCCTTCATGCGCCGCCGACCATGGACGCTCACCTGAACCGAGTTGGTTATTAGTTTCATTATAAATAGTTAGGTTTCTTTGAAGTTCTTGTCTTGCATCTGTTGAATTTCACCATGAGTTATGTCCGTTCAGTGTGCTTCGTGTTTTAGTTTTGGTTTTATTATTAAAGTATATTTTTTAAGTTCCCTGTTTTGTGTTTAAATAAAACATTGTTTCCTTTAAAACCTGGACCTCTGCATTTATGCCTCGCACCCCAATCCGTGACATTAACATTCAAATCAATAACCCATAATTAAACTACAACACTTTTAAAATTCTTCTTCTTCTTCTTATTATTATTATTATTATCCAAAGCACACATTCATCTTTTAAAGTGCAAATGTGTCATTTCAGTCTCTCACCCCAGATTATTATATATAAAGTACCAGTCAAATGTTTAGACCCCTACTAATTCCATGGTTTCTCCTGATTTTTATTACTTTCTACATTGTAATGTAGGCATCCAAACTATGCAATTACAGTATCTCTGTGAACAGTTGTTATTGAGATGTGTCTGCTGCTTATGTTGCTGTAATGCATTCATAACGCCAGGTGCTGATTTCTGAGGCTGGTGACTCTAAATGAACTTCTCCTCTGCAGCAGTAAGTTTTGGTCTTGTTTTCCTGGGAAGGTCTTCATGAGAGACAGTTTCATCATGGAGCTTGATGGGATTTACAGACTCACTCGACACACAATACTGTTCTTACAGGAACTGATCCAGAACAGCTGACCAAAAGAATGACAATTGACTGTTAATTACTTAATGCCATATGGGTTATTTCACATAATTAAAAAAAAAAAAATCCAGTATTGCTGAAAATCTCTGAAAATCTGTTACTCAAAAATGGGACCTTTACCTACATTTTCAAAACAAACACGATCATTGAGCGACTACGCGTCATTGACTATTGTCCTTTAAAATCCAGTACCTGGCTCCAAGTTGTTGTTATAAGAGTACTGTATAATGTATAATAGCACATTCCAAAGACTTTATTACAGTAAGAGGTTTGTTTTTATACAGGCTCTGTGAATTTCACACTTTAGTCCACCAGCACTACTGAGAGCCTTGGACAGTAACTGTATAGTTTAAAGGTAATTAGAGTTCTTCCATTTTAGGTTGTAAATACACAAGGCTTGGGAAAATCCAAAATGGAAAAAAATAAAAAATTATATATATATATATATATATATATATATATATATATATATAAAGCAATAACAGTGGTTCATTTTCACTCGTCTGGTCAATAGAAATCTAAGGAGAAAACAAAGAGCAAATAATTCAACAGGGGGCCGTAAAGCATTTGCAGTGGCTAATACAAATCTTTATGTGAAATATAAAATATATTATTAGCTGTAAAGTTTCTACTGAAAAATAGAATCTTGTAACTATATTTAATATCTAAAATCTTATATCTTGTAAAAAGGTGAAGTTCATGGACATCAGAATTTCCCCCTTTTGCTTTAATGAGATTCTGTACTAATGGTGCCAGAGACTCCACGTTCTCCATGAGTTTCTCTAAACCCTGACTATACAGTACGCCTTAATCAAATCCATTTCATTTATTTATCCATCATTCATTTATTCAGACTTTATTTAAGTCTGAACACATACTTAAATAATATGGATCTTCAGATTCAAGACTCAATGAAAACTGAACCTTGACCTTTTGCATAATAACATAATCAAGATCACAAACGTCTTTAAATTCAAATAGTTAACTGAAACTAGTGCAGAATCGTGAATACTGAACATTCAAGACATTACACGTCTCTTATTTTTGTTCAAAGATTCTCATTATTTAATTAATTCCAGATCTTTAGACCACACTGAATGTCGATGTTACATACATACACCCCAAAAACACATTCATGAAAGAATATTTATTAATGCAGAGTCTGTTTGGAATATATGCAGAGTTACAATTAATTTAATGCTCTTTCTAAACCATGGATAAAACAGAGCATAAATAACTGGATTAATGGTGGAATTAAGAAAAATCACAAAAAGGACGGTAAGAAAAGTTTCTGTCTGTAGCTCAATAAGATCACCTAATAAACTGTAAATAAAATATGGAAGTAAACACACCAAAAACACAGACACTAAAATGCCGAGGACTTTGGCTGCTTTTCTCTCAGATTTCATTGAGTGTGAGGTGATTTTCTGTGTTTTAGGCTGTGTGTGATTATTAAGCTCTCTGATAGCAGTGGCGTGTTTCTTAGCAATCACAAAAACCAGAGTGTAAAATATGATGATGACAGAAAGTGGAAATATAAATGTTATTACGAGATCAACTACAGACCAAACCTCATTCGGAAAAAGATAACACTGTCCAGGACACATTACAGAACTTGTGAGGCTTCCATTTAAATAAAACAGTGCTATATTATATACCAGAGAAACACACCAGTTAGAAGAAACCACAATGCTCATAGTCCTGGTAGAGATTGTGTTTGTGTAGAAAAATGGGTTTGAGAGAGCCAAATACCGATCCACAGCGATCAGAGCAATATGATATATAGACAGGCTTGTGAGAATATAAGCGATTACAAAAAAAGTGATGCAGTAACACTCATCAAAAATCCAACATGAATCAGTGGCCCAGATTAACGCCGGTGGCATCACCAAGGCCCCAATGAGGAAATCTGATATGGCAAGAGAGAGCACGAGCATGTTAGTTGGTGTGTGAAGCTGCTTGAAGTGAAAAACAGAGATGATGACGAGCAGATTTCCACACACTGTTAGCAGAACCACAGCAGCTGAACACACGTACAGTAAGATATAAACTGCAGGAGATACAGATCTCTCTGGACAGGAGAAATGCTCACAGCGATCAGACTGGTTAAACTCTGTCACGTTCATCAATACACGCATTTTAAAAAAAGTAGTCTCTGTTACATAATCAACAAATGAATTATAGGTCCGGCACTTCAGATATTTTTATAGTTTAGAAAGTAAGCACATCCCCCAAGTTTGATTGACAGCTTAATTAATATGATGTCATGCACTGGGGAAACAAACGACCACAGAAGGCATTACGCGCACAAAATACCTAGAGTTTATACATGCAAGTTCCTTAATTTATAATAACAAAAAGTATTAAGAGAAAGTAAATTATTCACAACAAATGAAATCCACAAAATCTACATGTACATGTTCTTAAACATGTTGCGGTGTGGATAAAGAGAAAATGTGATACATTTGATAAATTAAATATTGCAACAAACAATGAGTTATAGGGTTAATTAATTGGTGGGTACACCTATCGAGCGATTAAAAACAGTACAAGGCATGTTATGATAAGGAAACTTTCCATCTCTTCCATTCCAGTGATTAAAAAACGGTAACAATGTCAATTTTGGAATCCGCAGAAGCTCAGTGGTCCGAGCACAGAGTAATAATCTCTCTATAATAAAATGACTCGTGGCATGAATCCACACGAAGCGCTTGAGTTTCAAATAATCGTTCAACGCTGAACACAAACAGCAAAGAGCATGATAATAAGAACCAGAATAATAATAATCATGCTTTTTTTGCTGTTTGTGTCCAGCATTAAATAATTATTTGACCACGAATGGCTGGAATGACTGAAATCCCTGCTGAAAAAACAAACAGCATAGACCAGCACGGCTGGTTAACATTATACCAGCATATGTTGTGTTTTGCTGCTGGTATGCTGGCGACCAGTATTACAGTGCCATGATACGATGCTGTTCAGCACCCCATCTAATGTTGGTATGGTATAAAAGCCAGAATGCATGGAAGATTGTCATCCAATATGTAAAATATAGAACAGAATCAGTATAAAATCAGCTTTATTGGCCAACACAAACAATATTAACATTGTGTAATATGTAACAATATATACAATATGCAGATTTGTAACAATATGATAATTTAACAACGAACAGCAAATAAGTTTTGATAAAAAAATAATAACAAAAACACAGCATGAGAGCAACCTCTCAGGGACACTTTCACACAGTCACTTTCACACCACAGGAGTGTAAATGAGTGATCTCGGCCCTCACTCTTTATTTAGGGCTCTGCAGGTTTATGGGTCCTGAAGTAGTTCTGACATCTCCTGACATTTGTGTATTTTTCTTACTTATAAACATATAATTGTCACCTCTTTCACCTACTGTAGTGCAAAGTAAATGTCCAGGATTGAGGGAAGAGGGACACAGATGATCTTATACTCAGAAGGCACATTTCTGACATACTGTAAATATGGCCGTGCAAACAGACATTCAGGGTAAAACAGTGGGAACAGGAACAGTGCACTATGAAGAAAGGGTGTTAGGTTTGTAAAAGTCCACTTTTACACCATTTACACAGTCAGACATCTTTGTGCCTCTCGAAAAGCAGTTCTTGTTTAACTCAAGACACAAATGAACATCACATACCTGGCGTTTCCATGGTGTTTGTGGCTGCTTACCATAAACTGATTGACAATTCACACAGACCGTGTGAGCAGCAGTGGTAACATTCCTGGCATCTGAGGTCAGTCCATGTGCTGGTTGTGTGCAGTCACAGGTGAAGCCTTATCGTGTGGTCAACCGCTTGGATCCGTCCCAAATCTAGACCCCAGTCGTGGCTGAGGTTCCCATGACATAGTGATGGTCCGTCTGTATCTTGCCTGCTTGTTTGCATTTGGTCTCTATAAAACAGGTGGCTGATCATTTTCATGGTCACAACGGTTTATAAAAAAGGAAAAAGAAACATAAGCATGATGATAATAAAATTACTGTCAATAATCATCAATAACAATTGACCTTGCATAAAGACAACACAAACTTTTGCAATGTTATACAACGATTTATACTTTTTGCGTTACGATTTACATTTACACCTTAATATCACAAACATCTCTAAGCTACATGAGGCAGTATGTTAGCATGATTTAGCAGTGTTATCTACATGCTAACCAAACCATGTAAGTGACATTAGATGACAATGTTTCACATAAACTGGCAAAAGCTTGTGAGAAAATGAGGAAAAATAAATTAATATTAGTTTTATATTATCAGAATAAGGATTATATTAGATTAAAAAACTTACCCATGGTAACAGTTTGCTGTATTCTCCTCCTTTGTTCTCTGTTGGAGTCTCAGTGCTGTTCTGAGGTAAATCTAAACTCCGCCCACTGTCCAGAACATTCTGTAGAACTTCAGAAACCTGTACAGCGCCTAACATCTTCCACATGCGCAGGGAAATTATCGGATCTACTGTGTGTGTGTGTGTGTGTGTGTGTGTGTGTTTGGGGGCGTGGCCTTGTATGTAGATTACCCTGACTGTTTCCCTGTGAACAGCGTGTGGGCGTGTCCTGTCGCAGGTCATTATCAGTGAATAAAGTGTGGCAGAAAGACTGTATCTCTCCTTAGATTCATATGGATTACATAAACTGAGAACTTTTATTTTTTATTAAGCTTGCTACATTTAAAGTAGACACTTTAAGATTTCTATAGATATATATGTATAGATATATGGATGTGTGTGTGTTCATTTTAGTTTATTTTAGTGACGCGTTTCAAAAAGATTTTCGGGGAGACTGAGACGGCAGAAAGCGCACCGTGTTTATTTTCTTTATTTTATAAAAACAATGTTTTATTGATATGAGTGTACATTAACAAATAAAGACATAAATCAATACATTACACGTATGTGTATGGTTAAAAATGAACATTTAAGTTATTTTGACGGTTACCATAAAAAATGCAAGTGGTCCGACGCCGGAACAGCTGACCCCATGGTCCTGGTGCTGGTATACTGCTGGTATAATTGCTGGTTCCAGCGGGTAACCAGCTATGATGGTCTATGCTGTTTGTTTGTTTTTCTTTTTCAGTTTTAAGTGATTTCCATTGATTACTTTTTTAAAAAGTGCATTTATATAAAAGGTTTGTGTTGTGTTTTTAGACAAACTACAGATATTTAATAAATGTAAAATAATGTATTTACATGTTTTTGGTAAATAGATTATTTTTGTCTCTTGTATGTAAATACATTTAAAGATAACACTACACGGTCCATGTATTTACATCACACATTATTTTCAGTACTAGCTATTGAAAAACAAGATAATGAGCTAAAATGGTAACCAATTTTAACTACCAAAACCTTGCTGGTGGCCCAGCATATAAATCTTGCTGGTCTACGCTCGTCTTCCATCAGTTATGCTGGTTCACCAGCTAAACCAGCATCAGACCTGTTAGGGCGGGACAGTGTCCATCCCACTCGGGAAGTCGTCACTCAGGGTTCATCATATTGAGACTGTGTCTGTTCCCCGAGATAAACATTAACATGAATTTAGAAAGACTCAGAAAGTCTGTTTTAGTAATTTAATTAACATAGAGACCACAAACTCAGATCACACTGAATGTGCAGCCGCACCTCTGATCTGAAGCTAGGACTGTTAAATATTAGATCTCTCACATCTAAAGCAGTTATTGTTAATGAAACTATCACAGATCAGGAGTTTGACATATTATGTTTAACAGAAACCTGGATTAAACAGGATGAGTATGTGGCTCTAAATGAAGCGAGTCCTCCTGGATACAGCTACATACACCAGCCTCGGCTAACTGGTAGAGGAGGAGGAGTCGCAGTTATTTATAACCATAATCTGTCTCTCGTACAAAAACATGGACACAAATTTAATGCATTTGAATTTCTACAAAACTATGAATATTAATTCTGCTCAGTCGATCCCACTAATCATCATTTACAGACCCCCTGGGCCGTACTCGGAGTTTCTCTGTGAATCTGCAGATTTCCTCTCAAACCTTGTTGTTTCTGTAGATAAAGCGTTAATTGCTGGAGACTTTAATATTCATTTTGAGAATCCAGAAGACCCTCTGAGAACAGCATTCTTGTCCATACTGGACTCAGTAGGAGTAAATCAGTGTGTAGTAGGACCCACTACACTGCAGAACTCAATCAAGCAACTAAATATTTCATTCCACATTTCATTATACCTCGATGTAGCTCCAGTTAAAAGAAAAATTATTAGAGATAAGAAACTCACTCCCTGGTATAATGACCACACAGACACACACTTTAAAACAGACCGCTCGAAATTTTGAACACAAATGGCATCAAACTTAATTGTTAGTATTTCAAAAAGCATGGAAGGAGACTAGTTGATGCTTTTATCACCTCTAGGTTGGACTATTGTAACGCCTTACTGTCTGGTTGTTCAACTAGGTGTATAAACAAGCTTCAGTTAGTCCAGAATGCAGCAGCGAGAGTCCTCACTAGGACCAGAAGATACGAGCACATCACCCCTATCTTATCTACACTGCATTGGCTCCCTGTCAAATTTCACATTGATTTCAAGATACTACTTTTGACATTTAAAGCACTAAATGTTCTCGCGCCACAGTATTTGAGTGAACTGTTAGTGTCTTACGATCCGCCACGCCTACTTCCATCAAAGGATGCAGGCTGCCTGTCAGTACCACGTATTATTAACCCTTTTTCATGCATGAATTATGAGAACCTCATTCAAGATTTTTTTTTCCTGAGTGTTTTCATTTCTCTCTAGGCTTGAAAATAAAATGCAATTGAAATTTTTTGAATAATCCTATTTTTCTATGGAGTTACAAATATGTCCACTCAGGTGGACACCATGCGTTTGACATTTGAACCAAAGAAATATGCATTTAACTAACCAATAGAAGAAAATGATGTACTGTGTGAAAATAAAATGTAACCAGTTAGTATCATTTGGCATAACGTCCAGGGCACAACAGGTGCTAAACATGCCTTTACAAAAAGTGCCAAGTATTGTTTGTGGGTCAACAAATGCTCTTTCTCCCCTATGTTATGCGGTCACCTCTCACATAACACCTACTTTTCCAATCTATCTTGTATGGAAATTGGCAAAGCATTTATTCCCAGGAAGGTTTTCAGTTCTCCTTTTGTCAGGGACAGATGGTCTTTTCCATTTTGGAGTGCATACAGGTTGGTATTGTGCACAGTATCATTCAACAGGTCACCAGGAAAGGGACAGATAAAGAAATCTATTGGCTCTGTTCCACTAACATTTACCTTCCACTCCCCTAGAAAACAAGGCAAGTCACCCTCAAACTGGTTGTCTTTGGTTTTCCAGGTATTTCTGAACCTTTTCTGTCCCAGAGCTCTGTCTGGTATTATATCCTCAGCTCCCTCAGCATCCTCATCCTCAGATCCACTATCATTACTGCTATCATTGACTAATCCTGATCCTTCCCCCTTTTCTGGCAGCCATTCATCATCACTGCTACTGACATCGTCCTCGCGTGACTCAGATGGTTTATGCTCCACTATCCTGTTATGTGACATCACGTTCAGTGACATCACATCACATTGATAGTACATCATACTGTGATGCTTTTTTTCCAGCATCTGCAGCCTCTTCTACACACACACTGTATACATCACAAATGTTAACACACACATATACACACACACACTAATGCACTCAACATATTTAGGGCCCAAACTGACATCAGCCCTATATAGTGTGTGATGTGTATAAGTTGTGTGGTGCACCTGGACGGCGATGGCTTTTTGTAGGTCTTAACACACTCAAATAACACACAGGTTGTGCGGTGCCCCCGGGGGGGGGGATGGGGCGATGGTCAGGGTGCTTGGGCCAGTCATCGTTGCTTGCAACTATATTAGTATGAATTGCAGTTAAAATTTAGCCAGTGATGCATGACGTCCGATTTAGTGGACATGAGATTAATTGCAAATTTATCCATGCACAAAATAAATATCTGGAAATTTTGGCAATCATATTAATCCTTAGATGTTACTTGAAGCCAGCATATTTTTTTTACCTACAGGGGTGTCCTGCTATAGAAGGATTTACAAGAGATTCCTGGCATATTCTGCATTTCTGACTTCCTGGTGGCCATCTTGGATTTGGGTTAGAAAAAAAAATGCACTTACCATGACTGGCCTATAGGTGGCAGTGTATGGGATGATGCACAAGCATCCACTGTGTTGGCCTATATGCAACTATAACAACAAAACCCCTGTATACACAAGAGAACAGCTTTTGAATAGCTGTCCACTGTAGTGACCACTATGCATGAAAGGGTTAAAACTACAGCAGGGGGCGGAGCTTTTTCTTACAAAGCCCCAAAGTTATGGAATAGTCTTCCTATTAATGTTCGGGACTCAGACACAGTCTCAGTGTTTAAGTCTAGGCTAAAAACCTATTTATTTAGCGCAGCATTTTGCAATTCTGGGGGACTCATGGACGTAGAGTATTCTGGTGTAACTGGCATAAGCTGGATAATTCCTGTGCTAGTCTTTACAGAAGTTGACACCAGTAATGGTTTGCCCTTTGCGATTAAATGTTTCCTGTTTGAGTTTATGTTTAAGGAATGTTTATCAAATGCAATGCAATAAGTTTAATCAGGGCCACTGTATCATCATCACATTACTGGGGTGTTCCATATACTGTTTAATCTGTCTAAAAGTCCAAGCAAGCTAACTATTCAGATAGTTTTAAGATGATGTTCCTAGTCTGAACACTAGGTGTCACTATCACATAGGTATTGATCTGCAAATATGACTACAGCGAGCGCGCGCGTGTGTGAATACAGTAGATTATTCAGTGAAACAGAGGTTCTGGTGAAAAAAGTTAGTCACATCAGTCACTTTACCCCAAATAAGTGTTATAATATAGTTGTTCTGCTGTGGACACACACCCAGGTCTTTCATCAACTCATTTCTGTGTTCAAAACAATCTGACAGGTTTATTTATTCTCCGTTTTCTCTGCTTTTCTGCTAAAGTTTGAAATTGTGTGTGTGTGTGTGTGCAATTTGACATAAGTGTAAAAAGTACAGGGTTTGTATTAACTTACAGTAGCCTTTTTACGTAGTAACTCTCTTCCTTTCTGATTATGAACATGATGTCTTTTCACTGTTCGCTCTGCTTCTGCATACAAACACATATAATGTTATTGTCCTGAAGGAAAGACAAGTCACACAATTATGCATGACAGTGAGCAGGTAGGTGACATTTTACAGAGGGAGTTCTGTTCCAGCAGCTCAGCATTCAAAGTATAGGAACAGCACTGAAGCACATGTATCCTTACTGTCCAGCTGTGTGAGAGCCAGAGGAAAGGTGGTGATGAAGACGACATCTGATGAATGATTAGTACAATGTGTGCGTTGCAGGGGTCCAGGGGGTGGGAGGGATCTCGTGGTGGTGGTTTTGAGGTGTGTCAGAAAAGTAGCCCTGTTCAGAGAGATGTTGTTTCAAGATTCCTATAAGAAAATCAGCTAGCCCACCCCACATCCTGCGCAGACAACGTCAGGATTGTGATCAGCTCCAGGAGCAGCAAGTTGACTCTTTGTAGCATTTTCCTGACATTGAAACCACACAAAGAGAACACACACTTTTTCTTTCTGAACAGAAATCACACATGTGGTAGTGTTGTAGGTGCATGTTTCACATGGTTCAGCCATGGCATGAGGCGAACCTGCACCTGCTGCAGCTGAATGAAGAGCAGCATCATGGTGAAATTCTTCTGTCCACATATCCCAGTCAGGGAGCAAGGCTTGGTCAGGATTCAGCACCTTCTGGAGGATACAGGCTTGGTGGTACTGGGGCTTGAATCTTGATCTGCCGATCAAAGTCCCAGAGCCCTACCCCTCTGAGCGGCCACTGATCTATACAGTATATATATATATACAGTATCAGTTTATTTAGGCAGTTATACACTGTGAGTGGGGTCTGCATGTTCTCTCCGTGTGTGATGAGTTTTATATAGATACATAGACAGATATAGTTATAGATATACTGCATATATAGTGCTGATGTCTTAAAGTGCTAAAGTGCTGTCTGTGAGAGTACTGCAAAATTTTTCAATTGATTTGAACTCGGTAAATGAGCGAGGTCTTGGAATACGAGCAGGATTATTGGTAATCATCTCCCATGCATCACTCGTATAGTCAACATCTGTGCATGCCTATAATGTTTACTATAGCATTGTGACCATGTGTGTGCGTAAAGCATTTTTTATTGCACACACACACA
>QNUK01001611.1:27500-39242 GCA_013621035.1 Clarias magur
AGAGAGTGAAGCATGCTGGGTAATCAGCCGGGAACACCGGGGGGGTGGGGGAGACTGTTGTACTGGAATTATAATCCACGAACAGCAGCTTGTGCAACATCAGCAGACACGCCCCCCCCCCTCGCCCCCCCCCCCCAATGAGACATATAGTACCAGTGTTACCATGGCAACAAGAATCATGCCCAAAAGACAGAAGCGTTGCGGCGCAGCATGTCCTGCAGCTTCACCTCTGACTGTTAATGAGTGCTGACACTGGAGACTCCTTCACTGTTACACACGTTTACTCTTACAGAAAACTTCACCAGGACATTTATCAAATCTCTCAGCCCCTCCCCCTCCCCCCACACCCCTCCCCCACTGCATGAGCCGTCACCATAGAAATGACAACACGTTATAACGAGTGATGTGATTTTTATCTGATTTCACCAGTCAGATCAGAATCCAGAAATCGTGATGCTTGTGTAAGGCTTTTACTAACACACACACACACACACACACACACACACACACTAAATAAACAATCACGTTCATACTACATCAGTGTGCGATCAATAATAATAATCACACACACACAGGAGCGTCTGGGAGGCCGTGTTCATCACTCCTGCTCTCGTGTGCACACTCGGTGACGTTCAGTAATTAAACCTGTCCAGTTTAGCGCGCGGCGCCGTGGAGCGACACTCCGGCGTAACGCCGTCGCTCGGCTGAGGCGCTCTGCCCAATTTAGTCCTGACCAAATCAATTTAGAAACAGAAACGAATGCAATCAGGAGCAATCGGGTTGTTTTCCCTCCACGTCTCCCGGCTCGGCGGTGATACAGACGCTCAGTGGATCTCTCACGCTCGCTGCGAGGACATCGTTATCTTCAATCATCACCTGAGGCTGCTCTGCATGCACAGGCAGCGACGCCCAGAGCAAACAGCTGGTGGCCATGATGAATATTCCACATGCGGATGTTTTGGGGGGGGGGGGTCTGACAGGCAAGCGGGGGTGAGGCCTAGAACAGAGAACCTGCAGCAGGAGTGATGGACAGGCTGTCAGGAGAGACAGGGACAGTACGGAGGACACGGAGGAGTGTGTGGATTTAATAGACACTAGAGACGATGTTCTCAAGTCAGCTGCAGGGTCTTTGGTTTTTCTCTCCTGTTCAGATTCACACTCATCATCAGTCCTCATCAGCATTCGCTCCTGGACATCAACAGCCTCGGGTTGCCAGATCCTCCTGCAGGAGACGAGAGACTGAGACGCTCAGCAGCAACTCCAGTACTCACAACACACCGTACACACTCACACTCATCTGCTACGGCACAGAGAAACGTCACCTTCATCCATCACCTCAATCACGACAACCAGCTGTAGGTGTGAGGGGTCAGAGGTCAGAGGGCGGGGCTCCGGCAGATGTAAAGGGATGAAGTGAGTGTGTGTGTGTGTGTGTGTGTGTGTAAACAGAAATTTCTGTGTGGTTCCAACAGTTCCAATAACAAATGAAGATTTATTAACGAGGGTTCTAGAAGGAACAACACAAACAAACCTAAGCAAATTTAAGATGGTACTGTAGCGGTTTTACTTGGAACCTTTTCTTGAAAAGGAAACCTTTTGCTGTAGGCTTCTGCTGTGAATTATGTTACTGTAACCACATTTAATAGTTTTTTGAAGAGTTCTAGATCTAATAATTTTTTAAGAGTCTTTGACATGAGGAAAAGGAGCACGTTGCCCGCAGATCATCTCGCATCCTGCTGTGAATCTCTGAGAAACACTAAGAGGAACCATGTGAGGAACTTTCCAGTTTAGTCAGAGCTCCGAACAGAGCAGCTTCAGGACGTCAGAGATCCCTGTGAGGAACATTTTAGCTTCTAGAAGAACATTAATGTTCATGGTTCCGTCAAGACCCCCAGTAAAAAATATTGTTAAAGATTCATTAAGAAGAAGAAATCATATTGAGGAACAAGACGTTCCCCAGGGCTTCATGTTGATGAGGGATCTCCTACCAGACAGGGTTCCTAGAAGAACCTCTTTGGGTACTAAAGGCCCTTCATGTTGGTTCTCGTTCACTCGTCTAAGAGTAAAATTATCAAAGCTCACAGTGAGATACACTAAACATAAACTGTAAAAAGTGTGTGTGTGTGTGTGTGTGTGTGTGTGTGTGTGTGTGTGTGTGTGTGTGTGTGAGATAACAGACTGTCATTATGTGGAACCTCACTCATGGGAATTTCGGCTCTGACGTGAGGTGAAAGCTGAGGCTCTGAAATTCCTCACTGGATAATGTTCCTCATTAGTGTGGATCTCAACGGGTTCTGTACACTCAGCTCCCATAGGACGGAGAACACACACACACACACACACACACACACACACACACACACACACACACACACTGAACAGGGTTTCAAGTACATCAGAGTTCTTTTGGTGTGTCTCAGAGGAACAGCTGAATGTTTTACACTGAACCACCGAGAGGAGAACGAACGTGTCTGGATCTTCTGTCAGAGAAGCTCTTACATACACACTCTAGAACCCTCTCACTCTCTCTCACTCTCTCTCACGGCGAGACTCTGTAGAACCCTTTATAATGCTCAGTGTTACGTCCCTCCAAGAACAACAATAATGTTAAATAAAAGAGACATGCCTCACACACACACACACACACACACACACACACACGCGCACACACAGAGTAATGACTCACCATATTTATGAGTCATTTTGCTTAAGAACTCTGTGTGTGCGTGTGTGCGCATGTGTGTGTGTGTGTGTGTGTGTGTGTGCGCGCGTGTGTGTGTGTTCTAAAGGGCAGGGTGTAGAGAACATTTACACAGTTTCACTTTCTCCACTCGCCTCAGCTCGTGACCTCATGACTCACACACACGACTCAAGACTCGTTCATACATTATTCAGCAAGGACACTTACCACTGCAGACCCGTGGAACCTCCTCTCTCTCTCTCTCTCTCACACACACACACACACACACACACACACACACACACACACACACACACACACACACACACTTTCCATGGACTGCCTCACACCATCACACTGCTATTAGGACACAATCTCATACACACAATGCATCAGAAAAGATAAATGCTAACTCCGCCCATGATCCCACCTCTAGCCCCACCCCTACCTCCACCCCTGCACACACTATGAACCTGTTAGAACCTTAGAACCAAGCTAAGAGTGATGCGCTGCGTTAGGTGTAAACGCTCATAATTATTCCAGGTTTAATCTTTCTGAGGAAACCTTTAAAAGTTCTCAACCAAAGATCTCCATTCCAAATAGAACCTGCTGGAAACACTGGAACCTTTTCCTCTAAACCTCAGTAAAATATAAATGTAAGTGAACCTCTTGCATGATCCTCCCTTTACAGCACAACTTTTCAAATTCACACTCTTCTCTTCTCTCTTCTCCCTCAATGGAAACTGAACCCATATTCAAAGAACCCTTGAGGAACCTGTAGAGTAAGAAAACAAACCACAGGTGTGAACATCTAGCCAGCTGCTCTGGTCTGTCCCGTTCCTCACGCTGTCCATGTGCAAAGAGAAATGGTGACAGCTCTGAGCTGAAGAACCTCATCGTTCTGATATCAGTAAGAACCTGAGGGTGAGAACTTCATCACACATTACGCCATGATGAATAATCTGTCTATATCTCCATCTCCACGTGTTAACCTGGCCAGAGGACATGCTCTCTTCACTCGTTAAGTATCGATTGTCTTTAAGAGCCTTTAGACGATTCAGAGATCTGAGTCGATAAGAGCGCGTTCCACTGGGCTTCAATCTTAAAGCTAATTAAAGCAAACAAAACCTCGTTAGTGTTAAACACAGAACTGATCCGTTAACGCTCAGAGGAATTCATCCTCACCATCACACCACAGCTCCCATGGTCCAGGATTCGAGAACGCCATCAAAACAACACAAGATGTCCTCAACACTTAACAGCTGTTTTGCGCTCATGATGTGTTTGAGAAACTTCAGGGAGGTTCAGCTTGGTGTTGATGGAACACATGGAATTGAAGATAAAGTATTTAAGGAATTACATCTCATGAGATTTAAGGAGAACCATTAACATTTCTGTGTAAGAAAACTTGCCCTTGCAGGACAGCTTCCAAGTAGAACCATTTGAGAAAGCAAGAACAACCATTTGGTCTAATGGAGGAGCTCTAACAGGAAGCCTTGACTAAGTCTTTGCTGACTCTCTTCTTAGCAACTACACAGCACATTTTATTGGCTTGAAATATCTGCATAATATAAGGTTCCAAGTATGAAGGTAGAACCGTTTGTTCTAACACTGTCAAAATGATCGAACATAACATTCATGCAACTTCCCAAAGAACCCCAGAGGAACATGTTCTTCTAGGAGCAGAGAGAAAAAAAAAGATCTGCAAAGGAGAAAGAAATGATATGTTTGTGAGCGAACTTATTAAGGGAACTCATAAAGGCCCCTTTACACAATTCCAGAACCATTTGTTCCACTAGTGTAGATATTAATGTACGTGCTGCTTCTTTCCCGGATTTGTGCCTTTTAGTGAACACTTAGAGGTTCTATGTAGAACCCTAGAAAAAAAAGATTTCTCATCAGCAAGAATTGAAAATAAAACCAAATTTTAATAGAAAAACAAACAACTCTGAATACAGGTTCCTAAAGTGTCAGTAATGTACAGATATACTGTATTACACCTGCTGTAAATCTAGAACCCTTGATGATTTTGAAAGCACTCGTAAAAAATGTCCCTTTTATAACCCTAGACCGATTTTGTCCAAAAGTGTCCCTCTGAGGTTAAGCCTTGCTCCTTGCACCTTTAACTACATCCTTCCTTTCCCTGTAGTTTGTGCCTCTGAGGAAATTCTTACAGGTTCCAAGCAGAAGCATGAAGTTCAACTAGAACCACTTCATCATGCACTTCATCACGCAGAGAACCCATAACTCAGGTTTGTAAAGTGCTGAAACATCAGAGCCGTACAGACATACAGCAAGAACGTTCCTACTGATCTCATTACACAGTGCATGATGCAAAAAAAAAGTGAAATCTTGAACCATTAATGGTTTAAAGTGCCCATGTAGTTAGGAGGAGGGGGGGGTTGGGTAACAGTGCTAGAATGCTAGAACCATTTGGTCTATCCAGCAGTGTGGAGATGAAGTGAAGTCTTGCGCATTTGTCAGTGTTCTTTTCGTAACAGCGATGAACCAATCACAGCGTGGCAGCAGTAAACACACATCTCTGGTTCTTTGACCCTCAAGTAAAACCCTTTAAAAAAAAAAAAAAAAAAAACCTGCCTTGGCATCAGCTCAGGGTGTCTATTTTTTCGCTCACACTTCTGCTCGGTTCTCATTTGATCTCTGGTTCTGTGCCTCTGAGATCAGTAAAGCGTTTCGGTCTCGGTTTTATCTCGGTTTAAATCTCAGTGCGTTAGTTCTGCTCTGGTTCTGCTCAGTCCCTCCTCAGTCCCGCTGTCCGTAGTGCTGAAACGATCTGAAGCTGAGAGACTTGGAATCCTGACTCAGGCCTGAGGATATTTCTACTTCATGTGGAGGAAAATGCTGAGACAGGTAGCAATTAGGAGCTGCTCCAACTTAGTCACACACACACACACACACACACACACTAAACAAAATCCTATCAGGCTGTGCTCTCAGGTTCTGGTTCTGGTTCTGCAGGCCTGCAGCTCAGGAATAACGCAGGCGCTGGTTGCGTCATTAACGCGCGAGATTCCGCTTATTAAGTCCACAATCAATAGCAGTAACGGAGATTGATCTTTAGGTTTGATATGATCATTCTCCAATCAACAGATCGATCTTCAGCCACACCTTAACTCTAAATCCTCCACATGACGCGCGTCTCTGAGCTGCTCAGCTTTTTCAGCTGTTTTGCGCATCTTCTTCTCAGCGAGTTGCTCCGGAACACACTGCTTATATTTATTTATGTATGTATGTATGTATGTATTTCTTGCCTGTCAGAAGAAGATTGCACGGGGATGAGAAATCACTCCTGTAAAACGGAAGGTGATGAAACTCAGGCTTACCTTGTCTGACATCCACCTCCCTGCTGCAGAGCGCTAAAACAGGACGAGCCGCTTCGAGGTCTTTCGCTTTCTTTCTTTCTTTCTTGCTTTCTTTCTCTTTTCTAAATAAAGATCCTTCACCAAAAATCAGCGTCCACCCACCGAGGCGCGCGCTCTCCCGACAGGGTGTAAAGTCCGCCTTCTTACATAACTCCAGAAACTCCACGGGCTCAGTGACCGCCGGCCTGCAGCGAGTCGGAGGCTGGAGACGCGCAAAGTGTGCGGAAATAAATCCCCCCTCGGCTCGAGCGCGGAGACTCGTCCACGCGCGTGCTCTTTGTTCTCTCCTCAGATCCGCGTTCCTGCTCGAACCCAGTCTGCTGCGCGCGCTGCTGCGGCGGCGGAATCACACTGGAGCTCCTCACACAGCACCGTGCATGGCGTACAGCTCCAGCACTTTCCCTGCGTTCAACCTCTCACTCACTCACTCACACACACACACACACACACACACACACACACACTCACTCTGTTCCTCTCTCCAGCGCGCCACTTTGCATCGCTTCAGTAATCCAGAGAGAGAGAGCCGGGCTGCATCACCCCGCGGCTGCGCTGCTCCTCCGGCTCTTGGAGAAGCCCAGACTGTACATCAGCACCGGCGGAACCGGAGACCGAACACCGCACCGCCTCGCCTCGCCTCGCGCGCGCGCGCAGGGAACAGGAACCGGAACGAGACGGGATACAACACCAAAACATCCAACTTCTTCTCCGCCGCTCCGCCGCTCCGTCTATCCGTCTGGTCGTCCGTCCGTCGGTCCGTGCTGGCGCGTGCGCGGCGATCCGGCAGGTGAACGCACGCGCGCCTGCCGCCGCCGCCGCCGCACGGTGAGAGCACGAGCCCGGCGATGTACCGACACGCACGCGATACCGCGGTACCGTGATGCGCGCGCATGCAAATGAGCTTCCCAACCAATCACCGAGCGCTCTGCTGAGATTAATCAGCATCATTAATAATAATAATAATAATAATAATAATAATAATAATGGAGGAATAACTTTAGGACATAATGATCCAGGAGAGTTTTAAAACACATTAATGATTCACTGGACACTTTAGGTGCTTCTGTCTGTAAACACTGGAGGGAAAATATACATTTTAACACCAGACTCCCCGCAGCCCCCCCCCCCCCCCCCCCCCGTCCTCCTCCCCACATCCCCATTTCCCCCTCATCTCCTCTCCTCAGTGTAATTGCTGCTTCTGCTCCAGGTTGCCACATTGGACTGATTTCTGCTCCACTGGGGTTTACACACACACACACACACACACACACACACACACTCTGTTCACACTGAGAATATTTCTGATCAGAGATTATAATGTACATTTGTATTTCTTTAAACAATGAGTAAAGACTAAAGTCTGTTTCTTCAATAATTGGGGTAAAAAATTAAAATAATAAAACCCTACAGTGTGTGACTGATGGCGCTAACCCAGTTCGCGCTAAACCGCTCCTGCAACTCTTAAACGTTTACGGATCATCAATAGTGATAAACTTTATTATTACTGATGAGACGTCACTTTAATGATAACCTCCTGAAAACTCAAGTCAAGTCAACTAGGCTTTTATTGTTATTTTAACCCTCTACAGTTCAGTACACAGTGACACCAAACAACGTTCCTACAGGACCAACGTGTCAAAGGGCCCTAGCTAAGATGAAACAGAATTAGCTAACTAGCTAACATGACAAATTAACGCCATAAATGAACAAAAACTATATAAAAAGACAACAGAAATGCACTTGTGCAAACTCAGATCACCTGGTGTCACCCGCACCTGCGGCAGACATGAGCAGGGAACAACGCAAGAGGAAGACGATCAGATCAAGTGTTTACATGCATAATATTTACCTACTGAACACACACACACACACACACACACACACACACCCTTTTATTCAGAGCGTGTGAGACTGTTCTGACTGATGTGGTCACGTGATGCAGGTTTACTCTGATTGGGTAATTATTGTTATTATTATTGTTATTGTTATTATTATTATTATTATGAGCTCAGTGTTAGTGGAATATTAGATATCATGTGACTGATTGAGGATTCTGTACTGAACACATTTAAGTCAGTATACTGTATGTCTAAAGAAAAAAATCTGATTACTACACATCACGTATTAATCTAATTTTTATTTAGACATATACGGACTATAATCAAAATCAAAAGTAAACACACCCCTTTACTGCTACTCATTCATTCATTTTCATTTATCCAGATCAGGGTTTTAGTGGATGCTCTTCTGGTAATGAAGATATGAGGTGGGAATACACTCCAGGGTGGGTCACACACTCACTCACATCTAGGAAGTCATTTATCTTCAGCAATCCATATTCCTGGTACGTTTTGTGGAGGAGAAACAAACCAGAGAACACAGCAGGAACCCACACAGGCACGGGGAGAGCAGGCGACCTCCTGACACTGGCTGAACTGAACATGATGGATGAATGAATGAATAAAGAGACATGAAGAGAGAGAGAGAGAAGAATGCATCTATTAATTACCTTTATATAAACTCAAAAATAACGTTTGATGTTTTATTTATAACAGCATTAAGAATAATGATCTAACCATCATCTTTTGGAAATGAGTGAACTAAATAGATTTAAAGTGGGATTTGGCTGAACATCGAGATCTAATCTGGCAACCCTGAGGCGTCTGGAAACATTCCTGCTATTAGTGCACTCACTGCACCGGAGCACGTGTTAGATGCAGTGAAGCAGGTGTGTGTGTGTGTGTGTGTGTGTGTGTGTGTGTGTGTGTGTGTGTGTGTGTGTGTGTGTGTGTGTGTGCGCGCACTATGAGAGGGGGGGCTTGTCACCCGAGCATTCTTTCACACGAGTGGACAGCCGTGTGTGTAGTGTGCACGGTGACATGCGTGTTGACACAAAACGAACTTAACGAGAAGAAAATCACAGAAGAACATTAAACACCAGGTCTTTATTAATAATAATAATAATAATAATAATAATAATAATAATAATAATAATAATAATAAACACTAGCGTGAGCACAGCGCGGGATGCACAACATTAAAGGGGCGGTGTGTAATATGTAGATGTTCCCTCTGCTGTTCACTGAAGGTACTGCGATAGTGATTAGAATATCGGCCGTGTGTGAGTCGTGTGAGTATTTTGAGGCTCGGAGGGACGAAAGAAAATTAACTAATGAAGCTCATATGATGTCGTTTGATGATTTTCTGAGCTAGCGTTCATGATTTTATTCCAGGCCGAGAAGCGTTCAGAGACATTAAACAGCGTAGGGCAGGACACAGACGACTGCTTTTCGGCGTACGGGTGGAATGAATCGAGCCGAACCGAACGCCGGCTCACGTGTGTCAGTGTAAAGCCAATCAAAACGAGTTTATGATTTTTTAAATGTTTTTTTTCTGCATCTGCGTTTTTTTTTTTCGGTCTTGAGAATGTTATCAAGGACGGACAAGAAGTAAAGGGAGCCGCTTTCAGTTCGGTTTTTAAAGCAGCCGATGCCGAGAGGAATCATAAATTCAGATTAAATGAGGTTTAATGTTTATTTATTCCATATTTGACTTCATTTACACGTCTTTTCTAAATGTTTGATTGTTTTTCTATAATTATAGTGTTACTGGTAATATTGGTAATATTTTTGGGCGGCTGGAGCAGATTATCTGTGTTTACATTATTTCCTATGAGACGATGCTTTGAAACAAAATATGAAATTTCACCCTAGGAGCTCGCCTCCGGAGCATCCGCTGTATCTTTAGCACAGAAGATCAGATCGTCTCCCACTCGTCTCTCTCTCTCTCTCTCTGGCCCCGCCCGACATTCGTCTCTCTCTCTCTCTCTGGCCCCGCCCGACACTCGTCTCTCTCTCTCTCTGGCCCCGCCCGACACTCGTCTCTCTCTCTCTCTGGCCCCGCCCGACACTCGTCTCTCTCTCTCTCTCTGGCCCCGCCCGACACTCGTCTCTCTCTCTCTCTGGCCCCGCCCGACATTCGTCTCTCTCTCTCTCTCTGGCCCCGCCCGACACTCGTCTCTCTCTCTCTCTCTGGCCCCGCCCGACACTCGTCTCTCTCTCTCTCTGGCCCCGCCCGACACTCGTCTCTCTCTCTCTCTGGCCCCGCCCGACACTCGTCTCTCTCTCTCTCTGGCCCCGCCCGACACTCGTCTCTCTCTCTCTCTGGCCCCGCCCGACACTCGTCCTCTTCTCCTCTCTGGTCCGCCCGAACTCGTCTCTCTCTCTCTCTGGCCCGCCCGAAGCACTCTCTCTCTCTCTCGTTTCTGAGCAGCCGCCGACACTCGTCTCTGTTCTCTCTGCCTCCGGCTCACACTCGTTTATCTCTTCTCTCTCTGGCCCGCCGCACATGTCTCTCTCATTCTCGCGCCGACACTCGTCTCTCTCTCTCTCTGGCCCCGCCCGACATTCGTCTCTCTCTCTCTCTCTGGCCCCGCCCGACACTCGTCTCTCTCTCTCTCTCTGGCCCCGCCCGACACTCGTCTCTCTCTCTCTCTGGCCCCGCCCGACACTCGTCTCTCTCTCTCTCTGGCCCCGCCCGACACTCGTCTCTCTCTCTCTCTGGCCCCGCCCGACATTCGTCTCTCTCTCTCTCTCTCTCTGGCCCCGCCCGACACTCGTCTCCTCTGAGGTTTTGAGAGATAATCCGGTTCTAATGTGGCACACGGGACTCATGTTGACCTTTCTTATTTTCCAGAGAATTCCCGCAGTAGCTGTGAATCCTCATGAAATATTGAGCGCGCTGGTGAGTTTACAGCTGTTCTCTTCAGTCCCTTTTGTTTTCAGGATAAAATGAAAGCCTGCAGCTTTTAAAGACTGTCAGTCATTCTTAATGTCACGTCCATCATCGGCGAGAAACAGAAAACATCTCGGAGACAGAACGTTAAGATAAGATAATCAGCTATAAATAAATAAATAAATACATACATACACACACCCCCACTGTTGAGACCAAAGTCCTCCCAGATCCATAAAGCCTGGCATCAAGCTTCAGCACGCATCAATTATTAAAACTAAATCATTCATATTACAGAGCCGAGCTTTTGTTTCTTTTTATGTTTTTATTACAGAATAAAAGTGTAAAAATATCTGCTTTCACAGGTCACATGACCTCCGGGTCTCATTCACATGTCCGAGGTCACGTGAGGTTTGACCCAAAACGTCTCATATACACGCGTGTTCCTTTTTACAGTACAATTCAAACACACCACGACACGCATGTACAGGAAATTAAACAACCCCCGGGGCGAGGCGGGGCGGGGCGGGGCGGGGGCGGGTCAGTGAGCGGGTGTGTCAGTCCAACAGCGCTTTACTCCACTCAAGCTACAGCAACACAACTCTGTGTGTATTACAGAGTGTCACACAGAACCACAATCAGAGCGCAGGGAGCAGTCTGTAACGAGGAGAGCTGGAGAACACGACACACACCGCACTCGTGTCCCGCGTGAGGGGACACTTTACACACGTGAACGTCTGTGATGAAGAGAAACGTTACATCAGAACGGCTGCAGGGTTCTACAGAAATCTCCCTCTCTCTCTGTCTCTGTCTCTCTCTCTCTCTCTCTGTTTCTTTCTGTCTCTCTCTCTGTCTCTGTCTCTGTCTCTGTTTCTTTCTGTCTCTCTCTCTGTCTCTGTCTCTGTTTCTTTCTGTCTCTCTCTCTGTCTCTGTCTCTGTTTCTTT
>QNUK01001612.1:0-39202 GCA_013621035.1 Clarias magur
ATCCTGTAACCTGAGTTCCTACAAACAATATATTGTGCATTATTTTAAGTTTACTACATTTATTTGTTATTTATTACAGGTGTCGCATATTATGAAGTATATTTAATTATATTAGAAATATTAAATTTAGAATTGAATATTATTTAATTATTATTTACAGCACATGATTATTTTCTCTATATCCCTGCATGTGTGTTATTTGATTTATTGGTTGAACGTTATTGTTTCCACAAAACTCAATAAATGTTTCTTGATCATTATGAATGAATTAAAGAAATAGTGATTTCTGAGGGTCATGTTACACTGAAGCCTGGAGTAATGATGCAGAAAATACAGCTTTACATCACAGCAATAAATAAAACAATTTAAATACATTCCAGTGGGAAAAAAGCTGTTTTGAATTGTAATATTTCACATTATTTCTGTTTTTACTGTATTTCTGATCAAATAAATGTAACCTTCATGAACATACTTGTGTGAGTTCAGTTAGATCTGCTCTGAAGCACAGTTCTTCTCTTGGAAAACATATAAGAAATAGAGAGATCATATTTTTCCCCTTACAGAAATGTAGATTCATGCTTTAGCAGCCATAGAACAAGAAAACATAAAAATAACACCATCAAAGATTTCAGATGAATACATTAGAGAGGAATTAGAGAAAATCTTGAATGAAACAGAACCTGAGCTGAACAGTGAACCTGAAGCTGGAACTTCACCTTGTGCACATGTAGAACTGAGAGAAATGGACATAGAAAAATTTGATGCTGAGACACTTAAGCACAAACTTGAACATCTTTTTTTTTGTAAACAGTATTGCATATTTCAAAATCTTTCTCTCATAATTAGAGTCTCCCTAATGTTCAATGTTATGAATACCTGAAAGTTTATCAAAAGTGACAATGCATAACATTAGCGCTCTTTTTCAGACTTCAAATATTGTGGCACACTGAATGAAAAACTGCCCTGGAAGATCTCGATGTGTTTATTCGTGATGGATCATCTGCACTATTCAGAACATGTCTGGTGAGTATGTTGCATTGATTCTCTGCAGGCACTTTGACAAAAATACGGCTGTTAATGTTTGTGTAGACATTATTAAGATATTTTAATTCTTATTCATTTGAACTCCGGCTCTTATTTTACTTTATCTGATCATCTCAAACTTGTATAGCTCAGAGACAACTGATTTTAAGGATCTATGTGGTGTTTCTTTCTGTACATTTTGTCTACATTAATCTAGTAGGATCCAAAACTTCCATGGAACACAAAGAAATATAACAACATAGAAAAGATGGATGTCAAAAGTGATTTTTTTTTTTGTGCTCTTTATTACATTAGGACAGTACTCCTGATGTCGGACAGACCAGAGGGATGAAAGTGGGAGTTCCTATTGTGATTGAAGATGATGACTCCCCTATGACTTTGACTAGCGTCATAAACTTTACTCGTGTTGGAGGAAGAGATTGTCTTGCAAGATGCTTAACAGTTTGGCCTTTGACCTGTTTGCCTTGGATTTTCAGTACCAAAAAATCTGAAGTACACTTTTGAGGTGATTGAGAAGGTGTTCATGGAACTGGGCACTCACTGCTCTGCAAGCGTACAATCCCTTAAGACTTAACTTCTCCTATGACTTTGCTTTTGTGAGCTGTTTTCAGACTTCAAATTATTATTATTATGATTATTTTGTACTCTTTTCCTTGTTTTGTGAAGTTTAGACTGTAAAAGGCATTTTGCCATGTTTCTTTTAGTTTACTTTTATTTGAAAGTCAAGGAATGTGGTTGTAGTGTGTTTCTTTTGGTTTAAAATAAAATTTGGAAGAAACGTTTAGGCATGCAGTTACAGCTTTTTTCACTACATTGTATTAATGTTAATTAAAAAAAAACCTGCTTCAGTAAATTTAAACACATATTTTGAACCCAAACCATGTTACAAGTTCTCATTTATTAAATTAATAAGTCTTTGAAACTATTAAAACACTTTTAACTTAACAAAAGAATATAAGTTGAGAGACCTTACTCAGTAAATTTACTTAAGTCAACAACAAGTTGACTTAACTCAAAATGTCAAGGCAACTTGCTGCACAGCTTTTTTGAGTTAAGTCAACAACTTGGGTTAAAAGTGGAGTTGACTCAAAAAGGCTACGCAGCCTGTATTTTTTTTTTACAGTGTTTACCTTAATCCAAGTAACTGGAAAACATTCAAGGATACCTGAAACAATTATTACAGAAAACATATGAAATGGGACTGTTTTATGAAAAAGTGGTTAGTGGAGGACAGCGACTCATGTCCCAGAAGAGTTACAGTATGGGAATTGAACGAAGCCTGGACAAGACCCCCATAGTGGAAGTGGCTACATGTACTTCAGCAGTGGTCAAAAGCTTGTGGTAATTCATTTGCACTGCTTTCTTCCTGGAGGACATGTATTTTTTTTGCACATGAGCAATCATGAATATGATTGCTTTGCACTTTACAGTATGTCTTTATGTCTGACAACCATAGATGCTGCTCCCACCCATCCTTATGCATTATTATTGTTCATTATAACATTACCACACATCTCTACACATTTGTTAATTTTATTTTTGCTTGCACATATTTATTTGATTGAATTGTTCTTATTTTCTGTACATTTTATACTTATTTTTCTGTTTGCAAACTTAAATTTTATTTTAGTGTGGGTTTTATTTTATTTATTTATTTTTTGTTGTTATTACCTTACACCTTATTTCTATTTGATAGATCATTAGCTATTTTGCATGTATTTCTCTGCTAATTTTAAGTCGAGTTTGTTCAATGTGGACATTGGTCTTTGTTAAGGCTGTACCTGGTCTTCCTTTCTGTTCACAATTTTTTATGGACAGGATTTCAAGGTGTATCTCGGGATCTTGATCACAAGTGCTAGAAAAGGGGATTTTGTGGTAGGTGCAGCTTTTGCAGTGATGCGGCCTCTGTACCGAACCTTAGCGGTGAAACTAAGCGATGGAGCTGAGATATAAGGAGAAGGAGAATTTACCCTAGTTACCTTTATTTTACTGGCGTATAATTATAATCACTGGAAATGAGTTAATGGTTTGCAGTGTTAATGTTATGGCTGATAAGTGTCACGACTGTGTTTGCGAGGCATAGATGCAGAGGTCCTGATGTTCTTTAGAATGATGTTTATTATTATAAAGAAAACAGGGAAATCATACAAACAAATATACTTGATGTCAAAACAAACCAAAACGCGTAACGAGACAAGGAAAACGCAAACTAAACATTACCGCAAGACAGGTCACTGAACTAAAACAAGCTATTCATAAAGAAACTAATAACTAACTCAGTTCAGGTGAGCGCCCACGTCACCTGACCGAGGTGCATACTGTGAATTGAAGTCAAACTAAAAGAAACTACGAACAAAAAAAGACTCAGGCCGCTTTGGCGCCCTCTACGGGTTATCCCTGACATAAGTGTATGTTGTCAAAGTATTTGTGACCATATAATTGGGACGAGGCATTAGGTACGAAAGGTAAATTAAGGATGTCTTGAAACATAATGCAATAACTAGTTTTATTTATTAATTTATTAAAATAGCATAAATAAATAGTGGGCTGTGTATAGAGTGATTAAAAAAAACAATACAAGGCATGTTATGATAAGGAAAATCTCTGTCTTCTCCATTCCAGAGATTAAAAACAGTAACAATGAAAACTATTATAAATTTTATATAAACTTTTAAGAGCTGTTTTTTTTTTTTCTTCTTTCTTTTCTTTTCTTTTGGCCTGCGTTCTGACGCAGTTCTGAATGCCTCTTGCAAGCAATACACTTTAAAAGCAGCAGATGGCTCCTGCACACTGATGATGTAATCAGGTTTCATTCAATATATTCAGGAAATAAAAATCGGACAGTCATAAAGAATGCCTGTGACAAAAAATAATTATTAAAGCTACCCTAATGGCTCATGGCATTTACAGCACAAAAGTCATTTAAAGCAACGCATTCGATGTGCAAACTAAGTTAATCGTGAGAGGGAGAGTCGACGCTGCATGCTGCAAACACAGACGTTTTTGTGAATAAAGTAATTCCCTTAACAAGTTTAAGAGAATTCATGGAATAATGGATGTTTTTCAAAAAAATTCTTCTTAAAATCATTGATAAGGTGATCTAGATTAACGTATCTCTCCACTCTTGTAGAAAATAACAAAATGATCCCAGATTCTTAGATTAGAGCCTAATTAAGTAGTGAGAACTTTGAAACCACACAACGTAGTAAACATTGATGCAGATGATAAGCTCACCATATCTGATCAGCACCTAGGAAATTTTACTCCCGTTCAAGAGACTGAACTCATTTCACTCATGGCCTCTGCAAAATCATCAGCTCGTCTAGTACCTTATACCTACACATTATCTCAAACAAATATAACCAGTAATAACTGAACCTCTGTGAAAAATAGCTAATGCTTCACTTAGCCGTGAGTAGGTGGAGAAATGTTTTAAATGAGCAGTTATTAAACCACTAATTAAGAACCCTGACCCCTGTCGCAACAACTCAACTATAGGCCGATATCAAACCTCACTTTTATCTCCAGGTTTCTCGAACATTTAGTAGCACAGCAGCTATGTTCATATATACAGAGACAGCACATGTATTGGCCTCTGACCAACTGACCTCAGTGCAGCCTTTGACACCATTGATCATAATATTCTCCTTCATAGATTAACAAATGTAGTAAGAATTAAGGGAACAGTCCTCTCCTGGCTCACATCTTATTTGACTGATCGTTATGATCAGTCCGAAGATTTAAATGGTGATTATTCTGCATGTTCTGAAGTGAAGTCACAGGGTTTCACACCCACAGCTATTTTGTCTTTACGTGCCTCGTCTGGGCAACAATAATTTGTAAGCATGGTGTTAGTTTACACTGATGCGCGAACGACACACCGTTATATGTCTCAGCAATGGGAAACGAGGAAAAAAAACTGCTTATGAAATGTGTGAAGGACATCTCAGGAGTATTTCCAGGATAAGAAATATATTGTCACCACATGGCGGAGAAAATTAGTTTATGCTTTAATCACCTCTAGGTTGGATTATTGTCTAAAGCCTAGAACGCCTTACTGTCTGGTTGTTCAACTAGGTGCGTAAACAAGCTTCAGTTACAGTAGTCCAGAATGCAGCAGCGAGAGTCCTCACTAGGACCAGAAGATACGAGCACATCACCGCTATCTTATCTACACTGCATTGGCTCCCTGTGAAATTTCACATCGATTTTAAAATACTACTATTGATATATAAAGCATTAAATGGTCTGCAGGCTGCCTGTCTGTAGCCCGTATTATTAAAACTACAGCAGGGGGCGGAGCTTTTTCTTACAAAGCCCCAAAGTTATGGAATAGTCTTCCTGTTAATGTTCGGGACTCAGACACAGTCTCAGTGTTTAAGTCTAGGCTAAAAACGTATTTATTTAGCCAAGCATTTTTGTAAATAGATTAACCTTAGGTAAAGGAGCAGATCTGGGGGACTCATGGACGTAGAGTATTCTGGTGAACTGGTATGTTTAGATGCTGTCCTCCCCACTCTCATTGTTCACTCAGGTTTGTTGACGGTGAGGTGATTGGTTGCTTTACATCTCAGTTCCCCCTCATGTTTGTGTTTCCTTCTGGCTCTCCCTTTTAGTTATGCTGTCATAGTTAGTCCTGCCGGAGTCCCTGCTTGCACTCTGCACTAAATATATATTCACCTTATACATTACGTGACCGTGACCATACCCAACTGTTATCTCTCCTTCTCTTCTCTTCTCTTCTCTCTCTTTTTCTACACATGTCTCTCCTGAGCTTTCAGTGATCCAGACCCCCACTGCTCTCCAAACCTGTCTGACTCGTCCTGGTGTCCCGCTTCTGGTTGGAGATCTCGTCATATGGATGCCCTGCTTGGGATGCGTGTGGTGACTGAGGACGGTTCCACTTTACCATGAAGACGGTTCTGTCCACAGCTGATGCGGACAGCTTTTCTCTGAGGACATAATAGTTCAGGACTGGAATTTCCTACAGTTTTGTGCCTGAGCCTCCAATAATGAAAATGGACTCCATATTACAGTTTTTTTTTACAATCGCTATGACAGTTTTTTCAATACATTTAACAAGTTTCCTAAACTCTTAACACAGTTAAGCACAACATCCGCCTTTGTAGGCTATACAATTAAAACATTTCTTGTTGCTTTGATACAAAATGCATACAGTTAACACCGATTTAAAATGCTTGAACGTCTTTTACACACAACCTCAACCAAGACCAAAACAATGTAATTTTACAGTCAAATTTACAAATGCTTTCACACTGTACAGTATGTCAGAACAGATAACATCATGTTCTAAACATAACTTATATACTGTGGGCTAAAGTCAAAGTGAACAGCTGTTCATATTGTGAATTGAAACACAAATATATTCCCTGTATTTTATTCCATTGCCAATGAGAAACAGCTTATTGCAGCTATGCGAATATATAAATCACAGCTGATTCCCATCTAGGAAACACACTTAGGTGTTGAGGTTTTTCCAATGACATGATCATATGTTCTAAAAGAGGACTCTTTAAAAGAAAGAAAGAAAGAAAGAAAGAAAGAAAGAAAGAAAGAAAGATATGTTTGTATATCTTGCAGTAATGTCATTTTGCAAATAAAGTCTGTACTGCAGCAATTCTGTGTCTGTATTTTTTTTTTTTTTTACATAAACTGTACATTTTATAAAGCTATTCTCAGATGGTCATTCATTTTTTGTGTTGAATTTTTTGTATTGAACTGCATTTACTAAACCCAACAAAACAAAAATGTAGAGAGGCTTTATTGTTAGACATCGTGTATTGTGTTAGTTTATTATTGAATTTTGAAAATTAGTTTTGGAGTTTAGTTTACAATGTGTGGTTTTGAGCATGAAATTAACCGTTTTGCCGATTGTGTGTTTTAGGTGTGTTAAGAGTTTATAGCGATTGTAAAAAACTGTAACTTAAATACCTCTCCTGTTACAGTGGAACCTCGGATTGCGAGTAACGTGGTTTACGAGTGTTCCGCAAACCGAGCAAAGATTTTTAATAATTTTTTATTCGGAAACCGAGCAAGTATTAGTTTACGAGCGCCGAGTATCATGTATCACACATGTGACTCTTATTTTGACACCGAGCGTCACTCTCTCACCTCCCCCCCATGGCTTCGCAAACACACAGAAACTCTGCTCGTGCGCGCGCAATTTGACACTGACACACACACACACACACACACACGCACAGACACACTCTCGCCTTTTCACCCCTCCCAGCTTCACAAACACACAGAAACTCTGTCGCGATTCTTTTCAAAGGTAAGGTGCTCGTCCATTTGTTTTTTTGTTTTTGTTTTTTACTTTACAGCAGTGATTCCCTTATTATGCGCTCACGCCTGGTCAGAGAGATTTCTTTTTTTTTCCCTGTTAAAACGGTGTGTCCGTTTGTTGTGAAACTTGTGAAAGTGATTCCTTTAGTATGCGCTCACGCCAGTCTCGCTTTTTTCTGTTAAAACGGTGTTCCCGCTGTGTTTATGCGCTTGTTGTGAAACTTAAAAAGTGAGTCTGTTAATATACGCTCATGCCAGTCTCAGAAAGATTTCTTTTTTTCCTGTTAAAACGGTGTTTCCGTTGTGTGTGTGTGTGTGTGTTGTGAATCTTAAAAAGCGAGGTGGAGAGAGGGAGGAGGAGTGTTACTGTGTAAAACGAGGCGAGGGAAGGGGCTAATTCCACACACACACACACACACACACACACACACACACACACCAACGGAAACACTTATCTGTCAGGATTTATTTGTACTTTTTTTAAAGGTAAAGTGCAGATTAATTTGTTTCATTTTCATTGTATAGATTGTATTAATTATTTTTATGTATTTATTTTTTGGGGCTGTAGAACGAATAATTTGAGTTTTCATTATTTCTTATGGGAAATGATGATTTGGTTCAAGAGTGTTTTGGAATACGAGCCCACTTCCGGAACGAATTATGCTCGTAATCCAAGGTTCCACTGTATATTGAACTTCCCACCTCTTAAAACACAGTATGACTGCAAAATAATCCCTCCTATCCATTTTCTTGTTACCATCAGAGACAGTCTGATCATTCTGATTTATATGTCATGGCACGGGGCAGCAGTGGTGGACCCAAGTGCAGATGAGGAGCAAGAAGTGATACTTTGAGGTTTGTTATGATAAGCCAAGCTTGAGTCCATGCATTGTCCTGCTTGTGCCGGTGTTATGCGCTAACATGGCCCCCTGCCACGGAGTTCCCCCCCTACATAATCTCTATCAAATATTATATTAAAACACAAATTCATAGGTTTATGATTTACAAATTACAAATTACACCAAACAAAGTTGATTATAAAATAATATATTTTATTATATTATAAAATAATATATATATTTTTTTTTCATATACAACATGTATTTTTTATTGCTTATAATAAAAAATATTTTGTTTAATTTTCATCATAAATATTTATTTAGTGTAAATATTTTTGCATTAAATGACAAATTCCTGTAAAATAAATGTGCCACAAAATAAACATTATATGAGAATTTGTATTAATGGTCTCGACTGCTGTCACATGCATAGGGTTAATTATAATAATAATATCAAATTTGATAATAATAAACCTATGAATTTATGCTCTAATATAATATTTGATAGAGATTATGTATGGGGGGCAATCCATGGCAGGGGGGCATTTTATCATGCAATCGGAGTGTGCAGGTGATCATGGCAGGCTTGGCTCATTTCCCTACTTTTCTTTCGATTCTCTAAAGCTACTTTGTAACAATGACCACTGTGTGTGCGTGCGTGTGTGTGTGTGTGCTGTTTGTGTGTGTGTGCTGTTTGTGTGTGTGTGTGTGTGTGTGTGTGTATATATGTGTGTGTGGGTGTGCTGTGTATGTGTGTGTGGGTGTGCTGTGTGTGTGTGTGTGGGTGTGCTGTGTGTGTGTGTGTGTGTGTGTGTGTGTGTGTGTGTGTGTGCTGTTTGTGTGTGTGTGTGTGTGTGTGTGTGTGCTGTTTTACGTTGTGTGTGTTAAGAACCAGAGATCCGTGTGGTGAATATTAAAGACACAGACTGCAAAGTGACCAATCAGCCTAATTTATTCAAATTGCATTAATCAGCCTAATTTATTCAAATTGCATTTCAGTTATTCTTCATTGGCGAATTTCAAGCATTCCAATAATTCCTCATAACTTATCTTGACAAACTCCAGATTTGAATGAAGGCGCTCGATGTCTTGTAAGAAGCCTAGAACAACATCGCGGGTGGAATCTTCATCTAGCTTTAACCCTGAGCACTGACTGTTCGCTGGGTTTATCTTCTTTCTATCTTCCTCACTCTGTGTGGACTGAAGCTCTGCTGATGTTCCTGATCCTGTCTGATTTACATCTTTACACCTTTTGTGCAAGTTTTTGATAGAGAAGTAATATTTTGAAAAACCAATATATATGTTAATATGTTCATGCTTTTGTGAAAACTGGATTAAATTATACATACAGGGAGTGTGGTTTTTTCTCCCTAAACACGGACTATTAACTGTGTATATCCAAATTTCAGATATGTCGTTATTTTTCTTTACAAACTTGTCCATTCCATCAATAATAATATCTTCACTATGATTTCCTTTTTTTGTCTTTGTCTCAATTATTACTTCAGTCTTCTTATTTGTCCTAAACATTATAGCAACAGCCCACTGCCTGTCTTTATCCATTAACGCTTTAATTTCTATTATTTTTTCATTATATTTATTATATATCTTTTTATTTTGGATAAGTGTGTTTTCAATCATTTCTAAAAATATATATTTTTTTGTATTTAATGTTTCTTCTTCTTTTTTCATCTTATTATATATATTAGAAATATTTATAGTAGAGACTTTATTATTTTCGATGTTGAGGAAAAACCACATGTCGTTATTCTGTTTTTTCACATTCTCTGGGTTTGTTGGTGGAGCTCTTCTGTAAAAAATCAAACAGGTTATTCTCTATGCAGTTAGAAAGACAGCATGAGAATGCACACACACACACACACACACACAAAGTGAGTCTGGTCTAATAATAATAATAGGCTAAACCTACTACCACTACCACTACAAATAATAATAATAATAATAATAATAATAATAATAATAATAATAATAATAATAATATGCAAAGATTGCTATGTATGGGTTTTCTTAATCATGACACTTACTCCTCACTGTGTGAGTGGTCAGTGCTGGAGTTTCTCTTTTTCCTGCAGATCAACAACAAAATTATCATTATCATCATGACACAGAGTGAATAAGTTTATTATTATTATTATTATTATAAACAACAACAATAATAATCATGATCATAATAATCATAATAATAATTAGACGGAACCATACATACATACAAAGTTAACACCATAATTACAACTTCTGTCTTCTTCTTATTATTATTATAATAGCTAATAATAATAATAATAATAATAATAACACAGTAGTTGTAATTATGGTGTTATTACAATAACTTTGTATGGCTGGATGGTTCCGTCTACTTGCCCCTGGCACATGGTGCAGCTGATATACTGTACATCCACCATTTCTGTGGCCAGGGTTGGCCTTCAACCGGGGACCTCCTGGTCAGAAGTCCAACACCTTAGCCACCGAGCCACCCCAGCCCCCGCCATCTTTGTGTACTTTTTGCGATTTTTCTTTCCATTAAAACACTTACTTTCTCTCACTGCATGAGCGGTCAGTGCTGGAGTTTTTCTTTTTCCTGCAGATCAACAATAAAATCATCAACATAGAATGAGATTAGTTAATAATAATAATAATAATAATAATAATAATACACAGTATTCATGATCATTGTGTTAACTTTGTGCGTAACTGTATTTTTCCATTATAACACTCACTTTCTCTCACTGCTTGAGTGGTCAGTGCTGGACTCTCTCTTTTTCCTACAGATCAACAATAAAACCATCATCATCATCATCATCATCATCATGACAACACAGAATACGATTAGTTTATAATAATACAGTACACAGTAGTTGTAATCATTCTTTTAACTTTGTGTGTAACTGTGTATTTTTGCATTCTTACACTTACTTTCTGTCACTGCGTGAGATGTGAGTGCTGGAGTCTTTCTTTTTCCTGCAGATCATCATCATCATCATCATCATCATCATCATCATCTCACAAACACTTACATATTATTATACTATATGATATTAAAGAAGTAATAAGTGTGAAATGGATATACACACACACACACACACAACATTAACATTAAGAAGAGAAAGCACCTCACATGGTCAGTGGTGCATGCTGGGAAGTTTATGTTTGTGTTTTAGTGTTTTAATGAATTAATTTGTTTTATGAACGTGTTAATGTAAAGCTATAATTCATCTGTTGCTCGAGGTCAGAGAAAGCTTAGTGTGTGTGTGTGTGTGTGTGTGTGTGTGTGTGTGTGTGTGTGGGGTGTGTGTGTTTGGGGAGATGGTTGGGGAAGCTTACACTGATGTTGGAGCGGCCTCGTGTGATTCTGATACTGGAGGGGAACACATGTTCAAGGAGGTTTCAGGGACATTTGTATCGTCAAGGATCTGTTAAGGACAAGTCAAAAAACAGTTTTCTACAGAAATGAACAGATGAGAAAACAAATATATAAAACACTTTCAACCCTGGAATAAATAAAGAAACACTAGAGATTCAAACTGATGAATAAAACAAGATTATTATTATTATTATTATTGTTATTGTTGTCATTAAAATACTGATAATAACCGTAATACCAATAAATGTGTCTCACTCTGTCGTTCTCTTTGTCTTACATCTCTCTCTCTCCTCCCCCCTTTCTCTGCCCCTCCCCTCTCTTCTTGCTCTCTCTTTCTTTCTCTCTATTTCCTTGTCTTTTTTAACTTTCAGTTTCAGTCCAGTGACAACGATGCTGTACTACCAGATATATATATATACAAGAATGCCTTTGATAAAAAAGATTATTAAAAATAACTCATGACTCATGGCATTCACAGCAAAAAGGGAGACGTTTGAAGTTCACATTGAGGCCGAGCACCAGATGTGTTGAGACAAGTTAATGATCAGCGCGAGAGCCGACCCTGTGTGTGTTTAGGAGGAAGCGGCTATTTTGCACAGGAAGTATATAAAGTTACACTGATAATTTCCTCTGTGTATGTAGACTTTGACACCCTGCTTTGCATTCATGTTAAACACACACACACACACACACACACACACACAGTTCATGGAGTGGAACCTCACCATGGGGCATGTTCCCGTTACCCCAGAAGGAGGGCTGGGACCAGGGAGCCGAGGCAGAGACGCTGGTGTTTCTGGATCAGATTCCTGCGGAGATGTTGCCGCTACATGTCGGTCTGTAACGGTGTCCATTGTTTCCGCAGGTTCCTCTGGATCAGGAGCGTCGCTGAGCTCAACCTCCTCCCAGCCCTCTGCTGGGTTTTCTCTTTTAAAACTTTCTTCTGATGTTTCTTGTGTAGTCGGTTGTCAAGGGTCTAGCTGGTGGTAGTGCTAGACCGGCTGATGGTGTTGCCGTGGGCATGAAGGTAGGCATGAAGGCAGAGGGGTTCAACAGAAAGAGTCTTTATTTAAACAAACACAACTCAAAAACAGAACAAAGGAACTAAAACAACAAACTCAAACTAGGGCTCAGGAGAAACACAGGAACAGGAAGGGATCTGAACACAGGAGACCAGGAGCTGACACAGGGAACCAGGAGCTGACACAGGGAACCAGGAGCTGACACAGGGAATAGACAGAGAAGGGATGAGGAAACATGGAGCCGGAGCTAACTAAGACACAGAGGGGAGCTAAAGGCAGGGACTGGAGGCACAGAGACAGGACTGGAGGCACAGAGATTATAGAGACAGGGCTAGACAGGAGACAGGGCTAGGGGCAGAGACTGACAGGAACTAGACTAGCTGGGTTAGTGAGGTTAGTAGCTACATGTTGTACTGGGGACACTGGAGGCTGACCTAACCGGGTTAGTGGCTAATGGTGTTAGTACTGACCTAGGGGACCGGAAGACAAAAGGCAGGGCACACATGAGGCTATACCAAACTAGCGGCCAACCTACTAGTGACCAGAACCACTAGCAGTCACTCCCACTAGAGATTAGCCTACTGGAGGCTAACCCTACTAGGGGCTAACCCTACTAGCCATCAAGGCCTATTAGCGGCTAACCCTGCTAATGGCTAAGCCCTCATGTAGCTACACATACAAGGGAAATGACCAGAAGGCAAAACAGTACTTACACAGGACACAGGAGGAGACACAGCCTAACTACACAGTGAACAGAGCAGCTCCATGAATCCACAGACACAAGGAACATCGAGGAAACAAAACTAGAGCCCTCTGAAAACAAAAGGTTACAAAACAAACCAAATATAAACTTAAAGTAACAAATGAATGCCCACATGGTGGTAATCCAAACAAACAAACACCAACAGACAATCAGACACACAATGCTCGACCCAGTTTCCCAGAACAAACTGCTATTTATAGAAGGCTTTAATGAGCCACCTCAGTTCAGGTGAGCCTCATCACCTGACTGAGGTGCCTTCTGGGAAACTGAGTCAACCAGCAGGAACTACACACAGACAGACAGACATGAACAGTGACCTCTAGTGGAGGTTCCTAACATCAGTATCATTAAAAGTGCTTTGAGGAAGTCAGCTGGGAGGTTTTATACTTTACAGTGACGTCAGCAGACCTGGGTGGAGGCTTTACAGGAATACTGTGTGTGTGTGTGTTTGATCCAATACAAACTGTATTTTCTAAGGGCTAAAAAAAGAAAAGTATTATAACTGAAAAAAAAATTGCTAATCATTTTATAGATTTTTTTTTTAGATGTAATCAATCATTAATTTCATTCATTTTGTTAACTGAGTTTTCATTTATTTGGGCAAATATAAAATGGTAAGCTGATCTTAAACTGTCTGGCTAAAAAACAAACAAACAAACAACAACAACAAAAATATTATATAATATAATATAAAACTTAAAGTACACACAAAAGCCTTTGTTTGAATAATTAGTAATGCAATTATTTATATACTGTATAAAATGGATGCATGAATATGATCAAAACACAGAAAGAGCCATCATCATGACATTAACCTGGACACATGACCTTATTGTGACCTCACCCTTTTTAGGATGTTGAGAGCTTCATGGCTTTCTTCATGACATCGTGAAACTGGACTTTTGAGTAGAAGCTTTTTCATCTGTTCCTCTTCTCAAAGATGAAAAATACTGTATATGGGGCGAATCAAACCGGGACTTGTGGTGAAATTTCTTGTGAATGTCGGAGTGAAAGTGATTAACATTTACAGAAGACTTTAAGCACCGTACGGTGATGAGACCCTGAGCTGCAGTAAAACATCTGAATGGTGCAAACGTTTTCAAGAAGGCTGTACGTCTGTGAATCAGAGTGAATGTGGTGGCTCAGAGCCCACTGCAGTCATTCCCGTGGACATTCAGTGAGTGGAGCGTACGATCCTTACAAAACGATGAATAACTTGTCCCCAACCTGCCGCCATCTGTCTGTGTGAACTTTACACACAATCATTCACCAACAGCACTTGCACATGACGGAAACTCATCTCATCCTGACCTCACTCCAAGCCATTTCCACATGTTTGAAAAGGCCATTAAAGCATCGGTGTAAGAGGGGGTTATATAGAAAAATCAAAAAGTAAATAAAAAAAAAAAATGTGAAAACTGTTCTGTTATTCTACACAATCACATGTCCCCCTGGCTTCGACTAAACCTCGTACATACAAGACATTTAGAAATACATTAATATAAAGTCAGTTAATTTCATTGAAAGTAAACAATTTCTGGTGGAATGCTTTGTTGACTGATGGCTCTTCAGAATGACCTCTGATTTAGAAAGAATATGAAAACTACGCCAAGATGCTTCTAATGAGTTCTGGGAAGAGTGGAAAATTTGCGGAAACTTCGTGGAAACTTCGGCATCTTTGACATTTGCGTTGCAATTTCCTGCTTCTTGTTGGCCATCGAGAACTGAAACAATCCGAGTGTTACCCAGCTGGATCGTTGCTGTAGTATCATAGTGAAGATAACCAAAATCTAAACAAAATGTAAAACGTTGAATCAGCAGTTATTAAACGTCCTTCGAAGACCTGAACTGAAACCATTACAAGAGGAAGTAAATGTGGGAGGAACAGAGGCAGACAAAACAAAACTCAGACTCAAAGTGAAACTATGTGTAATATTTATGTTTACAGCTAACAGGAAGAATAACCAGCTTGATATATTTTCAACACTTGTTGATGATGAATAAAAAATAAATTAATTAATTGACGTAATTTAGTAAGATGATTAAACTGAGAAGTTGTGCAAGTTGACTTAACTCTAAAATAAGAAAAGAAAAAACATTGTGTTCCTCTGCCTGGAGTTTATGTAAACCCATGTAGTTGCTGGTAAATGATTCAATCTTGCACAATGTTACCTGGAATATTTTATTATTAAGGCAACTTAAATTTGAAATGAGATACCTTTTTAATGCAAAACATGCTTGAGTAGCAAAACAAGGCTTTTCTTTTTCTTACTGTCTGGCATTTTTGTAGTGTAGGAAGTGTGATGTCAGCACAGTACATCATCAAGGTTAAAAGTCACATTTTTGTTGGAATTGCAGTGTTGATTAAATGAAATACATTTTTATTATCAAGTCAGTAGAAATAAACATGTACATTTAATATAGTAAATTGTCTAGGTTTAAAAACAAAAAAAATGAATACATCTTCTCAAGTTTGCTGATTGACCTTCATCCTGATTACACACAAATGTTCTGTTTATTATTTATTCTACACTGGCCAAAATTAATAATAAATGAAAGGCACACACTAATATTTTATTGAAGCACTCGTTCACAATTTAATCGTATTTCCTTGATTTCTCTTCACATTGATTAATCAGAGCTGGTCTAGAGTTTTACTGTTTTTCTTTAGTTACAATTTCATTTCATGAAAAGTTTATGCAATCTCTTATCACAATAGTTCTGATCCTCATCACATTACTTCCTCAGAGATGAAGGTGCACCACTATCCTGCCAGGTATTAATGTTGACCTTTACAGCTGTTAACCCAATTTTAGTAGTTTCATCTCCTTAGTTGTTATCTTTGCTTGCTGCAGGACAATAATTTGAACCTTCTGAAACAGAGAAACATCTTTGCCTTGACCACAGGATACAGGATGTCTTCTGACATGAGGGTTAATTAATGAGGATTAAATCACTCGTTGCAGCTGAACCATATTAACAATGCAGTAATTATACCCAGTTAAATCCAGGTGGTGACTTTTTTTGTACATGTACATCTTTTAAGGTCAGCTTGAAGACCTGTTGCAGTCTCAGTGACCTACTGTAGGTTTGAGTTGGTGTTATAAATAAAGGAATAGTGCGACATCTAGTGGCGATAAAGAGAGGTAACTTGTTAAAAAGAAAGCAGTAGCCAGTTAAGAAAAAAGACAAACCTTTATTTTCTAGGTGTACTTTTCTAATAAAGTTTAATGTTCATTTTAAGTGAATAACGATGGATCACTGACTGAACCATACAATATCAGGTTTATCTGAGAGTTTGGAGGAAAACCTAACCACAGCAGCATAGCATTCATCGCAGCATTCTGAAACTGTGAGCGTCTCATAATGTAATGTAAGTCCCAGGCCATTATAAACAACATGTTAAACAAAGGACAGGTCCTTCATACTCAGAATTTTTTTTTAACCAAACTAAGTTTTAAATGTTTCGTGAAGAGGCCACATTCTAAACAGGCAGGGCAAGAAATAAATATAGAAATAATAGATACATTTGTTCTAAACAGAAATAGTTAGAATTATATTATTATAGCATTATTCATTTGTTAAAGCATTTAATGTCAATAAGATGCTCACAGGTCAAAGACCGCTGTCATTAACATGAACATTATCTGCAAAACATGACCAATAAAATAATAGTCAAAAAATTTGAATATGTCTCCCAATATAAATGAAATATAAATACAAAATGAAAAATAAATACAAATATAGTTTTTCAAAGTTTTTTTTTTTTTAATTCCAAATTGGGATACTGTTTTTGGAAATATTTTGAATTTTGCATTTTTTTTTTTTCAAACAGGAAACTTTTAACAGCTTACATCTTATTTATTATTACAAATATTCACATTCATATAGATTTTATTCACTTCATCTTTCAGTGGTTTTAATTGACCGATCAGTCAAAACATTAAAGCCACAGACAAGTGAAGTGAAATTAACATTAAACTGGTATTTAACTAGACTCTACTGCATGTAATGCATTTATCAACCACTAGAGGGAAAATACATCTGTCAGATACACTTTAAAAAAGGCAAATCATGTGACTACTGTAGAGGCCTAATCAAAATAGTTCTGCCGAAATTCATCACATATACATTAATGCACAGTACAATTCTTTATTCTTCTCAAATCTCAGCAGGTGTCAGAGCGCAGGCTCAGACATTATACAGCGCCCCTGGAACAGACAGGGTTAAGGGCCTTGCTCAAGGGCCTAACTGCAACAACCTGGTGGAACTAGGGCTTGAACCAATGACCTTCTGATCAGTAACTCAGAGCCTCAACACACTGAACACCATCACCCCCAAACACATCAGATAGCCTTATGTTTCCTGTGCAATATATTTATTAGACTATTAGTTTGTTCATAACATAAAAAGAAAAAAAAAGGCAATATATTTCTGGACAGGTAGCTGAGACCAGGTATCACCTGAAATGAGGCTGACACCCTGCTGACATTTCTACGGTTTCCTTTGGGTTCATATCTCATTTAATTCATAAAAAAAAGTGATTCATTTTTAGGTCATGGCCCATGGTGTGTGTGTGTGTGTGTGTGTGTGTGTGTGTGTGTGTGTGTGTGTGTGTGTGTGTGTGTGTGTGTGTGTACCGCGATGGATTGGCACCCTGTCCAGGATGGACACCGCCTTGTGGGATAGGCTCCAGGTCCCCTGTGACCCTGAATACTGGATAAAGATGTATGGATGATGAGTGAGTGAGTGATACTACACAAGTTTAGACAGGTTACAATAATAATGACTTCAGTTTAGGTTTACTCTATTCTTATCTATAATCACTTGTGACTGAGATTAATTGAACATCTGAACAGAAACTGAGCATTAACCAAAGAATTAACAGCAGAAACACATAATGAAACGTCCTATTTGTTGTGTTTCAGGCTAGACTTTATTAACGTTTTGTTCCTAAGTCTCTACTGATAGTGACAGAATTATTACAGAATTATTCATCTGTCTACAGGAGAGACTTTTTTAGTGACCAAAACAAACTCCATCCCCTTATTCTCAGTTTTAAAAAAGAAAAGTGTGTGTGTGTGTGTGTGTGTGTGTGTGTGTGTGTGTGTGTGTGTGTGTGTGCGCGCAATTTTATAACTGTTCTCAGAACTGTTTCTGTTTTGCACATACAGCACAACCTCGGCATACGAATTTACTTCATTCTGGAGGTTTACTTCAGCTCTTAAGGCAAAAATTCGTACTATGAAACAAATTTTCCCATAATAAGCCACTCAAAAATAATAAACTAGCACTGGTACCTGTTGCTGATGGGAATTTTTTTTTTTAATAGAAATAGTTAAAAGGTTAAAGCTCAAAATAATCTGATGCTTTGATGTAATCAGTGATAATATTATTATTTCAGGTTGAAGCCCACAAACATGTCTGTCTGTCTTTCATTTATTTAACTTCAGGCAAATACCTAATCACTGCCAAAGTTTCATAACCTTCTGTCCAGACCAAAAAATGTTGGTATCATGGATTGACATACACAAGAACATAGCCAGAATTCTGTTCTTTTGTTGGTATGCCAAAAATGCTTTGTATGCCCATGCAAATTTCTTTCAAAAGTTTAAGTTCTTACGATGAGTGCAATGGAGGACATTTGTATGCTGAGGTACCACTGTACGAATTATGCATGAATTCCAGTTCAAGGGTTTCCCTGGCAGCATGGTGGTTTGCACTGTCGCCTTGCACCACTAGAATGGGAGTTTGATTCCTGCCTCGGCTTTGTGTGCATGGAGTATGCAGCGTCTCCTGGACTTGTTGGGTTTCCTCCCACAGTCCAAAGGCATGCGGATTAAGCTATTTGGCATTGCCAATCTGTCCATAGTGTGAGCGAGGTAAAAAAGAGGGCGTTGCTCATTCAAATGAATAAGAATTAAAATATCTTAATAATGTCAACACAAACATTAACAGCCATAATTCTGTCAAAGTGCCTGCAGAGAATCAATGCAACATACTCACTTGATATGTTGAATAGTGCAGATGATCCATCAAGGATAAACACATCGAGATCTTCCAGGACAGTTTTCATTCAGTGAGCCACCATATTTGAAGTCTGAAAAAAGGACGCCAATGTTATGCATTGTCACCTTTGATAAACTTTCAGGTATTCATAACATTTAACATTAGGGAGACTCTAATTATGAGAGAAAGATTTTGAAATACTGTTTGCATAGAAAAAAAGATATTCAAGTTTGTGCTCAAGTGTCTCAGCATCAAATTTTTCTATGTCCATTTCTCTCAGTTCTACATGTGCACAAGGTGAAGTTCCAGCTTCAGGTTCACTGTTCAGCTCAGGTTCTGTTTCATTCAAGATTTTCTCTGATTCCTTATGCATTCATCTGAAATCTTTGATGGTGTTATTTTTATATTTTCTTGTTCTATGGCTGCTAAAGCATGAATCTACATTTCTGTAAGGGGAAAAATATGATCTCTCTATTTCTTATATGTTTTCCAAGAGAAGAACTGTGCTTCAGAGCAGATCTAACTGAACTCACACAAGTATGTTCATGAAGGTTACTTTTATTTGATCAGAAATACAATAATGTGAAATATTACAGTTCAAAACAGCTTTATTATTACTCCAGTCTTCAGTGTCTCATGATCCTCAGAAATCACTATTTCTTTCATTCATTCATAATGATCAAAAAACATTTATTGAGTTTTGTGGAAACAATAATATTTCCCCCCAGGACGGAATGAAAATATTAGACAATGATCAGATCCTCATATTATATGAGTAATGATGCAGAACATTCAGCTTAATGTCACAGCAATAAATTACAGTTTTAAGTACAGTACATTCCAGTAGAAAACAGAAATTTTGAAGTCTAACATCATTTCACATTATTCCTGTTTTACTATATCAAATAAATGTAGTATTTTAATTTTGATCAAATAAATGTAGCACTGATTAACATAAAACTCTTTTAAAAACAAAAAAATAAAACAGATCTCAAACTTTTGAACGTTAGTGCACACTGTTTTAAGAGCTAGTCTGACCAATTATAGGTTTGCAAGGAAATATTCAATAGTCTTTTCACTTTTTTTGTTATATTTATTGAAATGGGGGGGGGGGGGGGTTATGAATAGTCTTAACATAAAAAGTAAACTAGTAAGGTAAAAAAGCATTATTTCTTTCCCATAACTTCATACCTCGTTCTTAAATCATTAAACAATTACTGATTGTAAAATGTTTTACTACGTGTACATGAAATGGCAAAGTTTTGAGGTTTTTGATTGTAAAGTCTGGCAATATGTTTATCCAGAGGATAGGAGAGAGAATGTGTTCTGAACGTTAAATGCAAAGATACAAAACCATTCGTGGTGCAATACTGCACATTTTTAAATACAAGTGTTGAAGAGTTAATCATTAATGTTACCGACTTTCTAGACTTGTCTTACTCTTCTAAAGTTCTCTTTGGCTGGTGACGGTATAAGTGGATTACAGTTTATGTTTACAACAACTCATTTTATTAAGCCAAACGGGCAAGGACAGAATACAAACTGCCCTCCTTCATGTGCTTCTTCTCCACCGTGTCACACACTCACCCTGTTCCCATGGGAAACCCCAGGCAGAAGTAACCTGTTAGTTTCCTCTTTAACATAACCAACAAAACCAATAAATCAAACATCACACATGCAGGGATATAGAGAAAATAATCATGTGCTGTCAATAATAATTAAATAATATTCAATTCTAAATTTAATATTTCTAATATAATTAAATATACTTCATAATATGCGACACCTGTAATAAATAACAAATAAATGTAGTAAACTTAAAATAATGCACAATGTATTGTTTGTAGGAACTCAGGTTACAGGATGACTTGCATCTTTTTCACTGTCTCACGTTATATAAACAACTGCACCAAGCTCTATGTACTTCACAAAAAAACACCATATAATAACGCTCATTTATGTTAAGACCATTTCTACAAAGGACTTCGATATAAATATGTGCACTTACCAAAGTTTAAAAGAAGTTGTCCGTTGTGAGGTGGAGAAACGGGCTGCTAATCCAGATGATGTTCAAAGTACCCGCTGCACCCAACACGCATGCGCCAACTGCAGAACCGTATCAGCGCGCACGCGCCAACGTCCGAGCCGACTTCTGTGCGTGTTAACTTGCACTAGCAAATCTGTTCAGTAATTAAACCTTAGTTGACCCAGCGAGTTTTTCATGAACTTGTTTTCACTTGTTCAGTCAGCTTTTTCATGTCCAGATTACTAATAAATACTCATTATGCCAACATTTTGCTACTTGGATTTTTTTACAGTGTACTTTTCTTTCGATTCTCTAAAGCTGCTTTGTAACAATGACCACTGTTAAAAACTACACAAAGTTAGGTCTATGCCTGCCAGTTTACATGCTTCACAACAACATGTGTGTGCTGTTTGCGTGTGTGTGTGTGTGCTGTTTATGTGTGTGTGTGTGTGTGTGTGTGTGTGTGCTGTTTTGTGTGTGTGTGTGTGTGTGTGTGTGTGTGTGCTGTTTTTTGTGTATGTGTGTTTTGTGTTTGTTGTGTGTGGTGTGTGTGCTGTTTTGTGTGTGTGTGTGTGTGTGTGTTGTGTGTGTGCCTGTTTTTTGTGGTATGTGTGCTGGTAATTGTGTGTTGTGGTGTGTTGTGTGCTGGTTGTGTGTGTGCTGTTTTTTGTGTGTGTGTGCTTGTTTTTTTTGTGTGTGTGCTGTATTTGGTTTGTGTGTGCCTGTTTTGGTGTGTGTGTGTGCTGTTTGTGTGTGTGTTGTTGCTGTTTTTAGTGTGTGTGTGTGTGCTTGTTTGTGTGTAGGTGCTGTTTGTGTGTGTGTGTGTGTGTGTGTGTGTGTGTGTGTATGGTGTGTGTGTGTGGTGTGTGGTGTGTGTGTGTGTGTGGTGTGTGTATTGTGTGTGTGTGGTGTGTGTGTGCTGTATGTGTGTGGTGTGTGTATGGTGTGTGTGTGTGTGTGGTGTGTGTATGGTGTGTGTGTGTGGTGTGTGTGTTTGTGTGTGTGTGCTGTATGTGTGTGCTGTGTGTGTGTGGTGTGTGTATGGTGTGTGTGTGTGGTGTGTGTATGGTGTGTGTGTGGTGTGTGCTGTATGTGTGTGGTGTGTGTGTGTGTGTGTGTGTGTGTGCTGTTTACGTTGTGTGTGTTAAGAACCAGAGATCCATGTGGTGAATATTAAAGACACAGTCTGCAAAGTGACCAATCAGCCTAATTTATTCAAATTGCATTTCAATTATTCTTCACTGGAAAATTTCAAACATTCCAATAATCCCTCATAATTCATCTTGACAAACTCCAGATTTAAACAAAGGCCCTCGATGTCTTGTAAGAAGCCTAGAACAACATCGCGGGTGGAATCTTCATCTAGCTTTAACCCTGAGCACTGACTGTTCGCAGGGTTTATCTTCTTTCTATCTTCCTCACTCTGTGTGGACTGAAGCTCTGCTGATGTTCCTGATCCTGTCTGATTTACATCTTTACACTGGGCTGAATCTTCCAGTCCTCTAATAAAATTTTGCACGTTTTTGATAAAGAAGTAATATTTTAAGAAACCAATATAAATTTTAATATGTTTATGTTTTTCTGAAAACTGGATTAAATCATACATGCAGGGAGTGTGTTGTTTTCTCCCTAAACACGGACTATTAACTGTGTATATCCAAATTTTAGATACCTCATTGTTTTCTTCCACAAACTTGTTTATTTTATCAATGATTAAATCTTCACTATGTATTCCTTTTTTTCTCTGTGACATAAATGGGCCTATTACTTCAATCTCATTATTTGTCCTTTTTAAAACAGCAATAGCCTGCTGCCTGTCTTTATTCTCCATTAACTCTTTAAATTTATTTTTTAAAAGTGTGTTGTTTTTGATCATTTTTAAAACAAATATATTATTTAATGGTTCTTCTTTTTTTTTAATAGAATGTTTTTTCCTTTCATTATTTATATAAATATCTTTAATATATTCTAACATTTCTTCCTTCAATATTTTTTTATTAGAGACTTTATTATTTTTGATGTTGAGGAAATGCCACACATCAGTATTCTGGTTTGTTGATGGAGGTCTCCTGTAAAAAAATCAAACAGGTTATTCTCTATGCAGTTAGAAAGACCGCATGAGAATGCACACATAGACATTATTACTACTGCCACTACAAATAATAATAATAATAATAATAATAATAATAATAATAATAATAATAATATGTGTTTTCTTAATCATTACACTTACTTTATCTCTCTGTGTGAGCGGTCAGTGCTGGAGTTTCTCTTTTTCCTGCAGATCAACAACAACATTATGATTATCATCATGACACAGAGTAAATTAGTATATTATTATTATTATTATTATTATTATTAACAACAACAACAACAATACTAATAGCAAAGTAGTGGTGTTATGGTGTTAACTTTGTATGGATGGATGGTTCAGTCTACGTGCCCCAGGCACATCGTGTAGTTGATATACTGTACATTCACCATTTCTGTGGCAGTTATTAAAGGGGGTCGGGCTGCCAGCTCGACACCCAATTGGATCTGAGCAGATGGAAATGAAGGAGCTTGCTCGAGGGACCCACAGTGGTTTCCCGGCAATGTCAGGGCTTTAACCAAGGACCTCCTGGTCAGCAGTCCAACACCTTAAGCACCGAGCCACCCCTGCCCCCGCTAACTTTGTGTACTTTTCTATTTTTCTTTCCATTAAAACACTTACTTTCTCTCACTGCATGAGCAGTCAGTGCTGGAGTCTTTCTTTTTCCTGCAGATCCACAATAAAATCATCATCATCATAACGAACGAGATTAGTTAATAATAATAATAATAATAATAATAATACTCAGTATTCATGATCATTGTGTTAACTTTGTGCGTAACTGTATTTTTCCATTATAACACTCACTTTATCTCACTGCTTGAGTGGTCAGTGCTGGACTCTCTCTTTTTCCTACAGATCAACAATAAAACCGTCATCATCACAACACAGAATATGATTAGTTTATAATAATACAGTTATTATTAGTTTATAATAATACAGTACACAGTAGTTGTACTCTACTGTGTACTGTATTATAATTCTGTTAACTTAGTGTGTAACTGTGTATTTTTTCATTTTCACACTTACTTTCTCTCTTATTTAAGAAGGAATAAGTGTGAAATAGACACACACACACACACACACACACACACATCCCAAACCCAATAAATGAGTAAGAAAAAGATGAACATTAAGAAGAGAAAGCACCTCACATGGCAGTGGTGCATGCTGGGAAGTTTATGTTTGTGTTTTAGTGTTTTCATGAATGAATATGATTTATGAACGTGTTAATGTACGGCCATAATTCATCTGTTGCTCGAGGTCAGAGAAAGCTTAGTGTGTGTGTGTGTGTGTGTGTGTGTGTGTGTGTGTGTGTGTGTGTGTGTGTGTGTGTGTGTGTGTGTGTGTGTGTGGCTGCTAAGATGAAACAACAGATGAAACCATGTAAGTAATGTGTGTAAGGAGCAGTTGGGATTTGGAGAAGCTTACACTGATGTCCGAGCGGCCTCATGTGATTCTGATACTGGAGGGGAACCCGTGTTCAACGAGGTTTCAAGGACATTTGTATCATCAGGGATCTGTTAAGGACAAGTCAAAAAACAGTTCTCTACAGAAATGAACAGATGAGAAACAAATATATAAAACACTTTCAACCCTGGAATAAATAATGAAACACTAGAGATTCAAACTGATGAATAAAACAAGATTATTATTATTATTATTATTGTTTTTGTTGTTTGTTGTTGTTGTTAATGATGATGTTGCTTTTTTAAAATTGATGATAATAATAACAATAATAATAATAATAATAACAATAATAATAAATGTTTCTCACCTTGTCTATGTCTTACACATCTCTCTCTCTCTCTCTCTCTCTCTCTCTCTCTCTCTCTGCTCCCCCTTTTCTCTGCCCCTTCCCTCTCTTCTCTCTCTCTCTCTATTCTCTCTTTCTGTATTTCCTTGTCTTCTTCAACTTTCAGTTTCAATTCAGTGTCACTACTTCTGATACTACTGCTACTACCGGATACTGTATATATACAAGAATGCTTTTGACCAAAAAAAAGTCCATTACAAATAATTCTCATGACTCATGGCATTCACAGCAAAAAGAGAGACATTTGAAGTGCATATTCAGGCCGAGCACCAGACGTGTTGAGACAAGTTGATGATGAGAGCGAGAATCGACCCTGTATACTGTATAAAGTTACACTGTTCATTTCCTCTGTGTATGGAGACTTTTATGACACCCTGCTTTGCATTCATGTTAAACACACACACACACACACACACACACACACACACACACACACAGATAGTTCATGGAGTGGAACCTCACCATGGGGCATGTTCCCGTTACCCCAGAAGGAGGGCTGGGACCAGGGAGCCGAGGCAGAGACGCTGGTGTTTCTGGATCAGATTCCTGCGGAGATGTTGCCGCTACATGTCGGTCTGTAACGGTGTCCATTGTTTCCGCAGGTTCCTCTGGATCAGGAGCGTCGCTGAGCTCAACCTCCTCCCAGCCCTCTGCTGGGTTTTCTCTTTTAAAACTTTCTTCTGATGTTTCTTGTGCAGCAGGTATCATTGAAAGGACTTGAGCTTAGATGACTTTAAGGAAGTCAGCTTGGAGGCTTTATACTGTACAGTGACATCAGCACACCTGGGTGGAGGTTTTACAGGAATGCTGTGTGCGTGTGTGTGTGTGTGTGTGTGTGTGTGTGTGTGTGTGTGTGTGTGTGTGATCCCCACAAATCCTTTTCTTTTTCTGCATTTCATCATACAGCTTTGAGTGCTGGGAAAAAGTTTCACAATAACTACAGTGTTAAAGAAACGAAACGAAGTGTCAGTGATGAATGTCCAGGAAGAGCTCCTTTATATAAACATAAATGTATTTTCTAAGGACTAAAAAAAGAAAAGTATTATAACTGAAAAAAAAAAAACCTAATAATTTTATAGATTTTTTTTAGATGTAATTAATCAATCAATTATTAATTTCATTCATTTTATTAACTGCGTTTTTATTTATTTATTTTGGGCAAATAGAAAATGGTAAGCTGGGGTCCGCTCTTCGTACGTCGCTTGACACATCCGAGATGAATTGACAGATCTAAGATGAGATCGTCGTGCTAATTACGATGCGGCTAATTCGGTTCTTCGATCACACCTGTTGTTGATGATTAGTATAGCTGGATTGAGGCGTTGTCTAGGATTATTGCGCGTTCGTGCGTTTGTTTAAAAGGTGATATGCATCGACAGTAGAAACACTGATCACACTGAACACAAGATAATTTAAAATAAAAGTAATTATTAAATACGTGAGTGCTGCCCGTGTTACATGTTATATGTGTGTGTGTGTGTGTGTGTGTATATATATATATACTCTCAAATCCTATTTGTATTCATTTAAAGTTAGCTGAACAAATTTGATATTTTAAGTAAACATAAGTACTTAAGTAACAGTAACTGTCACCTTAAAGTTCCAGCAATTTAAATCTAAAGAGCTCTGGTGGCTCAGTGGGAGGTGTCTCGCCTGCCATGCGAAAGACCCGGGTTCGATTCCTGTGCTGGAGTGAATTTACTTTATTTGCAACAAATTGTTCAACAAATTAAAATATTGATAGTTCTGTTTACTTACAATTGGAAACATCATTACTTTAAAAAAAAATGATGTAACTGATTACCTCAAATATCTTGAGTTTTGCCAACTTGGGTTTACAGTGTAAAAGTGAAGTAGAAGAACAAGTATAGTAAAAAGTATATTGTCATGCTGTGCTAAAGGATCCTGTCTATCGCGCAATACACGAGGAATGTGAAAAACTCTGCGTATAATCCTCACACCTTCAGTAACCAGTTGCTCTCTCATAAACGGACAAGACATGGCTGCGACAGATTTGAGAAAATGACCTCCACTTACTGTATATAGACGCAATCGGGGGATATTACATATTATTAGACACACACGGAGATTAACACACGAATGATGACCACAGCCACACACACATGTATACATATACTGTATTTATGTTTAAATACAGTACATCCATCCATATACAGTACAGACCAAAAGTTTGGACACCCCTTCTCATTCAAAGAGGTTGAATTTGTATTATGGCAAGAAAAAAGCAGCTAAGTGAAGAAAAACGAGCGGCCGTCATTACTTTAAGAAATGAAGGTCAGTCAGTCCGAAAAATTGGGAAAACTTTGAAAGTGTCCCCGAGTGCAGTCACAAAAACCATCAAGCGCTACAAAGAAACCGGCTGACATGCGGACCGGCCCAGGAAAGGAAGACCGAGAGTCGCCTCTGCTGCGGAGGATAAGTTCATCCGAGTCACCAGCCTCAGAAATCGGCGGTTAACAGCAGCTCAGATCAGAGAGCAGGTTTTGAGAGCTTCATGGCTTTCTTCATGACACCGTGAAATTGGACTTTTGAGTAGAAGCTTTTCCATCTGTTGCGCTTCTGAAAGATGAAAAATACTGTATATGGGGCGTTCAAGTCAAACCGGGACTTGTGGTGAAATTTCTTGTGAATGTCGGAGTGAAAGTGATTAACATTTACAGAAGACTTTAAGCACCGTACGGTGATGAGACCCTGAGCTGCAGTAAAACATCTGAATGGTGCAAACGTTTTCAAGAAGGCTGTACGTCCGTGAATCAGAGTGAATGTGGTGGCTCAGAGCCCACTGCAGTCATTCCCGTGGACATTCAGTGAGTGAAAAACGATTGAATAACTTGCCACCAAAAGTTTTTTTCAAAAGAAATTTTTTTTTGTTGCAAGTCTGCTGATTGACCTTCATCCAGGTTACACGCGAATGTTCTATTTATTTACACTGACTGACCAAATTAATATACAATAATAATAATAATAATAATAATAATAATAATAAATAAATAAATAAATAAATAAATAAATAAAAGGCACACACTCTTATATTTCATTGGACTACCAGTCACATTGATGTCTCTCATTGAAGTCTGGACTCTGTGGTGGTCAACCCATCCAATGAAAATGATGTTTCATGCTCCCTCAACCACTCTTTCACAATTGAGTCGTATTTCCTTGATTTCTTTTCCCATTGTGAGAGTGGAAATGCTTTCACTTTCACTGTTAATCAGAGCTGTTCTAGAGTTTTACTGTTTTTCTCCCGTTAAAATTTCATTTCAATTTCAAGTTCAAGTAGGCTTTATTGTCACTTCAACCATATACAGTTAGTACTCAGTGAAACAAAAAGTTTATGCGATCTTTTATCACAATCGTTCTGTTTCCTTCCTCATCACATTACTTCCTCAGAGATGAAGGTGCACCACTATCCTGCCAGGTATTAATGATGACCTTTACAGCTGTTAACCCAATTTTAGTAGTTTCATCTCCTTAGTTGTTATCTTTGCTTGATGCAGGACAATAATTTGAACCTTCTGAAACAGAGAAACATCTTTGCCTTGACCACAGGATACAGGATGTCTTCTGACATGAGGGTTAATTAATGAGGATTAAATCACTCGTTGCAGCTGAAAAATATTAACAATGCAGTAATTATACCCAGTTAAATCCAGGTGGTGACTTTTTTTGTACATGTACATCTTTTAAGGTCAGCTTGAAGACCTGTTGCAGTCTCAGTGACCTACTGTAGGTTTGAGTTGGTGATATAAATTAAGGAATAGTGCGACATCTAGTGGCGATAAAGAGAGGTAACGTGTTAAAAAGAAAGCAGTAGCCAGTTAAGAAAAAAGACAAACCTTTATTTTCTAGGTGTACTTTTCTAATAAAGTTTAAACCATTATAAACAACATGTTAAACAAAAGACAGGACCTCGTTCATAATTTTTTTTTTTTTTACCAAACTAAGTTTTAAACATTTATGAAGAGGCCACATTCTATACAGTCAGGGCAAGAAATAAATATAGAAATAATAGATACATTTGTTCTAAACAGAAATAGTTAGACTTATATTATTATGGCATTATTCATTTGTTAAAGCATTTAATGTCAATAAGATGCTCACAGGTCAAAGACCGCTGTCATTAACATGAACATTATCTGCAAAACATGACCAATAAAATAATAGTCAGAAAATGTGAATATGTCTCCCAATATAAATGAAATATAAATACAAAATGAAAAATAAATACAAATATAGTTTTTCAAAGTTTTTTTTTTTATTCCAAATTGGGATACTGTTTTTGGAAATATTTTGAATTTTGATTTTTTTTTTTTTTTCAAACAGGAAACGTTTAACAGCTTACATCTTATTTATTATTACAAATATTCACATTCATATAGATGTTATTCACTTCATCTTTCAGTGGTTTTAATCGACCGATCAGTCAAAACATTAAAGCCACAGACAAGTGAAGTGAATAACATTAAACTGGTATCCAAATTGGGATACTGTTTTAGGAAATATTTTGAATTTTGCATTTTTTTTTTTTTCAAACAGGAAACTTTTAACAGCTTACATCTTATTTATTACAGTTTTTTACAATCGCTATGACAGTTTTTTCAATACATTTAACAAGTTTCCTAAACTCTTAACGCACCAACACACCTAAAACACACAATTGGCAAAACGGTTAATTTCATGCTCAAAATCACACATTGTAAACTAAACCCCAAAACTAATTTTCAAAATACAATAATAAACTAACACAATACACTATGTCTAACAAAACACTGCAAACATGTTTTAAAATCAAATAATTATTCAAAACACTAACACATGTTCTCTTCCAACAGGAACATTTAGTCAATCATAACACATTGACAAAAAAACACTATCATCAGCTGAAATTACAGAAACTGCATTATTTTATGTGTCAGGTCTGCCCTTATATTTGAAGCCTCTCTACATTTTTGTTTTGTTGGGTTTAGTAAATGCATGCATTTTGTTTCTTTTGCTGCAGAAATTCAATACAAAAAATGAATGACCATCTCAGAGTAGCTTTATAAAATGTACAGTTTATGTAAAAAAAAAATACAGACACAGAATTGCTGCAGTACAGACTTTATTTGCAAAATGACATTACTGCAAGATATACAAACACAAAAAGCACCGGAATTATAATAATAATTAAAAAAAACACAGTAATCTTCTATTCTGTCCGGTCTTCTGCATTTGGTCACATGTTCTCATCCACATCACACCTGATATCTTCTCTGGCAAGGCATCGTGGGAAGAATCTTTTGGCATGTCTTATCCACCGCTGGCAGTGTTCAGGAGGAACATTTGGTCATGTGGACGATGGTCAAAAACCTTCCATCTCCAGGCTGAGAAAAACCTCTCAATAGGGTTGAGGAAAGGGGAGTAAGGGGCAAGGAAAGGGACATCATCCTTGGATGGGTGTCAAACCAGGCTGTGACTGCATGGGAATGGTGGAATGTCCCCTTTCTACCTCTGGCACCTTCTAACTTTCTTTCTTTCTTTCTTTCTGTTCCCAGATGGGAATCAGCTGTGATTTATATACTGTATTTGCATAACCGCAATAAGCTGTTTCTCATTGGCAATGGAATAAAATACAGGGAATATATTTGTGTTTCAATTCACAATATGAACAGCTGTTCACTTTGACTTTAGCCCACAGTATATAAGTTATGTTTAGAACATGATGTTATCTGTTCTGACATACTGTACAGTGTGAAAGCATTTGTAAATTTGACTGTAAAATTACATTGTTTTGGTCTTGGTTGAGGTTGTGTGTAAAAGACGTTCAAGCATTTTAAATCGGTGTTAACTGTATGCATTTTGTATCAAAGCAACAAAAAATGTTTTAATTGTATAGCCTCCAAAGGCGGATGTTGTGCTTAACTGTGTTAAGAGTTTAGGAAACTTGTTGACTGTATTGAAAAAACTGTCATAGCGATTGTAAAAAACTGTATTACAAATATTCACATTCATATAGATGTTATTCACTCCATCTTTCAGTGGTTTTAATCGACCGATCAGTCAAAACATTAAAGCCACAGACAAGTGAAGTGAATAACATTAAACTGGTATTTAACTAGACTCTACTGCGTGTAATGCATTTATCAACCACTAGAGGGAAAATACATCCGTCAGATACACTTTAAAAAAGGCAAATCATGTGACTACTGCAGAGGCCTAATCAAAATAGTTCTGCCGAAATACATCACATATACATTAATGCACAGTAAAATTCTTTATTCTTCTCAAATCCCAGCTTTGTTAGTAGGCAGGTGGCAGAGGGCCTAACTGCAACAACCTGGTGGAACTAGGGCTTGAACCAATGACCTTCTGATCAGTAACTCAGAGCCTCAACACACTGAACACCATCACCCCCAAACACATCAGATAGCCTTATGTTTCCTGTGCAATATATTTATTAGACTATTAGTTTGTTCATAACATAAAAAGTAAAAAAAAAAAAAAAAGGCAATATATTTGTGGACAGGTAGCTGAGAACAGGTATGACCTGAAATGAGGCGGAGAAACTGTCAGAGCTGTGAATCACACACCCTGCTGACATTTCTACTGTTTCCTTTGGGTTCATATCTCATTTAATTAATTTTTAAAAAAGTGATTCTTTTTTAGGTCATGGCCCTTTTGAACCCGAATACAGTTCCAGATATTCGGAGCAGTGCTTACCCAAACCTCATCAAGATCTGGTGAAGGTGTTATCAGTCTACTGCAGTAAAACAACCAAATGCACAGATTAGAAACAATGTGAAGCAAAGATCTTAAAAATATGTTGTAATATATAACGTTTTCCTTTTAAATGAATCACGTTATATATATATATATATATATTCCTTTTAAAGAGTGCCATAATCTATACAATAGTATCACTAATTGTGTGTCTGATGTTTAAAGAGAGTTGTTTAATTTCCTGACAATGTTGACTGAGTTTAAATAAACTTTATCTGACATTGAAATGTTCAGCAAGTAGTTGTAGCCAGTTTATTTATGATATTGTCTCACACGGCCTCTCAGAGACCAGAGTCAATGTTTTTGTTGTGAATAATTACTCTGATACTTGTGGAATAAGTAAAAACATTCAGGTTTAAATACTAAATTAATATGATCTGATATTGATGTGGAAATAATGTAGAGCTGCAAAGCTCTGAATGCTATGCTTTCAAATAACAAAAATGAAAGTACAAGACGAAAATGTAAGAACAACTATTTACCCCAATAGGTTATTTTAATGTCATATACAGTAATACTACCCAGATGATTCGGTGGTGTAATGGCTAGCACTGTTGCCTTGCACCGCGATCGATTCCCGTCTTTGTGTGCACGGAGTTTGCATGTTCTCCTCATGCTTGGTGTGTGCGTGTGCGTGTGTGTGTGTGTGTGTGCATGTGCGTGTGTGCGTGCGTGTGTGTGTGTGTGTGTGTGCGTGTGTGTGCGTGCGTGTGTGTGTGTGCGTGTGTGTGTTGCGGTGCGTGTGTGTTGTGCGTGCGTGTGTGTCGTGTCGGTGTGCGTGCGTGTGTGCCGGGTGTGTGTGTGTGTGTACGGGTGTGTGTGTGTGTGTACGGGTGTGTGTGTGTGTGTGTGTGTGTGTGTGTGTGTGTGTGTGTGTGTGTGTGTGTGTGTGTGTGTGTGCGTGTGTGTGTGTGTGTATACCGCGATGGATTGGCACCCTGTCCTTGTGGGATAGGCTCCAGGTCCCCTGTGACCCTGAATACTGGATAAAGATGTATGGATGATGAGTGAGTGAGTGATACTACACAAGTTTAGTATTAGTATTGAACATATTACAGGAAGAACAGAAACTGAGCATTAACCAAAGAATTAACAGCAGAAACACATAATGAAACGTCCTATTTGTTGTGTTTCAGGCTAGACTTTATTAACGTTTTGTTCCTAAGTCTCTACTGATAGTGACAGAATTATTACAGAATTATTCATCTGTCTACAGGAGAGACTTTTTTAGTGACCGAAACAAACTCCATCCCCTTATTCTCAGTTTTAAAAAAGAAAAGTGTGTGTGTTTGTGTGTGTGTGTGTGTGTGTGTGTGTGTGTGTGTGTGTGCGCGCGCAATTTTATAACTGTTCTCAGAACTGTTTCTGTTTTGCACATACCGCACAACCTCGGCATACGAATTTACTTCATTCTGGAGGTTTACTTCAGCTCTTAAGGCAAAAATTCGCACTATGAAACAAATTTTCCCATAATAAGCCACTCAAAAATAATAAACTAGCACTGGTACCTGTTGCTGATGGGAATTTTTTTTTATATAGAAATAGTTTAAAGGTTAAAGCTCAAAGTAATCTGATGCTTTGATGTAATCAGTGATATTATTATTATTTCAGGTTGAAGCCCACAAACATGTCTGTCTGTCTTTCATTTATTTAACTTCAGGCAAATACCTAATCACTGCCAAAATTTCATAACCTTCTGTCCAGACCGAAAAATGTTGGTATCATGGATTGACATACACAAGAACATAGCCAGAATTCTGTTCTTTTGTTGGTATGCCAAAAATGCTTTGTATGCCCATGCAAATTTCTTTCAAAAGTTTAAGTTCTTAAGATGAGTGCAATGGAGGACATTTGTATGCTGAGGTACCACTGTACGAATTATGCATGAATTCCAGTTCAAGGGTTTCCCTGGCAGCATGGTGGTTTGCACTGTCGCCTTGCACCACTAGAATGGGGGTTTGATTCTTGCCTCGGCTTTGTGTGCATGGAGTATGCAGCGTCTCCTGGACTTGTTGGGTTTCCTCCCACAGTCCAAAGGCATGCAGATTAAGCTATTTGGCATTGCCAATCTGTCCATAGTGTGAGCGAGGTAAAAAAGAGGGCGTTGCTCATTCCTTTTAACATTGATCGTTCAACCATCAGAATGATTCTAAAGAACACTGTACTGTAATACACTGTGAATAGCCAATTGTGTCAGCATGCTAGTACAGTGGTACCTCGGCATACAAAATGTTGCAAGAAATTTGCCTTGGCATGCTAAATGGCATGAAAGCCGAACTAAGCTGAACTGACCGTCGGCATGCCCCTATGTTGCGCATGCCAAGAGGAATCATAAATTAGGTCAAGTGAGCTTTAATGTCTACTTATTTTATACTTTTCTTTATTTGCATGTTTTTAAAAATATTTTTTATTGTTTTTATATGCAAAAATAAGATTGTAGTGTTGGAAATTGGTAATATTGGTTAGAGGTGAAGATCTTTGCCCAAACCCGACGTGACCCAACAGGACCGGGCTCGGGCTTGCGAGGTAAATGAGGTGTTTCGATGTGATGTGTTTCGATTAGCTCAAAAAAGATGTGAAGATGGATGTTGAGGAGGTGAAATGGAGGCTTGCCTTTGGCGTTTACATTGTATACGTTATGTATAAATTAGTTTTGGCAAAAGCTGTGTGCGTGCGCACATTTGACTGTCGGGCTGTAAACAGGTTCGGGCTTTTAAAAAGCTGTCAATCAAAATGTACTTGTCTGGCTCTGGCTAAGTCTTGTTGGGCTTGGGCCCTGTCGGGTCTAACTTTTAAGGCCCGATTACAGCTCTAATATTGGTAATATTTGGGTGGTTGGAACGGATTTTCTGTATTTACATTATTTCCTATGGGAAAATGCATTTCACAATATGAAATTTCGAATTTCGAACTCGCCTCCAGAGTGGATTAAATTAGTATGCCAAGATACTGCTGTATGCAAGGCAATGTTTCTTGGCTTACAAATGAGCTCTTGGAACGGAACTCATCTATATATAGGTGACTGGATTTACTGTACACAGGATAAAGCAGTATAGACAATGGGTGAGTGATTAAGTGAGAGTTTCCCCAGTCGAATAGGCCCTAAGTGTGAGGGGCAGGGCATACATACTTTAATGTATGTATACTTTAATGTATTAATGCTGATGACACACAATTATATGTCTCAGCAAAACCAGATGACAAAAACCAGTTTGCTAAAATTGAGCAGTGTGTGCAGGACATAACAGATTGGATGTTAATTAATTTTCTTCTGCTTAATCCTGATAAGACAGAAGTTCCGGTCATTGGACCACAAGTAGCTAGAAGTAAGCTTTCTGATAACACTGTAACTTTAGATGCCTTTCTGTTCCATCTAATGCAACAGTAAAAGACCTCGGTGTGATTATAGATTCCAGCCTTTCGTTTGAAGCTCATGTAGATAATATCACCAGGATAGCTTTCTTTCACCTTAGAAATATTGCCAAGATAAGAAACATATTGTCACTAAATGATGCAGAAAAACTAGTTCATGCTTTTATCATCTCTAGGTTGGACTATTGTGACGCCTTACTGTCTGGTTGTTCAACTAGGTGTATAAACAAGCTTCAGTTAGTTCAGAATGCAGCAGCGAGAGTCCTCACTAGAACCAGAAGATACGAGCACATCACCCCTATCTTATCTACACTGCATTGGCTCCCTGTGAAATTTCGCATCGATTTCAAGATACTACTTTTGACATTTAAAGCACTAAATGGTCTCGCGCCACAGTATTTGAGTGAACTGTTAGTGTCTTACGATCCGCACGCTACTTTCCGATCAAAAAAGGGGAAATTGCAAGGCCCCCCCCCCCCTTTTTTGGGGGGCCCCCCCCTGTTCATAAGTATTATTAAAACTACAGCAGGGGGCAGAGCTTTTTCTTACAAAGCCCCAAAGTTATGGAATAGTCTTCCTGTTAATGTTCGGGACTCAGACACAGTCTCAGTGTTTAAGTCTAGGCTAAAAAAAAAAACTTATTTATTTAACCAAGCATTTTTGTAAATAGATTAACCTTAGGTAAAGGAGCAGATCTGGGGGACTCATGGACGTAGAGTATTCTGGTGAACTGGTATGTTTAGATGCTGTCCTCCCCACTCTCATTGTTCACTCAGGTTTGTTGACGGTGAGGTGATTGGTTGCTTTACATCTCAGGGAGCCCTCATGTCTGTGTTTCCTTCTGGCTCTCCCTTTTAGTTATGCTGTTATAGTTAGTCCTGCCGGAGTCCCGGCTTGCACTTTGCACTAATATACATTCACATTATACATGTTGACTGTGACCAGACCTAACTGCCATCTCTCCTTATTTTCTGTTCTCTCCTTTTCTGCTCTCTCTCTCTCTCTCCCTCTCTTCTTTCCCTCTCTCTGTCGAGCTATACATGTTCGCTCCTGAGTTGCCAGTGATCCAGACCCCTCTGCCCTCTGGAGCTGTCTAACCCGTCCTGGAGTCCTGCTTCTGGTTGGATATCTCGTCGCATGGATGCCCCGTGTGGTCTGCCTGGATGCGCTTGGTGGCTGGGGATGGTTTCCATGAAGACTGTCCTAGCATCGATTGATGCTCTGGGGACCTGCGACGTCAGTTGTTCGACCTGCGACTTCAGCTCAGGACTGGAATCTCCTACAGTCTACCTGAGCCTCCGGGAACAAACTGGACTCCTTTTAATTTTAACACATCTCCTGTTACACTGAACTTCCAGTACACATTATTATGCTGATCATTCTCTGCTATCCGTTATCACCCAGATGAGGATGGGTTCCCTGTTGAGTCCGGTTCCTCTCAAGGTTTCTTCCTATTAACATCTCAGGGAGTTTTTCCTTGCCACCGTCGCCCTCGGCTTGCTCATCAGGGACAATCTTATCATTTTGATTCATACACATTGCATACAAACTTACTTCTTTTGATTGTGTAAAGCTGCTTTGCGACAATGTCAATTGTTAAAAGCGCTATATAAATAAATTGATTTGACTTGACATACTTTAAGGAATATTTAATTGGACAAACACAATATTAGTGCAGGATGAGTCATCAAAAAAACTGAACAAAAAACAAAAACAAGAATATCTCAAAAATATTTTAATCGTAGTGGTGTGCTTAAAATTAAATAAATGTTTATTTTATAAAAGTATTTTGTGTGTTTCCTTTCATGTTTTAATATATATATTTAAAAAATAAAAGATGAAAAGTGATATCGCTGCGCGTTGGCGTCCGGGGTCACGTGGTGCCACATTTGAGCCAATCAGAGCGCTGTGACGCTGTGGCGAGATGATGAGGCGAGAGGCTGGCGACGCGAGTGGAGCTGTACCGGCAGTGAGCGCGAGCGAGCGAGAGAGAGAGAGAGAGAGAGAACGAGTGAGTGAACGAGTGAGTGAGTGACGGAGCGCTCGTGCTCTTCGTGTCTGCCGGTACGGTTTAACGGTGTTAGATATAGCGAGGGCTTCAGGCTTCCGGTGCGTTCTCACTTCTCCGCGCGGGTTCCGCTCATCTGCACGCGCGGACAGTACATTCAGTACGAGCTTGGGCGCGTCTCAAATCCATCTCAGGTAAGTTACACTGTTGGACTGTTACGCCTCACACAGCGCCCTCTGTAGGGCACATCGAGCTGTTTGAGACGCGGCCCGTAACTTTACCACTAGCAGTTTTTATTTTGTGAAGAAAAAATGAATTAACGCGTTTAAGATACAAATCCAAATTTATCGAGATGAAAGATTTTCTCTTATTAATAATAACAGTATGTCGTTTTTGTCTTGTTTTATGATTTGTAAAATACGTTCTCTTTGGGTGGAGTTTAGCTCGTTACCTGTTAGCATGCTCGCTGCTGTCAGTGAAGTTCGCTAGCGAGTTAGCTTCGCCTTCTGACAGAAACTTTTAGTAAATAAAGCAGCGTTGTTACAAAGATTAAGTGCGTGATGTTTATGTTGAAGTGGTTAAAAACAAATGTATATTGAAATATCCATGTATAGTTGCATTTATACGTGTTTATAAGCGTAAACATTGTGCTTAGCCTCGTTATACTGTAAACTATGGAAGGCCAAAGGGGTCTGTTTTGATGACAGCTGTCACTTTTTGACCCTTGAGAGTTTTCCCATATAACTGAAATTCAATTACAAACACTTTTCAGCTGCTCATAAGTATATGATGTGTCTTGTGCAGTATTCTAAGTGTTAAATATATAAATAAATATTGTTAATCATAAAGTGAGGAGAGCTTGTATCTGCCCTTTTCAACATACATGACCTCACAGGTGACTCTGATTGGCTCGTGTCTGGGTGATTATTGACAGGGGAGAGAGAGGGGAGGAGAGGCTCCGTCTATCCTGATAATGCTGCCGGATTAGCTGGCTCGGGTGTGTGTGTGGTAGTGTTTCTTGAGTAGAGGTTAATTGGTGTATCAACTTAATATGAACATTTTGAGAGTAAAATCCAAATGTTGTCAGACAATGAACATTTTGATTACATGATCCTGATTACACGACTACATGACAGATGATTTCTCTTTCCCGATGCAGTGCTTTAAAACCTTGCTTACAGCCTTGCTACAGTTTCCTCTCGTACACGACAGGCCTACTAGAGTCGTGTGTTGGTGTTCTGACTGTTTAGAGTTTCTCCCTGAAGCGAATGGGTGTCGATGCCTAGTTGAACCTTTACCCTGCGTTCACACTGAGCGCGGCGAGAGCGTCAAAGTTCGCTCTCGCCGCCCTGCCGTCGACGCCCATCACTGCTCGTCGCCACGCTTCGCCACTCTGACGTAGACCGAATGCCCTTCTTGTATTTAAAGGGGCCGCAAAGCAATCAAGCTTGTTGATCTTATGGAGACTGACCAAAATGTGGAAGAAAACAAGAAATTGATTGATAGAAAAAACTGTATTGTAGAAATAAACAAATTATAAATATTATAATTTTAATATTTGTATGGTGTGGCTTCTGTTCATTGTGAATTGCTAGTCTAATTTGATATTTTTTTTATCATATTATATTTCATATTATATTTAAAGACTAACAATTTCAGACACCTTTGTCCACGCATAATGTTTTTAAATTCATGTCCCTGTACACAAACTGGGACATGTCATAAATAACTGGGAAACTCGCTACC
>QNUK01001613.1:0-39160 GCA_013621035.1 Clarias magur
TTTTTACACAAACTTATTTCAGCAGTAATTCACTTTTCAGCATTAGTGTGAAGTTTATCCTCCATTCTCTCCACTATCGACGGGCTGTGTCCCAAATCGCACACTCGCGCATTTGCTAGAATGTCTAAATGTAACGGTCATGTGTTGTTTGGAAGCACTATTGAGTTCCCTAGCGCGCGGTTTGGAACGCACCCACGTCATTAACCGTCTAAGTGCTGAGGAGAAAAAAAAATAAAATAAATTAACAGCAAATAAAATGAACCAAAACGTTACATATATATTATTTGTGGAAATTATTAGAGTTAGAAGAAAGCTAAGTACAAAACTGCATTTATTTGTCATTTGTAAATAAAACTCTTTAATCTCACCACCATCAGCTAATATATATATATATATATACACACCTACTTTGGGGATCCCCGATCCAAATAAACCTTTTGTGCAGACAGTAGATGAAAAGCGAGGTTGCACGACATCTGTGCTATTGCAAGAACATGGGAGTAAACTTACAGTAGGCCTGTGGCCTATTTTTCAGCAAAACTAGATCCTGTAGCATCAGGATTGCCAATGTGTTTAAGAGCCGTTGCGGCTGCTGAAAAACCTGTAACAGCCTCTAGGGATATAGTAGGGTACAGTGATTTGACTTTATTGGTTCCACATGCAGTTTCACTACTTCTCCTGGAACAAAAAACGGCACACATGTCAACAGCACGATGGTGGTATAACACAATTTTACTCGAAATGCCAAATATCACAGTAAAAAGATGTACTGTGCTTAACCCTGCTACTCTTCTTCCTACAACCAAAAAGGCCTTTTGAACATATACAAATTTCATAGAGCTAACACCAAGTGAAGGGAAAAAATATTGTTTGGTATTAGTTGATATGTTTTCCAAATGGGTGGAAGCTTTCCCTACATCCAAACAAGGTGCTAGTGCGGTAGCAAAAGCATTGCTGTCTGAGATTATCCCACGGTGGGGAATCCCTGAAAAAATAAGTAGCGACAATGAGACACCCTTTGTGAACCAGGCTCTCCACCAGGTATGAGAACATCTGGGAATAGATTTAAGACAACACTGTGCATACCACCCAGCTAGTGGGGGTGCAGTAGAAAGAGAAAATGCCACATTGAAGAACAAACTTGCAAAATGTTGTGATGAAACGGGAATATCATGGACCAGAGCACTTCCCATAGTATTAATGTACATGAGAAGGAGAGTAAGGGGGAGAGCAAACCTAAGCCCTTTTGAGATTTTGTTTGGCAGACCACCCAATACTGGAATTGGACCAAAACCCATCGCTAGAAATCTAACAGGTCATTGTGAAGATGAAATGTTATGTTATTGTGCAAAACTCTCTGCTGTTTTATCTCAAGTACAGGCCCAAGTGAAGGAGGCCTTGCCACAAAGGTAGCGGAAAGACCGGCAGAGGGAATCATACATGACTTGTAACCAGAAGACTCGGTAGTGGTAAAGGACTTTAGGAGAAAGAGCTGGAGGGCTAGACGGTGGCTGGGACCGTTCCAGGTGCTCCTTGTGACGCAGACAGCAGTTAAGGTAGCGGAAAGAGCGACGTGGATACACGCCAGACACGTAGCGTTCCAGAACCAGAGAAGCTGAAGAGAGAGCTGTAAAGATCAACAAGGATGAACAGTGAAGTGCTAGTAACCTCTCCTGTAAACCCCAACAGACCCTCATTTGCACGCAAAGTGCATGGGTTAGAAGAAGCAACTAGAGTGACGGGAACAACGGCAAGAACAAGCACATTACAGTTACATTTGAAGCCAACACGTGAGGAAATTGTAAGGTATCAAGGTGAACTGAAGCAGTAGCACCAGATAACATATGGGAACATGTAAAGGTAGATTAAACTTAAGAATACAAATAACAGAATAGAAGACTGTAATGTGAATAATCTCAGTCACTGATATTTTCTGTCCTCTAAAACAGACATTGAATTGGCGGGACTGGACTGTTAGTTAAAAATGAGATGTCAATTTCAAAAACACCCCAAAGTAATGTTACCCAAAGTAAAGGGTAATGTTAAAAATGATAATAGTAATAGTTGTAACACTAATGTGCCTCCTTAATGAGGACTTGGGGAGAAACGGCCATGGTAAAGTTTATTTAACAAACTCAAGCCACATACATTTAACTAGAATAAGGAGAGGAGACAGTATGATAAAAAGGCATAACGCTAATCTTAGGAGATGTGCTGGGAATTGGGGTTGTGCTCTATCATTAGACATTGCTGATAATATGACAGAGATACACAATGGCTCGTGTTGGATATGCCATGCCATGTCCTCAAGCTGGGTAGCACTGCCCCTTAATAATGTCACAGCAGCAGAAGCAAATGCAGACAACACGTATTGTATCATACCGATATGCACCATGGCCATTCTGCAGATATCGGCATATTACAAGCAAAGAGGGAGACCAAAACGCAGCAGTCCCTGGGTGTAATTATACCAATAACCTACGTTTTGATGATATAGGGAGTTATTGTACCCCACTGCCGGTTAAGAAATATGGAGACAATTCTACCTATGTGGTCCCTTGGCAAAAAGGAGACACTTGTGTTGTTCAAGATCAAAAGGACAAAGGGGAACCTGACTTAGGATGGTCTGAGTGCACCACTTACATTCCTATAACCAATCGCTCAAAACGTAGGTCACCTAAATGTAGTATAGCTGGTTATTATTTTCCAAATGATGGTAGTTGCCCGTTCATAGAGTTATCGTCTACAATTACAGTAATGTGGGTGTGTGGGTCAATCGCATATGCGACTTTACCCAAGTATTTTAATTGGACAGGCTCATGTTATCCTGCATATGTAACCCCTAGTGTGTCAGTACACACAGAACATCCATGGGAGCGGCGGATGTCAGAGAATAGAAGGAAAAGAGATGTCCCTGTTAAATTTCAAGGTTGCACTTTAGCAAACCTGTGGACTAGTCCAGGGGCAAATGTACGCTGGTCATTCTTCCTTGGCGGAGGAACAACAGTAGCCGTAAACAAGGTAAATGGGTTAGCATACATGTTACTGACACTAAAAAATGACACTGTAAACGCCCTGCAATTAGTAAACGATGAACTTAACCCTTGTGTGGCCGTCGGGTCAAATTGACTCGTTCCTAATTTTTACAAGAATAAAAATGTTACAAGTGTATATTCTTTTCGCCTGAAACTCCATGGGCTTAGCTCATTTTCTGTGATAAACATGTACAAATAAAGAAAAAAAAATGCGTCCTTTCTACTATACCCCACACACTTAGATCCGTCTTTGGGTCATTTTGACCCGCACACACAGCGGAGCATACACATGCACATCAAAACACACCAAAGCACAGAAGGAACTGTTTGATCTCTCTTGACCTTCTGACACATGTCCAGTAGTTTAGAGTGTTGTTTGATAACATTCTACACATCAGACATTTTCTCTGACTATATGCCTCACACCTGCTAATCACTGGGATGGGACAAAAAGAGATAAATACGTCTGCTTCACAGTAGAGGATCTTGCACTCTCAGTATGGCCAAACGATTTAGCTGTCAGAGGGCTTTAGAGCTCATATTTGAGGAGAGTCAGGAACACAGCGATGCAGAAGAGGAAATTGTCTCAGAATATGATGATGACGTATAGACAAATTCAGATTCTGAGAGTGAATCTCAAGATGACCAGGAAGATACACCTCAAAGAGCAGCAGATGGAGGACTACAAAAAGCTACTGGAGCAGCCCAAGACCCTTCTGCTAGTGGAGGACAACAGACATTTCTGTCAAAAAATGGACAGATTGAATGGTGTTTGTCCCCGGTGGGAGAGTCCCCTCGCTCAGCTGGAAACATAATTCGGATGGTACCAGGACCTACACAATTTGCAGTCGCACATGTTCAAGATATAAAGTCATCTTTTGAGCTGCTGATTCCTCACTCTATTAAAAAAATTGTTCTGGACATGACCAATCTTGAGGGAAGACGTGTTTATGGTGAGCAATGGAAAGAGATGGATTTCATGCATCCTGCTTCCGGTCTGTGTGCAGGGAGTTTGCATGTTCCCCCTGTGTTTGGTGGGTTTTCCCCAGGTACACAAGTTTCATCCCAAAGGCGTTACCAAATTGCCTGTATTGTGTGATTGTGTGAGTGCGAGATTTGACACTTCTGAAGAACCATCACACATCTTGTTTTCCAGATCTTGTACTTCACTATAAATGTTATTAACAAATATAAATCTTTGAATTAAAAAGCAATATTGTATGGATTTTTTTAAATGACCTACCAAATGAATAAAAAAATATTTTTTATTCATTAAATAAAATTTATATTATAAAAATTTAAAATTATATCCAATTCAATTTTCTCTTGTACTCGATGCCAAATCTCTTCTGAGTGTGAGCAGTGCAACATGAGGTGTTTGATGGTTTCATCTTGGTAACACTGCTCTAAAGGACATTCTTTAGTTTTGACCTAGCAGCTCTACTTGACTAGTGCAGGTAGATTGACGATAAAATGTGCATTCAGCCACATGACATGACATATTTTCAGGAATATCTTTTGAGTGAATGTTTGACACACTGCTCACTTTTATTTAATTATAAGTGTTTGTAGTTGACAATACCCCCATGTTCATGGTTAATTTTAAATTGTTAATGTTGATTTTTTTGTATATTGTTTGCGAGATGAAGCCAATCCAACTTTAATGAACTAAATATTTGAATAAAATCTCCATGAAGCAGTTGGCTTTATGGTGTATGTTGTCTTGCTTCACCATGTTTTTTCCCCCATATATTTTTGTCTTCTGCCCATACTGCATCTCTGTTAATGGCTTGCATGGCATTCTTGCAGACAGCGAATTTTTATTTGTTCCTTAGTTAAATTGCACCAAGTCCTCTGAGATCTTTGGATTTATATACAGTAAGAGAGATCTGTTATTTCCCTGTTGAGTGTATTTAATTTTTTTTAATTTAATAACAAACTGATTGAAATGATATAAAGTGCAGCACTTAATGGAAAACCTTGTTTTACCCTGTTAGACTAAAAATATTAGTCTAACTATTGTTGTGAACTTTTCTTCCTTTGTTGAATCAGAGACCAGGAGACGTTGGGATACCTTTCCAGCAGAAGTTACTCTTTATTGAGAAACTCACCGCGCGTCGCTGCAGTCATCCAAGTCTAAACTTATAACTCCGTTCTGGAGAGTTTATACTTTACAAGGGGGAGGGATACAAAGAGGTGGAGACAATCTAAACAAAGCGTAGTGTAGTACAGGAATCAGCCTGGTACCGGAAGTTCCCCAGCCCTGATCTCATCAGCATAACAGTGCCTTTCAAATGCATAGGTGCTAATCTAATCAGCCTAACAGTATCGCCCAGACCTTCACATTATCATAGAGACAAAGGCACAGCCTGGCCTTGAGATTAGCATTCACATTTACCTTGGGACCCTACCCAGTGGTCAGGAAGTACATAAAGACAAAGGTCTCAGACACTTGGGTTACCAGACTTGATGTCCTTAGAATGTCATAATCTTTACCTCAAAATGTAAAACCCAATGTACATAACTTTTCAGTTTATATACTATTTTGTTGGAACCTAGATTTAACATTTTATAAATTTGTAATCCTACACTATTGAGCTCGAGTGCACAGTAGAAACAAGCGAAATGTTACTCGGTTTGCAGTCACCTCTTCAGTGCTTTATTCTTCACAAACAAAAATTATCTCAGCAGGCCACAACATAAAAATGTAACAAGGATAAAAAAAAAAAAAACTATACTATATAAGTCTTAATTTTATGGGTTTATTTCAACAGTGAAAAGACTACAGTGAAAAGGCTTTACAAACATTTACAGTATATCGATCTTTCAAACAAGTGCCAATAGCTTCTGGAAAAACTGGGATGAATTCTTGTGTTAAACCACTGTCAAAAATACGTCATCACGGCCACATGCACAGGCATTACTATCCGAAGGAATACTTCCGGATACTATCCAGATAGTAATGCCTGTGCATGTGGCCTTGATGACGTATTTTTGACAATGGTATAACACACTACATTCATGGGCGTAATTTCGCAAAGTTGTCCGTTTAACAGAGGAGTTGTAAAAATAAGTTTTGTGTCTGTAAACGGTAAGAGTCGTATATTTCAAAGTTGTACTGTAGCAAACACACAAAATATCGTATCTGTAAGCTGCCGTGGCTGGAGATTTTGGAATCCAACTCAGTCGAAACACACAAATTACACACAAATTACACACAAATCTTACACACAAATCTTTTTTTACGCACAATTATTTTTGAAAGTGATTTTATTCCATAGGCATGGGGCACTTTAACTAATTACAGTAAATATTTTCTGATTTTTCATTTATCCTGTTGATGTTTTAAGTTGGTGTATTTATAGGTAAAATCTGAAAACATGGGTTTATTGTACAGTAATGTTATGAGACATTTTTTTGTTTGTTTGTTTTTTTTTTTTTTCCAATATATCATGCTTACTGGGTGATAAAAAAGTGATAAATAATGTCATGATATCAGCTCACCAAGTTACAAAATCACATGAAATTAATCAATACGGAAAATAAAATCAATTTACCTCGCTCTGTAGAAGCTCAGTGGTCCGCGCATAACCTCTCGTGGGCTAGCCTTCCTCTGAATGCACTCTCTTTGAAACTTTGAACACTTCACCAACCAGCGCGCCATCAGCAGCCAAAAGTATATTACATCTGTAGTGATTCAGCACTACCACTGAAAGTGAATTGGAAACTGTTTAGGGAGTTTTAGCTTGACACGGGATTGTTGTTCTCCAGAGTCCATTTTATTTAATTAAAAATCCATAATAAAACATATATTATAAGCTAATATTGTATAACGTTTAGGGTAAAAAACATTATATATTTGACTTTATTTTGACTATAACAGATGCTACAATTAAACTTGTTGTACCATATCTACTTCACTGAAATGTTTACCAAAATCCCTTTATAGGAAAATAATAACTTTCCATACTGACCGGTAGGATTTATTTATTGAAAACAAAAGCCCAATTGGACGCAGGGAAAACTTAACTACAGTGAAACCCTGGATTGCGAGCACACACGTACACATGCATGCACGCACGCACGCACTCACACAAAGTGCAGTGCAGGCTGAGAGAGAGAAAGAGAAAATGGATGTTTAATGTCTGTAATGACACTTGCTTTTGCTTTACACGAAAAAGAAGACTTTCACGCACACACACACACATACACACAAACAAAAAATAAAAGATGTTTTAAGCGCACACACGTCGGCACAGTGTTATAGTAAACAGTACATGCAAGCACAGATGTTCATTATACCATTGAGAGACGCGCACTAAGACTGAGCAAGGGCGACGATTAGGAGTGTGTGAGAGAGAAAAACCAATGGGCTCAGTTGTGATCACGTGACGTTCGGCATCAGAACAAGAAGCACCAATGTGATACATGATACTCGGTACTCGTAAACCAAGACTTACTCGTTTTTCAAGTCAAAATTATTTTAAAAATTTTTCCTCGTCTTGGGGAACACTCACAAACCGTGTTACTCGCAATCCGAGTTTGCACTATATATTACAAATATAATGCTTAACCCTTACACAGTATGAACATTTATTTTTATTTATTTATCCAATTTGTTTATTTTTCTCCAAGTGTTACGGTTTCCTATGCAGTTGGTACTCTCGCTCTTGATGTCTAGGGAGGATAGGAAACCGGCAAAAGAAAAATAAACAAAAAACAGGAAGATGTTATTATAATAAAGGGTGTCACTGATTACTACCAGGGGAGTGAAGTGTGTATAAGAATGAGGCAAAATCGAGACTTGCGATGAGAGTCAGCAAACTTTAGTAAGTAATGTATAACAATACACACAATTGATCCATAGTTACAGTAAACCAAAAGAAGGAAATTATATTTACAAAAGTATACAAAAGATTGCAGTTTAAACATTTAAACTGCAAATTCAACGATAGGAGCCATGAGCAGAGTTTAAAGCAAAGAAATAAATAAGACAAAACGCCTTCTAACTTTTATGCGGAAGTCAATCTAATCTAATAAACAAAACGAAAACAAAATCTGGGCGTAGGATGCCCGCTAACTAAACTGACTAACCAAAAATAAGTACAAATATTAGCTCCCACTCCTAACTCGTGTTTCTAAATAAATTCTCACTCTGCGTGTTGCTTATGTAGACCCTCAGGCATATTAAGCTAGACTCGACACCGTGAATTGGAGATAAGTCCAACAACTTGTACTGGTTGAAGAAGTAGTAACAAACACGTAGCGCAGTCAAATAAAAGCAATACGCAAAGAGAAGAGAGGGTAGGTACAAACTAACACCAGATAACTGCACCAACATTCAAATGAAAGAAGGAAGAATATTGTGTGATTTCCTTTTTTTTTTTTATATTATTTTAAAATGTATACTCTTAATCATTAAAACTGAAGTTAAATATTTTCTGTTTGCCTTTGAAGTTTATGAAAAATTTTAAATCTAAATGTTTCAAAATAATAGAATTACTACTCATACAGTCTAAATACTCTCTCTCTCTCTCTCTCTCTCTCTCATCATGGGGAAGACTGCACACTTGTCAGTTGTCTGGGAGATGACTATGTCCTTATTGTTCTAAACAAATCCTTTAAGAATTTTTATATCATTTTATCATTACAATTTTTCCCTAAAGTGATGCCACCCTGTCATTTGAGGAAGCTGTGAGAGATTGGTCGATATAATCAGTGACAACTAGTCCATCATTTTGTCTTTCCTCACTGGAAACAAAAACACTTTAAGTACATTACTTATTCACATGTATATTTTATATATTTCATCATATTGTGATTGTAGTTTGATGTCAAGGTTAATATCTTGACAATAAAATCAAAATAAGTGATGAAAAATATACAGTCACCTGCAACAGTGAATCACTCTGCTAACTGAAGGTCCACCATGTGATCATAGGATGGAACAGTGAGGGACATTTCATAGAAGGGTGCAAACAAACAAACAACTCCCGCACACCCCCCGCCCCGCCACACCCACACACACCTGACACACACACTCGCTCTCTCAATCTGTCTCCCTAAGCTGTGCTTTACACAGGCCAGAACAAGCCCCGTTTCACCTCCTACACACATCGCTCGGCCAGTGCTCATACATCGCGCTCACTGACAGGACTCGCCTTCAGTTCGGACCAGAGTACTTACAACGGTGCGACCTGTTTTAGTCCGGTTTTACACACGACACGCACGAAATGCGCAGTCCGCCGGCTCGAGCTGCAGGCGCGCCGCGCACTTTTATGTCCACTGCGCGAGAGTGCGGCTGTCTATCTGGCCGTGCCGGGCCTCGGAAGAAAGGGGAAAGGCCTTTCTCACTAAACCTGTGCTTGAACGCTTGAGATTTGCTGCCAGGACTCAGATAATCGCAGAGAAATGTCCGGAGAAAACACACTTGCTATCGTGTGACGGAAGCGCAGTCATTCAGCGGCTGCCTGGTTGAGTCCACAGCGTTCTCATGTGTGCTTTAAGGCCAGTCCCCGGCCGAGGGGAGGGAGGTTCCAGTGTTTTACAGCGCGCTCAGCGTCACACTCGCTTATTCTATTTAGCTCCGTGAGAGATGGCAGAAGTGGCTCCCGCGCCCGCCGCCGCGCCGGCCAAAGCGCCCAAGAAGAAAGCAGCCTCGCGGCCAAAGAAAGCCGGGCCTAGCGTCGGCGAACTGATCGTCAAAGCGGTTTCCGCCTCCAAGGAGAGGAACGGCGTGTCTCTCGCTTCCCTGAAGAAAACTCTGGCTGCCGGTGGATACGATGTGGTGAAGAACAAGTCCCGCGTCAAGCTCGCCGTCAACAATCTGGTGAAAAAGGCGATCTTGGTTCAGACCAAAGGCATCGGCGCGTCTGGCTCTTTCAAGCTGAACAAGAAGCAGACCGAAGCCAAGAAAACCGAGCCCAAGGCGAAGAAGCCGGCCGCCAAAAAGCCCGCCGCGGCGAAGAAGCCCAAGAAGGTAGCGGCCAAGAAACCCGCCGCAGCCGCCAAGAAGTCTCCTAAGAAGGCCAAGAAACCCGCCGCCGCCGCCAAGAAAGCCACCAAGAGCCCCAAGAAGGCGAAAAAGCCGGCGACCCCTAAAAAGGCAGCGAAGAGCCCCAAGAAGGCGAAGGTAGTTAAGCCCAAGGCTGCCAAGCCCAAAGCATCCAAGCCTGCCAAGCCTAAAGCGCCCAAGGCGAAAAAGGCAGCTCCTAAAAAGAAGTAAACATGTTTCTTTCTTTCATATTCCCCCCTAAACGGCTCTTTTAAGAGCCACCAACGTTGTCGTTTAAGGAGCAATAATCCCTTTTGTTAACCGCATCAACAAAATCATAAGATTCTTTAGAATTTTACAGTATTAATCAGATGGTTATTTCATTCAAGTGTACACTTCAATCTAGTCATATAAAGACTACATTGAAATGCATGTATGTAAACCGAAAGTAGAAAAGCTTTTAAATATCACCCTCCGTTATAATTTTACACAGGTCCTTTTTAGTCTTTTTATGTTGTTTACGGAACAATGATATTCCATTCTAAATCAAATCTTATTAAAGAAAAAGCTAATTAATTTTTTTACAACCTTACATTATAAACGGCATACTGAAGTTATTCAATTAAACAATTCAATATAGTTATATGAAGATTTCATTGAGATGCATGCGTGTAAAATGAAACCATCAAAAGTCTTATCTATTTCTGTTATCTTTTGATGAAACAGGGTGGGGGTTGGAGAGAAGTGGGAATTCGACGGCGTGTTAATGATTGGTTGCTTTGTCACAACGATTGTAGCCAATGAGGATGCAGCAGTTTAGGCTATATTATAGAGAGCTAGCGAATAACCGCTTACGTTTTACAGTTCTTTTTGATCACGTTAACGCAGTGAATCATGTCTGGAAGAGGCAAGACCGGCGGAAAGACTCGTGCTAAGGCCAAGACTCGCTCATCCAGAGCCGGACTGCAGTTCCCCGTGGGCCGCGTCCATAGGCTTCTCCGGAAAGGGAACTACGCTGAGCGCGTTGGTGCCGGCGCTCCGGTCTACTTAGCCGCTGTGCTGGAGTATCTGACCGCTGAGATCCTGGAGTTGGCTGGTAACGCCGCCCGCGACAACAAGAAGACCCGTATCATTCCCCGGCACCTGCAGCTCGCCGTGCGCAACGACGAGGAGCTGAACAAACTGCTCGGCGGAGTGACCATCGCTCAGGGTGGTGTGCTGCCTAACATCCAGGCTGTGCTTCTGCCCAAGAAGACCGAGAAGCCGGCCAAGACCAAGTAATTTTACCCAATGCTGCGTTTCACAGTATCCAAAGGCTCTTTTAAGAGCCAACCATTTTCCTTTTAAAAGTGCGTTTTTCTCGATCACTTCACAAACACTCCTGTAACACATGTACGAATAGGAATACGACCTTACCTGAAAGAATGGGAATTGTTTGTTGAAGATCTCATATATAATGTGTGCAACTACTAGCCCCAGTAGTTCTACTTCATCCGTTCAGTCAGTTTATTCGTTTCGGTTAAATATCTGAATAAACTTAACTGAGTCTATTTTACTTGAGCAGGAATATGAGATCTGCGTGTTATTTTCACAGTGGAACCAATGTTCTCCAGTCAGGGGGGAGTCAGGATTTAATTGTGTGTGACACTGTATGCTTCCCCATGTGAGAGTTCTGTTCGGCAGACAGTACTATTTTGAGCCACATTTTGTGCAGGATTGTCTAATTGAAGATTTGTTTGGAACTAATACATGTAAAGCTTTACTTCATTTTTCTCCCTTCAAGTTATTAAAGGTATGTCATGTTCTACTTAATGCTTAAAGTTACCGCATGCTAGCGGACACGATGTGTTGGCTCAAAAATGGCTTGTGATCTGCCTCGCTGATAATATCTCTGTTAAAAGCTCGATTCTCTCTGTCTGTATGACTCTTATATCCCCGCTGTCGACGGACAATAAACTAAAACGACAAAAGCCCTATGGAGCTTTTAGAATAAGAACGTGCTACCATGTTTTAACGTTGCATTATACATGTGATAATTTTGAGATGTACACGTTCAAAACCATGTATACCCTTGTAAATAACACACACGATAACGTTCGATACATTTTGTTTTAAAACGCCAGCAGTCCGCTCTGTTTTAGGTAAAGATAATAAGGGGATTTCAAACCGAGTCAGTGGTAGAAGAGGAGCCAATAAACGCGAGGTGACGTGACGCGTTCGAACCAATGACAGGAGGCGCTTTCAAGACGCCCAATCAGCGCAGCCGAGCGTTAGGCTGTAAATAGACCGCGTTCGCTGGTGTCTCTCATTCTGTTTTTCTTCGAAGAAGTTCAGAGTTTGTAAGCGATGGCAAGAACCAAGCAGACCGCGCGTAAATCCACCGGTGGTAAGGCGCCCAGGAAGCAGCTCGCCACTAAAGCTGCCCGTAAAAGCGCTCCGGCTACCGGCGGCGTGAAGAAGCCTCACCGTTATAGGCCCGGCACTGTGGCTCTGAGAGAGATTCGCCGTTATCAGAAGTCCACCGAGCTGCTCATCCGTAAGCTGCCGTTCCAGCGCCTGGTGAGAGAAATCGCTCAGGACTTCAAGACCGACTTGCGCTTTCAGAGCTCGGCCGTCATGGCCCTGCAGGAGGCGAGCGAGGCTTATCTGGTCGGCCTGTTCGAAGACACCAATCTGTGCGCCATCCACGCCAAGAGAGTCACCATCATGCCCAAGGACATCCAGCTGGCCCGCCGTATTCGCGGAGAGCGCGCTTAAACCGTAAACTCCGTCGAAATCTTCACAAAGGCTCTTTTAAGAGCCACTTTATTGTTTCACACAACTCGGCATGTTTCCAAATTTTCACACAGTTCGGCTTGCACCTATTATCTTGTGCAAATTCTGACTGCAGTAAAAAGCTTGCACAACATTTTCTCTGTCTATATAATGTTTGACAACACATTTAATGTACAAATATTTATACTATTTTCTTTCAAGTGTTTATAAACATGTGGAAACATAAACACTTTTGAATGGATACAAATTATAAAACTGCATGGTTAAAACATCAAATGTAACTATAAAATGAGACACATTACCCAATACTATAACCTCCAAATGTTTTATTATTATTATTGTATAGTCACATTTACACATAATCCAAACAAAGTCTATGTCTCCTTAACATATATCAATGTGAAAAGCAAACTTGTGTTTCATATTAAGACTTAAAGGCCTCAGATGCTGTTTTTTAAATCTAATAATAACGTAAAGTATGCTAATGTAGTAGAGAATATCCAAAGCTCTTGTTCTTCTTCAAAATCTGCATGATAGTTATGCTTCTCTGTATATGATAACTATTTTAATAGCAATATTGTAGCATATATAATGAGACCTTTTTCCATCACTAAACAGAATGACCTTACTTCAATTAAATCATTTAATCAATACATTTTTCGGCATTCAGTGCTGTTGTATGTTAGCACTCTGTGCTGATATATGCATTTGAATCTTAAGGCTATTTCAGCAGAATGGCTCCATTTGTCCACCTTCACATTGTGCATAACCTGGTAGGTGTGTGTGTGTGTGTGCGCGCGCGCGCGTGTCTCTCTCTCTCTCTCTCCCTCCCACACACACACACACACACACTAACCCTAAGGGAATTTGTCTTGGGGAAAGGGTCAACACAGGCCCAGGCCATTGTCCACTACATCGTTAAAAATCAATAAATAACTAATACATACCGACATTATAAAAAACTTTATTCTTCCAAAACTAATCAAAATTAAAACACTGTTTCTGGAATTCCAATGATGTGTTAGAGCTATGCATTGTTTCACATTCAAAAGGCTTTGATATTTTCAAGGGTTTTACTTGGTCATTCTCAAGAGTAACTACATGTTTGAAGTTATGTTTCGTGTATTTACTCAATTCGGTTTTCCTACAGATAAGTGAATCCGTATAACACTCGTAGATGAGCATTAGCAACTCTGAGGAAATAAGATAGATACGGTAATGAATGTTTATCTCACAAACTCTTGTACAGTGCACCTAACATAAGCTAAGCTCACCTCAGTAATGTCAGGGTGCCTCATTATTCATTATAATAAGCGGAAACACACCGGCTTCACACACACACACACACACATATATATATAAAACGCCAACTGTTCAAAATATCTGTAGGCTAACTGAAACATTTTATTTAAAAAATAAATAAATACTCAATAAATACTCAGCAAAAGAATAAAGAGACCACAAAACAGCCATCTTCACCTCTTTAGTGCAGTTTGATTTTCTCTGTTTCAGAGAAAGATAGACTCATACATCTGCAAAACATTCTGTCCTTCCTAATTATGCAATTAAGTAATTTGCAGAAAGAAATGGTAACTTAAAATAACCTTCTGGTGAAACTTTGAGGCAGGAAAGCCTCGACAACTAAATGTGGCATCATCTCACCATCATTACTACACACACTACTACTTTACATAAAATGACATCAGCAATCGTGTCTTCCTGTTTGAAGAAAAACCTCTTTTTCCATCAAACAGAATATAGTTATCCACACCCAACAGCTGACAAATGTGACAAGCAAACCTCCCTTCATAAAGCAAAAGAAAAATACAATGTTAGGGCTCATTATCTTCTTTTTTTTTTTTTTTTTTAAACATGTGCACACAATTTAGTAATAAAAAATGCCTCTCTCGCCATTATATAGTTACATTCAGAATAATGTCTCTCTCACACGCGTACACGACAAGAATTTACTCTTTCACAGAGAACATGGGTGGCTCTTAAAAGAGCCGTTGGGTTGATGAAGGCGGCGATGACGCGCTTTACTTGGAGCTGGTGTACTTGGTCACGGCCTTGGTGCCCTCGGACACCGCGTGCTTGGCCAGCTCACCGGGCAGCAACAGGCGCACGGCGGTCTGGATCTCCCTAGAAGTGATGGTGGAGCGTTTGTTGTAGTGAGCAAGACGCGAGGACTCACCGGCAATGCGCTCGAAAATGTCGTTGACGAACGAATTCATGATCCCCATCGCCTTGGACGAAATGCCGGTGTCGGGGTGAACCTGCTTCAGGACTTTGTACACGTAGATGGCGTAGCTCTCCTTCCTGGTCTTTCTGCGCTTCTTGCCTCCTTTGCCGGCCGTCTTGGTCACGGCTTTCTTCGAGCCCTTCTTAGGAGCGGTCTTGGCTGGTTCAGGCATAATATTACTACTTCTCGACAAGATTAAGAGAAGAATAAATAACTCCGCCTCGCGGGCCCTCTATGTACAGACTACATTGTAATTAAGCGCAAGCCAAGACAGGATGTTGATTGGACGACATTCCCTCACCCTTCCTTTGAGGGACCTCCTACAACTAGAGGGTTTTTTTTCCCCCCGCTACCCCGCCGCCCTCGGATACGCTTTGTATCTCTTCCCGTCGTTTTAACTCGCGGGATAACTTATTTTTACTGGGGGGAAAACATTATATATATATATTTTCTCCCAGAAAATGACTAGCATCAACCATCAGAAAATATAATTTGTAAATAAACGTTATCTTTTGAAGAGGCCACATTTATAGTGTGCAATATAGTACCGTTTTAGGACTATATGCAATATAACTGTATTTATTTAAAGTATTCTAACGTTTAGTGTAATAATATGGTACTTACTGTTTTAGAATTCTTTGTATTTTATTACATTTATAAAAGTCTTTTATTACTTTTCCTTTCTACTCGATAACAAGAGTGAGCAACTGTAACCGAGAATTAGCAATTTCCCTCTGGGATTAATAAAGTTCTTTGAAATCTTGAATAAGTAGCGTGTACCACATATTAGAAACTTTAAACGCTTTGTTCATTAAAAGCATTAGAATGTTTTCTGCTGATTTACGCTTAATTGATAAGCATCAAGTTATTTCCTCCACTACACACACGGATTTCATACGAATATTATCACGCAGCTTTTAAAAGGTGCTTACCGAACTGTAAATGCCTTTCTAACTTCTACAGACATACATGTGTAAAAGCTCTTTTGCTGGAGACGTGGGTGGCCGTTGTGTCCTTTGCCGCCTTTGCTTTTTTTTTTTTTTTTAACTTTCCCCAGTAAAGTGGAATCAAGAGAAGTTTCCTTGAAGATATACACAATCTGTGATTATAATTCATACTAAATAAATCATACATGGAAATGACAAATAAGCATGCGCGGGACCTAATAAAAATATAAATCAAGGCTAATGTGAGTATCAGTAGCACTTTGTATAATTTGCAGTATATGGCATATATGTCGACACATTGTAACCTCTCCGTGTATAATAAACAGTGTGAAAATTAAGCATTTGTGACCATGTGTAACGTGTTGTGAAACCTTTCTTAAATACATACATATCTACATATCTTCATTGAACACATGGTGGATTAAAAGAGAAACTTAATTGGGTACTTTATTTTTGCAAATCTAAAGCTGAAAATTCAAATAATTTGCACATTGCAGTGTTTCCCACAGGTGTGAGATATACCTACGGTGGTAGCCATCGGAGCGGGCCGCATTATATGCAGCACAAAAGTGGTCTACTCTCCACGACTAACAACAAACACATATGACCTTTAACACAATATTTTTATATATTTTATTTCATATTAATTTCACATTTCAGAGATCCAACCTACTAACCCTCCCCTCCATCTACCCATATGTCAAGAGTAAAATGAAGTATATAAACAATTACTAAACACTCTTTAGTGTGGATGGCATAAAATAAAATAAAAAACCACAAGTTAAAAAAAGACATAATAAAAGGTAACAAATAAGAGAAATAAAGTTAATTTCAGTGCAGCCTTGATGTGGAATTCTACGTGTGGCAAAGTGACAACAGTGCAAATAGCACTATAATAAAATTTAGTTAATTACTGTATATAGCCTATATCGTGCTGGAAAAAGTATACGACATTTAATCAATGATTCTATACAAATTGTATTTGGATAGCGCTTTTAACAGTTGTCTTCGTCGCAAAGCAGCTTTACACAATAATTATTTAAGTTCGTATGAAATGTGAATGTGTATGAATCAAAATGGTCAGATAGTCCCTGATGAGCAAGCCGAGGGCGACAGTGGCAATGAAAAACTCATTGACATGGCAGTAGGAAGAAACTTTGAGGGGAACCAGACTCAACAGGGAACCCATCCTCATTTGGCTGATAACGGATAGCCGGGATTGATCTGCAGTCATAATGTGTGCTAGATAGCAGGCAGTTCAGTACATTTCAGTAACAGTTGTTAACAGATGTTAACTGATGTTAATATGGAGTCCAGGTAGTTATTGGAGGCTCAGGCAGACTTTCAGGAAATTCCAGTCCTGAACTATTGAGCGACTGTAGCCAAGTCCACAGAGATACAGCTGTCAATTAATCAGTCGAGGCAAGAACCGTCTTTATAGTAAGAAGTGAGTGAATGATGCCTCACTGAAAATGATGTGATTGTGCAGAGGGACACTGTTTGGGTCTGAGGCACTTTGTTGCTCTTTTGCTTTTAATATACAATCTTAAAGACAGAATCAAGCATAAATAACAAATAAAAATGATAGAGAGAATCTGGATATGGGGGAGTGGAACATCACACTTAACTACCACGCTAATGCAGAGGGAGTAGTTATAGGTGCAATAAGGTTGCTTGGGCATTTTTCTGTTAGCAAAACAAATCTTTGTTCTCTCAAAGTAAAGGGCTGACAGTAGGACCCAAATCTATTGCTTTTAAATACTTACAGTTTCATTTTCCTGCCAATCATACTATGATTTTTTTCTGCCAGTTAAAAGACTATAATTTATAGTTCTTCCTCAAACACTAAGCGATCAACATTTTATCTGTAGTTTCTTGTGCTGTTCTTACTCCACCCTGTGTTTTTCACTACCTGGTTTTGATGAGTGCTAGAATGCACATAATACCCTGAAAACTTCATCTACAAACACTAGAGATACACACACTTCTTTGGAAAACCCGCTGTAGGATGACAATTGATCAACAATTTGTGTCCAGTGAAAAAGTTGTTAAAAGTATTCAAATACATTTGAAAAAACAAAGGACTATGAACAGGACTTTGGGAGGTTCTGTTGTGTGGGACAAGCTTTCCTTGTAGATGTGGACTCTTTGAAATGTAGCGAGTGTTGATTTTGTTTGCAGGTTTGACCTACTTGTTTCCTGAATGAGATTATCGCTGTGGCTATTGTAACTTATTGTGACTAATTATTGTAAATATCTATGTCCTTTCTCAATAAAAAAGTAAAAATAAAAAAAGCAAAGGCGGCAAAGGACTTGGGAAGGGTGGCGTTAGGCGTCACCGTAAGGTTCTCCGCGATAACATTCAGGGAATCACCAAGCCCGCTATTCGCCGTCTGGCGCGCCGTGGCGGGGTGAAGCGTATTTCCGGTCTGATCTATGAGGAGACTCGCGGTGTGCTCAAGGTGTTCCTGGAGAACGTCATCCGCGACGCCGTCACCTACACCGAGCATGCTAAGAGAAAGACCGTCACCGCCATGGATGTGGTGTACGCCCTGAAACGCCAGGGACGCACTCTGTACGGCTTCGGCGGTTAAACGTTCTAACCGCTAACGGCGCGAACACAACGGCTCTTTTCAGAGCCACCCACGTCTCCCGCAAAAGAGCTTTTACACATGTATGTCTGTAGAAGTTAGAAAGGCATTTACAGTTCGGTAAGCACCTTTTAAAAGCTGCGTGATAATATTCGTATGAAATCCGTGTGTGTAGTGGAGGAAATAACTAGATGCTTATCAATTAAGCGTAAATCAGCGGAAAACATTCTAATGCTTTTAATGAACAAAGCGTTTAAAGTTTCTAATATGTGGTACACGCTACTTATTCAAGATTTCAAAGAACTTTATTAATCCCAGAGGGAAATTGCTAATTCTCGGTTACAGTTGCTCACTCTTGTTATCGAGTAGAAAGGAAAAGTAATAAAAGACTTTTATAAATGTAATAAAATACAAAGAATTCTAAAACAGTAAGTACCATATTATTACACTAAACGTTAGAATACTTTAAATAAATACAGTTATATTGCATATAGTCCTAAAACGGTACTATATTGCACACTATAAATGTGGCCTCTTCAAAAGATAACGTTTATTTACAAATTATATTTTCTGATGGTTGATGCTAGTAATTTTCAGGGAGAAAATATATCTATATAATGTTTTCCCCCCAGTAAAAATAAGTTATCCCGCGAGTTAAAACGACGGGAAGAGATACAAAGCGTATCCGAGGGCGGCGGGGTAGCGGGGGGGGGGGAAAAAACCCTCTAGTTGTAGGAGGTCCCTCAAAGGAAGGGTGACTGAATGTCGTCCAATCAACATCCTGCCTTGGCTTGCGCTTAATTACAATGTAGTCTGTACATAGAGGGCCCGCGAGGCGGAGTTATTTATTCTTCTCTTAATCTTGTCGAGAAGTAGTAATACTATGCCTGAACCAGCGAAGTCCGCTCCTAAGAAGGGCTCAAAGAAGGCCGTCACCAAGACCGCCGGCAAAGGAGGAAAGAAGCGCAAGAGGTCCAGGAAGGAGAGCTATGCTATCTACGTGTACAAAGTCCTGAAGCAGGTTCATCCTGACACCGGTATTTCTTCCAAGGCGATGGGAATCATGAATTCGTTCGTCAACGACATCTTCGAGCGCATCGCCGGTGAAGCTTCTCGTCTCGCTCACTACAACAAGCGCTCCACCATCACATCTAGAGAGATCCAGACCGCCGTGCGTCTGCTGCTGCCCGGTGAGCTGGCCAAACACGCCGTGTCTGAGGGCACAAAGGCCGTGACCAAGTACACCAGCTCCAAGTAAAGCGCGTCACCGCCGCCTTCATCAACCCAACGGCTCTTTTAAGAGCCACCCATGTTTTCTGTGAAAGAGTAAATTCTTGTGTACGCGTGTGAGAGAGACGTTATTCTGAATGCGTGATCATAAGAGAACGTTCAGACCACAGTTTTCTAGCAGCACTTGGTAAATAAAATTTAGTTTTTAGCTTTACTGATCAGTTCAAAATTGGTTTCTAACAGCAGTCATTTAAGTCCAGTTTTCTGTATAAAAGTTTATAACTATGTATGTAACTATATAATGGCGAGAGAGGCATTTTTTATTACTAAATTGTGTGCACATGTTTAAAAAAAAAAAAAAAAAAAGAAGATAATGAGCCCTAACATTGTATTTTTCTTTTGCTTTATGAAGGGAGGTTTGCTTGTCACATTTGTCAGCTGTTGGGTGTGGATAACTATATTCTGTTTGATGGAAAAAGGGGTTTTTCTTCAAACAGGAAGACACGATTGCTGATGTCATTTTATGTATAGTAGTAGTATGTGTAGTAATGATGGTGAGATGATGCCACATTTAGTTGTCGAGGCTTTCCTGCCTCAAAGTTTCACCAGAAGGTTATTTTAAGTTACCATTTCTTTCTGCAAATTACTTAATTGCATAATTAGGAAGGACAGAATGTTTTGCAGATGTATGAATCTATCTTTCTCTGAAACAGAGAAAATCAAACTGCACTAAAGAGGTGAAGATGGCTGTTTTGTGGTCTCTTTATTCTTTTGCTGAGTATTTATTGAGTATTTATTTATTTTTTAAATAAAATGTTTCAGTTAGCCTACAGATATTTTGAACAGTTGGCGTTTTATATATATATATATATGTGTGTGTGTGAAGCCGGTGTGTTTCCGCTTATTATAATGAATAATGAGGCACCCTGACATTACTGAGGTGAGCTTAGCTTATGTTAGGTGCACTGTACAAGAGTTTGTGAGATAAACATTCCTTACCGTATCTATCTTATTTCCTCAGAGTTGCTAATGCTCATCTACGAGTGTTATACGGATTCACTTATCTGTAGGAAAACCGAATTGAGTAAATACACGAAACATAACTTCAAACATGTAGTTACTCTTGAGAATGACCAAGTAAAACCCTTGAAAATATCAAACCCTTTTGAATGTGAAACAATGCATAGCTCTAACACATCATTGGAATTCCAGAAACAGTGTTTTAATTTTGATTAGTTTTGGAAGAATAAAGTTTTTTATAATGTCGGTATGTATTAGTTATTTATTGATTTTTAACGATGTAGTGGACAATGGCCTGGGCCTGTGTTGACCCTTTCCCCAAGACAAATTCAGAGTGTTAGCACTCTGTGCTGATATATGCATTTGAATCTTAAGGCTATTTCAGCAGAATGGCTCCATTTGTCCACCTTCACATTGTGCATAACCTGGTAGGTTTGTGTGTGTGTGGGAGGGAGAGAGAGACGCGCGCGCACACACACACACAAACCTACCAGGTTATGCACAATGTGAAGGTGGACAAATGGAGCCATTCTGCTGAAATAGCTTTAAGATTCAAATGTGCTACACAGACACAGAGTGCTAACATTCTGTTTAGTGATGGAAAAAAGTCTCATTATATATGCTACAATATTGCTATTAAAATAGTTATCATATACAGAGAAGCATAACTATCATGCAGGTTTTGAAGAAGAACAAGAGCTTTGGATATTCTCTACTACATTAGCATACTTTAGGTTATTATTAGATTTAAAAAACAACATCTGAGGCCTTTAAGTCTTAATATGAAACACATGTTTGCTTTTCACATTGATATATGTTAAGGAGACATAGACTTTGTTTGGATTATTTGTAATACCCAATGAATCCATACACAAGCTTTAAGTGATTATACAATAATAATAAACATTTGGAGGTTATAGTATTGGGTAATGTGTCTCATTTTATAGTTACATTTGATGTTTTAACCATGCAGTTTTATAATTTGTATCCATTCAAAGGTGTTTATGTTTCCACATGTTTATAAACACTTGAAAGAAAATAGTATAAATATTTGTACATTAAATGTGTTGTCAAACATTATATAGACAGAGAAAATGTTGTGCAAGCTTTTTACTGCAGTCAGAATTTGCACAAGATAATAGGTGCAAGCCGAACTGTGTGAAAATTTGGAAACATGCCGAGTTGTGTGAAACAATGAGGTGGCTCTTAAAAGAGCCTTTGTGAAGATTTCGACGGAGTTTACGGTTTAAGCGCGCTCTCCGCGAATACGGCGGGCCAGCTGGATGTCCTTGGGCATGATGGTGACTCTCTTGGCGTGGATGGCGCACAGATTGGTGTCTTCGAACAGGCCGACCAGATAAGCCTCGCTCGCCTCCTGCAGGGCCATGACGGCCGAGCTCTGAAAGCGCAAGTCGGTCTTGAAGTCCTGAGCGATTTCTCTCACCAGGCGCTGGAACGGCAGCTTACGGATGAGGAGCTCGGTGGACTTCTGATAACGGCGAATCTCTCTCAGAGCCACAGTGCCGGGCCTATAACGGTGAGGCTTCTTCACGCCGCCGGTAGCCGGAGCGCTTTTACGGGCAGCTTTAGTGGCGAGCTGCTTCCTGGGCGCCTTACCACCGGTGGATTTACGCGCGGTCTGCTTGGTTCTTGCCATCGCTTCGACGCTCTGAACTTCTTCGAAGAAAAACAGAATGAAAGACACTAACGAACGCGGTCTATTTACAGCCTAACGCTCGGCTGCGCTGATTGGGCGTCTTGAAAGCGCCGCCTGTCATTGGTTCGAACGCGTCACGTCACCTCGCGTTTATTGGCTCCTCTTCTACCACTGACTCGGTTTGAAACCCCCTTATTATCTTTACCTAAAACAAGAGCGGACTGCTGGCGTTTTAAAACAAAATGTATCGAACGTTATCGTGTGTGTTATTTACAAGGGTATACATGGTTTTGAACGTGTACATCTCAAAATTATCACATGTATAATGTAACGTTAAAACATGGTAGCACGTTCTTATTCTAAAAGCTCCATAGGGCTTTTTGTCGTTTTAGTTTATTGTACGTCGACAGCGGGGATATAAGAGTCATACAGAGAGAATCGAGCTTTTAACAGAGATATTATCAGCGAGGCAGATCACAAGCCATTTTTTGAGCCAACACATCGTGTCCGCTAGCATGCGGTAACTTTAAGCATTAAGTAGAACATGACATACCTTTAGTAACTTGAAGGGAGAAAAATGAACTAAAGCTTTACATGTATTAGTTCCAAACAAATCTTCAATTAGACAATCCTGCACAAAATGTGGCTCAAAATAGTACTGTCTGCCGAACAGAACTCTCACATGGGGAAGCATACAGTGTCACACACAATTAAATCCTGACTCCCCCCTGACTGGAGAACATTGGTTCCACTGTGAAAATAACACGCAGATCTCATATTCCTGCTCAAGTAAAATAGACTCAGTTAAGTTTATTCAGATATTTAACCGAAACGAATAAACTGACTGAACGGATGAAGTAGAACTACTGGTGCTAGTAGTTGCACACATTATATATGAGATCTTCAACAAACAATTCCCATTCTTTCAGGTAAGTTCGTATTCCAAAATATTTCTAATTCCTATTCGTACATGTGTTACATGAGTGTTTGTGAAGTGATCGAGAAAAACGGCCTTTTCAAGGAAAATGGGTGGCTCTTAAAAGAGCCTTTGGATACTGTGAAACGCAGCAGTGGGTAAAATTACTTGGTCTTGGCCGGCTTCTCGGTCTTCTTGGGCAGAAGCACAGCCTGGATGTTAGGCAGCACACCACCCTGAGCGATGGTCACTCCGCCGAGCAGTTTGTTCAGCTCCTCGTCGTTACGCACGGCGAGCTGCAGGTGCCGGGGAATGATACGGGTCTTCTTGTTGTCGCGGGCGGCGTTACCAGCCAACTCCAGGATCTCAGCGGTCAGATACTCCAGCACAGCGGCTAAGTAGACCGGAGCGCCGGCACCAACGCGCTCAGCGTAGTTCCCTTTCCGGAGAAGCCTATGGACGCGGCCCACGGGGAACTGCAGTCCGGCTCTGGATGAGCGAGTCTTGGCCTTAGCACGAGTCTTTCCGCCGGTCTTGCCTCTTCCAGACATGATTCACTGCGTTAACGTGATCAAAAAGAACTGTAAAACGTAAGCGGTTATTCGCTAGCTCTCTATAATATAGCCTAAACTGCTGCATCCTCATTGGCTACAATCGTTGTGACAAAGCAACCAATCATTAACACGCCGTCGAATTCCCACTTCTCTCCAACCCCCACCCTGATTCATCAAAAGATAACAGAAATAGATAAGACTTTTGATGGTTTCATTTTACACGCATGCATCTCAATGAAATCTTCATATAAATATATTGAATAGTTTAATTGAATAACTTCAGTATGCAGTGTATAATGGAAGGTTGTGAAAAAAATAGATTTTTCTTTAATAAGATTTGTTAAAGAACAACATAAAAAGACTAAAAGGACCTGTGGAAAATATAACGGAGGATGATATTTAAAAGCTTTTCTACTTTCGGTTTACATACATGCATTTCAATGTAGTCTTTATATGTCTAGATTGAAGTGTACACTTGAATAAAATAACCATCTGATTAATACTGTAAGACTCTAAAAGAATCTTATGATTTTGTTGATGCGGTTAATAAAAGGGATTATTGCTCCTTAAACGACAATGTTGGTGGCTCTTAAAAGAGCCGTTTAGGGAGGAATATGAAAGAAAAAACATGTTTACTTCTTTTTGGGAGCTGCCTTTTTCGCCTTGGGCGCTTTAGGCTTGGCAGCCTTGGATGCTTTGGGCTTGGCAGCCTTGGGCTTAACTACCTTCGCCTTCTTGGGGCTCTTCGCTGCCTTTTTAGGGGTCGCCGGCTTTTTCGCCTTCTTGGGGCTCTTGGTGGCTTTCTTGGCGGCGGGTTTCTTGGCCTTCTTAGGAGACTTCTTGGCGGCTGCGGCGGGTTTCTTGGCCGCTACCTTCTTGGGTTTCTTCGCCGCGGCGGGCTTTTTGGCGGCCGGCTTCTTCGCCTTGGGCTCGGTTTTCTTGGCTTCGGTCTGCTTCTTGTTCAGCTTGAAAGAGCCAGACGCGCCGGAGCCTTTGGTCTGAACCAAGATCGCCTTCTTCACTAGATTCTTGACACCGAGCTTGACGCGAGAATTGTTCTTCTCCACATCGTATCCACCGGCAGCCAGAGTTTTCTTCAGGGAAGCGAGAGACACGCCGTTCCTCTCCTTGGACGCGGAAACCGCTTTGACGATCAGCTCGCCGACGCTAGGCCCGGCTTTCTTTGGCCGCGAAGCTGCTTTCTTCTTGGGCGCTTTGGCCGGCGCGGCGGCGGCGGGCGCGGGAGCCACTTCTGCCATCTCTCACGGAGCTAAATAGAATAAGCGAGTGTGACGCTGAGCGCGCTGTAGAACACTGGAACCTCCCTCCCCTCGGCCGGGGACTGGTCTTAAAGCACACATGAGAACGCTGTGGACTCAACCAGGCAGCCGCTGAATGACTGCGCTTCCGCCACACGATAGCAAGTGTGTTTTCTCCGGACATTTCTCTGCGATTATCTGAGTCCTGGCAGCAGATCTCAAGCGTTGAAGCACAGGTTTAGTGAGAAAGGCCTTTCCCCTTTCTTCCGAGGCCCGGCACGGCCAGATAGACAGCCGCACTCTCGCGCAGTGGACATAAAAGTGCGCGGCGCGCCTGCAGCTCGAGCCGGCGGACTGCGCATTTCGTGCGTGTCGTGTGTAAAAACCGGACAAAAACACGTCGCACCGTTGTAAGTACTCTGGTCCGAACTGAAGGCGAGTCCTGTCAGTGAGCGGGATGTATGAGCACTGGCCGAGCGATGTGTGTAGGAGGTGAAACGGGGCTTGTTCTGGCCTGTGTAAAGCACAGCTTAGGGAGACAGATTGAGAGAGCGAGTGTGTGTGTGTCAGGTGTGTGTGAGTGTGGCGGGGCGGGGGGTGTGCGGGAGTTGTTTGTTTGTTTGCACCCTTCTATGAAATGTCCCTCACTATTCCATCCTATGATCACATGGTGGACCTTCAGTTAGCAGAGTGATTCACTGTTGCAGGTGACTGTAGTTTGATATCAAGCTTAACATGTCGACAAGAAAATATGTGATAAACAGAGCACAATCACAATACAATGAAAATGTTAAAATATATTATTTATTATTATTTTATTTTTATATCTCTTTCTTTGAAATTATAGTACATTGTTTTTTATTTTTATTTCATTTTCTAATTTTCTTCTTATCGTATTGTATTGGGTCCTTTGAATATGCAGCCACCGGAGAAACTATTTCCTTTGGGATTAATAAAGACTTCTCTTATCTCTTACCTTATCTTATGATGTCACTGATTATATTGACCAATTTCTCACAGCTTCCTCAAATGACAGGGTGGACATCAATTTTAGGGAAATGTTCAACATTTTTATGAAAAAGGTTATAAAGTTCTTAAAGGATTTTTTGAGAACAATAAGAACATAGTCATTTCCCAGACAACTGACAAGTGAGCCGTCTTCCCAATGATCATGGTTGAGTATACTGAACTAGACACAGAGACAGCGACTAATTACACTGTAGGAATAGTAATTAACTCCAAATGAAATATTCTATTATTTTGAGACATTACATTTTCATTAACTTCAAAAGCAAACAAAAAACATTTAACTTCAGTCTAACAAATCAGAGTATACATTTTTAAATAATGATAATAAAAAAGAAATTCACACAATATTCTTCTTTCTTTCATTCACATTGTTACGGCGACTCATTATACATCCGGTTTTCAAATGTTGTGGCAGTTAGCTGGTATTAGCTTGTATCTACGCTCTGTAATCTTTGTGTGTTGGTTTTATTTGACTGCACTACTTCTTGGTTACTACATTTTCACCCAGGATGAGTTGTTGGACTTATCTCCAATTCATCGTGTCGAGTAGAGTTTAGTATACCTGAGGGTCTACATGAGCAACACTCAGAGTGAGAATTTGTTTAGAAATACTAGTCAGGAGTGGTAGTTAGTATTTGTATTTATGTTAGTCAGCGTAGTTAGCGGGCATCCTACGCCCAGATTTTGTTTTCGTTTTGTTTATTAGATTAGATTGACTGCCGCATAAGTTAGAAGGTGTTTTGTTTCATTAATTTCTTTGCTTTAAGCTCTGCTCATGGCTCCCATCACTGAATTTGCAGTTTAAATCCTTTGTATATTTTTGTAAATATTGTTTCCTTCTCCATTCATCTTTTGGTTTCCACTGTAAGTATGGAGCAATATGGTGTATTGTTATTTTAGTTACTTACTAAAGTTTGCTGGCGTTCATCGCAAGTCTCGAGTTTGCCTCATTCGTATACACAGTTCACTCCCTTGGTAGTAATTAGTGACAACCTTTATTATAATAACATTCCTCCTTTTCTTATCTTTCTTATGTCAGCTATCGATCTCCACGAAAGCGAGAGTAACAACTGAATAGGAAAGCGTAACACTTGGATAAAGATAAATAAATTGGAGAAACAAATTAAAATGTTAAATAGGTTCATACAGTGTATGTGTTAAGCACTATATTTGTAATATACAGTGGAACCTCGGATTGCGAGTTACGCAGTTTGCGAGTGTTCTGCAAGACAAACAAAAATTTTTTAATACATTTTGTCTTGAAAAACGAGCATCATGTACACGCATGCACTTCTTGTTTTGAAGCTGAGCGCCACGTGATCACAACTGAGCCAATGTTTTTTCTCTCGTGCGCCCTGCGGAATTGTGGGTAATTGTCCCACCTGCTCTGCCTTACCAGGCATCTCTCAATGGTATAATCAACATCCGTGCATGCGTGTACTGTTTCCTCTAACACTGTATTTACTGTGGCCTGAGCATAAAACATCTTTTATTTTGTGTTTGTATGGGTGTGTGTGAAAGTTGTCCTTACAGCACGCTGTACTGTTTATTATAACACACGTGTGTGGCGTGTAAGCAAAAGCAAGTGTCATTAGAAAGGTTAAAGATCCATCTCTCTCTCTCTCTCTCTCTATCTCAGTCTGCACTGCACTTTGTGTGTGCAAAACGGACATTGATGAAGTGACAAAGTATGGACAAATGGAAACATTTTGATTTCCATCGGTGAAGATCGTGCAGATGGTGTTGATATATTTTTCAATTATTCAATTGAAATAATTTTATATACATAAATAATTCCTGGTAGGCTAGGTTAGTTAATGTTTATACCCCTCCTGACAGATCTGCATAGATCTTACGAAAATTGTATGAAGTCTTAACTTTGGGTTTCTTTAATATTCTATGTGGTGATTTTAATACTACCAGTGATGTCAATGACAAATTTCCTAACATTATCAAGAGAAGGGAAAGTTCTTGCAAACGTCTGTAATACCTGTGATTTGAAAGAGACTTTTAGTGAAAAATTCCCATAAGATTTACATGGTTTGATGTACAGTATCTAGATCGGTAAATGTTGCCTATTATAAAACTGAAAGCCTTTTAGAATCTGGTCATTTAGCCATATCTGTCAAGATCAATATAGACATAGAAAAAAACACCTTAATCCCTGAAAATTAAATACTTGTTTTAAAAGTAAAGAGGTTTTACAGGGCTTCATAGAAGAAATACAGAGAAATAACAATTTTTTACACTTAAAAATATTGAGTAAATATAAAAACTTGCAAAATCATATAAAATATACTTCATGAAATGAGTACAAGTCAGTAAAAAAAAATGAGCTGAATAACTTTATTTAGTACAATGATGTACAAAATTTTGTAAATGTAATGGTTATCCTAAGTGAAAATGTGTAAAATAATTGAGTAGATATAATTGAAATGCAAGGTAGAAGAAATGGAAAATTAAACTATTTAACAAACAAATGTGCTACAGTCACTAAATATTTTAACTGAATTTAATTCAAACTGCTCCATCACAGAATTAATATGATATATATTTTTTAAACTATATTTACCCTTTACTCAATGAGTATTTTAATTCAGGTCACCGTACTGTATCTAATGACACCAGATTATAAACAAAGAATCTATACACACATTACCATTTTAATTAAAAATTTATTTGACAAAATTGACAAGACACGAATTCTAAACTCATGTCACTAAAACTTGGTTTACTTTGCAAATTACATGTAACAAGATCATAAACAATGAGCTGAACTCATCTCATTAGTAAACAGTCTCACAAACAATACTTCTGCCACAAGTATTATGCAGTTAATATGTGGAAAGTAGACTTTTGTATTGGAATCTAATGAGTCACATTTGAAATCTGAAACATTGCACACCTTCACACTTCAGTTTCCTGCAAACTGTGAGATCCATACAAATGTGTGTGCAGACCTCAGGTCTTAAAGAAGTAATGACCGTCTAAATGAAGACAGGACACTAAATATCCATGACCAGTGGTAACATGCTTCACTCCATAATGATGCGACAAATGTGCAGAGCTCACACTGCCATCCCATAAGCTGGCACCTAAAAAAGGAACAATAGTGTACAAGTAACTACAAGTGTGACTGTTACTGTAAAGCCTAACTGGTAAAATAGTACTTCCGTTCAAATTCCATACAAATACTTTTTGGACTAATAAATCACACTGATCTACGAGTGGTGCTCAAGTCAAAGCGGGACTTTCTGTGAAACAAAGACGTAAAACCGATTTGATTTTACATAGCCCATTACAGTTTTAAGAAAAACTGTTTTACGACTGTTATGCCATTTTACTCTTGCAGAACCATGCACAACCTTATATAGAGAGAAAAAATAGAGAGAGGAAATATAGAAAGCTTTTACTCTTCTAAGTGTGTTCTGTTATTCTGCACAATCAAAGGTCCTGCTTTGACTTGAACATCCCTTGTACATGTCTTTGTCCCGTGTACAAAAATTATACCCAACTTTATTTATGCATTACAATCAACTACATTTTTTTTTTACTTTTGGAAAATCCAGTATATTCTAGAGGAAAATGTGTATATTCCAGATAAAGTGAAATACTTAAAGCGTTTTAATTTCTATCTTTGATTCAATGGATGCACATTTAATACTTCTGTAACATTATAATGGTTGACATTTACCTCCTGTTTTAAATATATAACATGTTTCACACACACAAAAAAATTGAAAATCAGTTTCAGTTTCTTTTACTTACACATCACAACATACAGAACATATTTCACTTCAATATTTAAGTGTTATGCTACTTTCTCCCAATTAAAATTCTGAGAGAAATGTTGTAAAACTCAATTGTTATATTTCAGAGCTTTAGTTACTAGTACGCAGCACATTTAGGTCATCAGCGGCAAATTCAATAATGTTAACGTACTGTTTGGTTTGTGAAGTATTTGTAGTACTTTTGCACTTCAAATACATTTTAGAACATCATGTACTTAGAACTTTAACTTGAGTAAAACGTTTGAAGTTCTATTTGTTTAAACAAAACTATGTAGCATTATACTGCTAATCAAACTGCCTGCCTCTAGTGCTGTAAAGCCTGACTGGAGCTGTACTGGACTCAGAGTTCTGCTCTCTGCTGTGTTACTGCTGCTGGACGCACAGCTGATGCATTTACGTTTTTCAAACAGTTTCCTACAGCAGCGCGCTCAGTGTTTAATCATGTTAAATACTCACATAGAGTAACGGATAAAACACTGCCAGAGCCCGGACACTGCACCTCATCTCTGCTGTTTCAACTCGCTTTGGTCTGCGTTTCCTCCTTAAAGTGTCGGAGTGAAACACGCAGACTCGCGGTTCAGTGTGTGTGAGGTGGACCGATACAAACGCGTTAATTATTTGAACTTGTTAGTTTTATATCCTCGCCACAGTGGCGGTTGGCTGCGCAAAAACACCGCGTCTGACGGGAGAAATTCAAATATTGCGGCACAACCGCGGCCGCCTACAGCGAGAAACCCGGAGGAAAGCACGACATGCGCGCGCACGCTGCTCGGTGTTAAACGTGATCTGTATTAACCGCGCTGTAGCTGAGCAGTTTGGTGTTTGGAACAAACAAGCTAAATGACAGTGAACACCGGGACTGGCCTGTTGCTAGGTAGCTATCGTTAGCTCTGGAGCGGCTGTGACAGGATTCAGAACAGTAACTTACACACTATAAAGTTGTGTATGAATGCAGACAGAGTCATTATTTCACTAACATGTTACTCACCAGCAATTGTAAGGAATGTTCCAGATGCTTCTTGTCCGTTCCCACAGCAGTGTGTCCTCGCTTCTTGTCTCTGATGTTACACCAGACTTCCCATGAGCACTTGCGCAGGGCAATTTACCCAATTATTTAAGTTTTTGTTGTTAAACATAAAGAATATTGAGTTGGAATGATTGATGGTTGTATTTCTTGAAACTAATCAGTATAATTAATCCATTGCTAAATATTTTAATTTAAATGTAACAAAAATATTAAGTGTATGTAAAAAATACAATTCAGTTAGTCGAACACCAATTTCTATTAGTGAAATAAACTTCATTTATAGTGTAATTTTAAGACAAAATTAATAGTTGTTTTTTCAGGCATTTATTTTGATTTGGCTAACTCAAACAATCATGTATGTGATTTTTAGAGATTTTATTAAGGTAACATAACTCTTTTAATACTATGAAATTTACAAGGCCACAGAATCATTTTTTAGAGTGTAGGAATTAAGGGAATGTCCATCTCCTGGCTCAGATCCTATTTGACAGATCGTTTTCAGTTTTTAGATTTAAATTATTATTCTATAAGTGGAGTTTGGTGTTCCACAGGGTTCGGTTTTAAGTCCACTACTATTTTTGCTTTACAACAATGCTTTGCAACATGATACGATTATAGATTTCAGTCATTCATTTGAAGTTAATGTAGATAATATTACCAGGAAGGCATTCTTTCACTTCAGAAATATTGTCAAGATAAGGAATATAATGATGCAGAAAAAAATTGTTCATGCTTTTATCACCTCTATGCTGGACTATTGTAATGCATTACTGTCTGGTTGTTCAACTAGGTGCATACTGTAAATAAGCTTCAGTTAGTCCAGAATGCATCAGTGGGTCCTCACTAGAACCAGAAGATACGAGCACATCACCCCTACCTTATAACCACATTGCATTGGCCTCCGGAGAAATTTCACATAGATTTTAAAATGCTACTTTTGATGGATAAAGCACTAATTGGTCTCGTGCCTGCTAGTGTCTTATGATCCGCCACACCTTCATTCAAAGGATGCAGGCACCGCGTGTTATGAAATCTACAGCAGAGGACGGAGCTTTTTCATTACAAAGGCCCAAAGTTATGGAATAGTCTTCCAATTAATGTTCGGGACCCAGACACCGTATAGATTTATAGATAAATAGATTTGTCTTAGGTAAAGGTGCAGATCTATTGGACTCATGGACGTAGCGTACTATGGTGAATTGGTATGTTTAGATGCTGTCTTATTCACTCTCAATGATCACTCGGATTTGTTGACAGTGGATTGACTGATTGCTTTACATACCTTTATAATTTAAATTATTTTATTTATAATGTATGTGGCAAGGTGGCTTACTGATTAGCACTGTCGCCTGCACCTCCAGGATTCGTGTTTGATTCCCACCTTAGGTCTGTGTGCCTTGAATTTGCATATTTTCCCATGTTTAGTGGGTTTCCTCCAAGTGCTCCAGTTTCCTCCCACAGTCCAAAGACATGCAGATTTGGCTGAACGGTGTTCCCAAATTGCCTGTAGAGTGTGAATGAGCGTATAACTGTGGCTATGTGTGTGCCCTGCGATGGATTGGCACCCTGTCCAGGGTGTATCCTGTCTTGTGCCCTAAGTCTTTTGGGTCTTTAGGCTCCAGGCCCCCTACGACCCTGAATATGATATAATGAGATAATAATTATTATTATATTATGCACTGACACAGTCTCAGTAAAATTACAATATGTCCAGCAGAGGGCATTTTGTTTAGTTTTTAGAGGGGGATGAAACAGCAGTTCAAATATGTAAATAAATAAATAAATAAATGTATGTTTACAGCAGTAGCATTATTTCATTTTTGTAAATAATTACTAACAAAGCATTTGAACTTCTTGATTTTGTAAATCTACTGCTTTGCCACAAACACACTCCCTGGAAAAAAATAAATAAATAAAAATCCGTTTAAAATTATCATTTATCAATTATTCTAAAAATTTGAAAAAAAAAAAAAAGAAGATTTTCAAAGGATTTGAAAATCTACTGGTTTGCAGTAAGCACACTGCCTGAAAAATAGATATCATTTATCAATTATCCAGAAAAATATTTCTGGGAAATACATTTGCAAGGCAGTGAGGCATCTGAATTCTAAGAGATACAGCAATGTAACAAAGAAAAAAGTTTGAAAAATAGAGTTTATGTAAAGTAGGATGAAAAGGCACAGAGTAGTTTGCATAAGTTGAGTTGCCTGGACAAAGACAAATAAGCTGGGTTAAGCAAATGTAAAAGGCTTGTTATTTTGTCACAGAATAAACCTTGATGGTTTAATTAACAACTTTTATTTATTATCATTTAAGTCAAATCATTATTTCTGCGTATTCAATACACAGGTGTATGCAGCCATAGACCACGACATGAGGCTCACAACTTTTTTTTTATCTCCAAGTGAAGTGAAATAATATTCATGTAGTCAGGTTTAAATTTACATTTATTTACTGCTGAATTCAAAGAAGCAAATACATGTCAGTATTTACAGTAACATTCAAATATTTGAATTGAGTTTAATTATCCATCCCTTTTATTATGGGAAATCCTCTCCCATGCTCGATCTCAGTGCCCGTGTGTCACTTGTATAGTCAACATCTTTGCGAGCATGTCCTGTTTACTAAAGCATTATGACCATGTGTGTGTATGGAAAGCATTTTTCTTTTCTGCAATATCGGCCCCCATAAAGAAAAAGGTTAAAAAGCCTGTAGCAGTGCGCGATATGAATCTGTTTAACGACAATTCAGTGTCACATTTCTGCAGAATGTCATTAAAGAGGTTCCTTGTCACACAGAAAGAAAAAAGCTTTGAGTGAGCTGACATATAGCAGTGATTCTGTTACTGATAGTGAAAGTTGTCCTACACAATAACTCTTTAAAGGTAATGTGCACACTGTAAAAAATCCAACTGGCAAAATGTTGGCACAATGAGTATTTATTAGTAATCTGGACAATAAGACATGAAAAAGCTGACTGAACTAGTGAAAACAAGTTCATTAAAAACTCGCTGGGTCAACTAAGGTTTAATTACTGAACAGACTTTTTAATGCAAGTTAACACGCACAGGTTCGGAAGTTGGCGCATGCGCACTTTTACGTTTCTGAAGCTTCTCCACCTCACAACGGACAACTTCTTTTAATCTTTGGTAAGTGCACATATTTATGACACAAATGACACAAATATTAGTTTTCCCAAAGTTTGCTGCTAAACTGCTTTTAGATCTTTGTTTCAGTTGTTTCTGTGACGTACTGAAATATAATCACAAGCACTTCATACGTTTCAAAGGCTTTTATCGACAATCACATGACATTTATGTAGAGAGTCAGTATTTGCAGTGTTGGCGCTTCTTTTTCAGGACCTCTGCGATTCGACTGGGCTGCTCTCAATCAACTTCTGGCCCAAATCCTGACTGATAGCAACCCATTCTTTCATAATCACTTCTTGGAGTTTGTCAGAATTACTGGGTTTTTGTTTGTCCACCCGCCTCTTGAGGATTGACCACAAGTTCTCAATGGGATTAAGATCTGGGGAGTTTCCAGGCCATGGACCCGAAATTTCAACGTTTTGGTCCCCGAGCCACTTAGTTCTCACTTTTGCCTTATGGCTCGGTGCTCCATCGTGCTGGGAAATGCATTGTTCTTCACCAAACTGTTGTTGGATTGTTGGAAGAAGTTGCTGTTGGAGGGTGTTTTGGTGCCATTCTTTATTCATGGCTGTGTTTTTGGGCAGAATTGTGAGTGAGCCCACTCCCTTGGATGAGAAGCAACCCCACACATGAATGGTCTCAGGATGCTTTACTGTTGGCATGACACAGGACTGATGGTAGCGTCACCTCTTCTTCTCCGGACGAGCCTTTTTCTAGATGCCCCAAACAATCGGAAAGAGGCTTCATCTGAGAATATGACTTTGCCCCAGTCCTCAGCAGTCCATTCGCCATACTTTTTTTGCAGAAGATCAATCTGTCCCTGATGTTTTTTTTTGGAGAGAAGTGGCTTCTTTGCTGCCCTTCTTGACACCAGGCCATCTTCCAAAAGTCTTGGCCTCCCTGTGCGTGCAGATGCGCTCACATCTGCCTGCTGCCATTCCTGAGCAGCTCTGCACTGGTGGCACTCCGATCCCGCAGCTGAATTCTCTTTAGGAGACGATCCTGGCGCTTGCTGGACTTTCTTGGACACCCTGAAGCCTTCTTAACAAGAATTGAACCTCTTTCCTTGAAGTTCTTGATGATCCTATAAATTGTTGATTTAGGTGCAATCTTAGTAGCCACAATATTCTTGCCTGTGAAGCCATTTTTATGCAACACAATGATGGCTGCACGCGTTTCTTTGCAGGTCACCAGGTTAACAATGAAAGAACAATGATTTCAAGCATCACCCTCCTTAACATGTCAAGTCTGCCATTCTAACCCAATCAGCCTGACATAATGATCTCCAGCCTTGTGCTCGTCAACATTCTCACCTGAGTTAACAAGACGATTACTGAAATGATCTCAGCAGCTCCTTTAATGACAGCAATGAAATGCAGTGGAAAGTTTTTTTTTTTTTTTTTTTCGGGATTAAGTTAATTTTCATGGCAAAGAAGGACAATGCAATTCATCTGATCATCTTCATAACATTCTGGAGTTTATGCAAATTGCTATTATAGAAACTTAAGCAGCAACTTTTCCAATTTCCAATATTTATGTAATTCTCAAAACTTTTGGCCACGACTGTAGAATTGAGAGAACAGCACTTTGACAAAAATACGGCTGTTAATGTTTGTGTTGACATCAAGATATTTAAATTCTTATTCATTTGAACTCCGGCTCTTATTTTACTTCATCTGATCATCTCAACTGATTTTAAGGATTTATGAGGTGTTTCTTTCTGTACATTTTGTCTACATTAATCTAGTAGGATCCAAAACTTCCATGGAACAAAAAGAAGTAACAACATAGAAATGATGGATGTCAAAAGTAATTTTTTTTGTGCTCTTTATTACATTAGGACAGTACTCCTGATGGCGGACAGACCAGAGGGATGAAAGTGGGAGTTTCTATTGTGATTGGAGATGATGACTCCCCTACGACTCTGACCAGTGTCATAACCTTTACTCTTGTGTTGCAGGAAGAGATTGTCTTGCAAGATGCTCCAGATCTGCAATCTGCTGTTGCTTAACAGTTTGGCCTTTGACCTGTTTGACTTGGATTTCAGTACCAAAAAATCGGAAGTACACTTTTGAGGTGATTGAGAAGGTGTTCATGGAATTGGGCACTCGCTGCTCTGCAAGGGTACAATCCCTTCAGACTTCACTTCTGCTATGACTTTGCTTTTGTGAGCTGTTTTCAGACTTCAAATTATTATTAATTATTATTATTTTGTACTCTTTTCCTTGTTTTGTGAAGTTTAGACTGTAAAAGGCATTTTGCCATGTTTCTTTTTGTGTACTTTTATTTGAAAGTCATGGAATGTGGTTGTAGTGTGTTCCTTTCGGATTAAAATGGAATTTGGAAGAAACTTTCAAGCATTTAGTTACAGCTTTTTTCATTATATTGTATTACAAAAAAACCTGCTTCAGTAAATGTAAACATATTTTGCACCCAATACATGTGACAAGTTCACATTTATTAAAGTCTTTGAAACTATCAAAACACTTTTAACTTAACAAAAGAATATAAGTTGGGAGACCTTACTCAGTAAATTTAGTTAATGTCATGGGGGGGAGGCAGAGGAGGAAAGAACCCAAGAACCCAATAGCAGACACAGATTCCCTTAAAGGAGTTTTTATGAGAGGTTAAAGGAATAGGTAAACAATCCCTTACAAAAAATAACTGCAGTTTCTGGGGGAAAACTGCAGTTTTTGTGAAGTACGATGCAGTACAGTGCAGTTGTATTGAAATATGATTCTGTAACGTTGTCCATTGTAAAAAAAAAAATTAAATACTATTTATTCTATTTCAGTTAAATGCAGTTGGAATGTAGTTGTATTAAAATATTATTCTAACTTTGTAGTAACTGAACAGTTAATCCTGCACTGAATTCTGCAGTCCTTAACTAGGTTATTCTATTATTATTATTATTATTATTATTATTATTATTATTATTGTTGTTGTTGTTGTTGTTGTTGTTGTGTTTGTTTGGTTCAATAAATATAGGGTCCTACTAAATTCATTCCGTGAAGTGATGTGTGTCTCAGTTGTAGTTTGTGATTCTGACTTCTGAATGCCAGGGGCATCTTATTGTCAGGCAAACAGAAGCCAGTTGGGAGCAGGTAGAAGCAAACAGTGTGTGTGCGAGGAAAACAATAACGTCTTCCTCTTATACTCTTCCAGTGTAAAACTGAGACGCGCTTAAATATGCACCACTGTACGACTTGTCCTCACCAGACAATAAGACTACAAGATCACATCTAATCCTCACACAGGGTTTGAACTATAGAGCGCGCGATGCAGTCCCGTAGCCCGCGCATGCGCGGTACGGTTCTCGTTCATTTAGAGATGCGCGCGCTGACCGAAACGACAGCTCATAAACGCCGAGACAGAGACACTAACGGTTTGTGTGTGTCGTTATTGAGAAACTCAGACAGAATGGAGCACTATAACTATCTTATAGACTTTATTATTGATAAAACGGTACACACTCGCGACATATCAGAATTAAATCATGATGAGAATTTCAAAGTTGGAAGAATCTAGAAAGGGGGCGTGTCGTCTTGTGGAGGCGGAGCACAGCCGCACCTGAGCGATGGCCCTGTCACACCATTCAGTTAAGTGCTGAGTGGGACCTTAAGTCACTTTTATTACTTTACTATATATAAAGTTATTTAACTAGTTATTGTATTCTATCGCTATGCGGTGTTAATGGCATTGTCCTAAATGTCTGCGTGTTTTCTAATGTTAACCGCTATACTGTTAGCATGCTAGCTAGGTTAACCTGAGGTAGCCCGCTGCTAGCATTGGGTTCAGTTGTAAATGTATAGCTCAGTTTAACTATAGACCATATAAGTGCGAGTTGATTTCTTAATGTGTAACACTACACAATGTGAGTAAAAATGATTCGGCTGTAAACGTCCTGTGTTTGTGTCTGTAGTCGTCCATCAGCCCTCACACGAGAGAGAAGATCGAGAGGAGGACTGTGTTCCTCTCCAGTGTTCCTCTGATCACCTCAGAGCAGACTCTGGGAAAGGGGAAGAGGGAGAAGGCCGAGAGGTCAGCATTAGACCCTGGGCAGACTTCACTCCTGGTAGGAAACATACTTTTTCTCTTCCCTTTATTTTCCTTTACTATTTGTCTTGCTATTTGCTATTCAAGAATGTTCTTCAAGTGAAGGGAAGGTGAAACTGTTTATTCAAACAAAGTTGAAGAATGAAGGGGCGTCAAACCTCTCCAGACTTCCAGCTCCACACCTCAAGCCTTGTAATATATTCACATACTTGACCAGTCATACACTGATTGACAGCAGCGTCTCCTAGCAGCAGCACTGTTTAACAGTAATATTGCTAAGTGTTAAAGTGCTTTCATGGTCTGTTTTGGGTTGTTTTTAATGTTTTAAATGTGTTGCTTTATTGATTTTTTAAAATTAAATAATAAAATGAATTGCAATAATTTTGTTGTAATGAAGTTGTATTACATTACATCACACATTTAGATTATAGAAATACTGTAAGTAATTTTTCAGCTTTATTCAAATTGCACCCGTACATTTTATTTGCAGTACAACTACTATTTTAACTGCAGTAGCTGTTTAATATTAACTGTAGTATCGCAGTATTACTGCATTATATTGCAGGATTATTGCAGCATTACTGCAGTCGTTATTGCAGTATTATTGCAGTAGTTATTGCAGTATTACTGCAGTATTAAGAAAATAATGCAGTAAATTTGGGAGCAGCATGTGTGTGTGTGTGTGTGTGTGTGTGTGTGTGTGTGTGTGTGTGTGAGAGAGAGAGGGAGAGAGTCAATGCGCTCACGGAATGCTTTGGGGAATACCTTGTGACGTGACGAAGGGTTGGGCGAAGAAGTCAAGGGATCCTCTGTTAACCCGGAAGTGGAGACGATGGACGCGGATTGCGCAATCAACTGTAGCGCTGGTTTTCCGACGCGGATCTGCTTC
>QNUK01001614.1:0-27500 GCA_013621035.1 Clarias magur
CAGCAGCCACTTCATCAGGTACACCTGTGACCTATTACACTTCAACGCAAAATCATCTAATCAGCCAATCACATGGCAGCAACTCGATGCATTCTGGCATTGTCAAGACGATCTGAGAGGAAACAGGGCGATTTAAGTGACTTTGAACATGGCATGGTTGTTGTTGCCAGACAGGCTGGTCTGTGTATTTCCAAAACTGCTGATCTAATAGGATTTTCACTCACAGCCATCTCTAGGGTTTGTTACAGCTGAGGTATATACTGAAGAGCATCTCTGAATGCACAACACTTCGAACCTTGAAGCAGATAGATTACAGCTGCAGAATATCACACTAGGTGCCAATCCTGTCAGCTAAGAAAAATAAACTGAGGGTACAATTCGCATGGGCTCACTAAAATTCCACAATAATGGCTTGGAAGAATGTTGCCTGGTCTGATGAGTCTTGATTTCTGCTGTGACATTCAGATGGTAGGGTCAGAATATAGTGTAAACAACATGAAAGCATGGATCGTTCCTGCCTTGTATCAACGGTTGAGGCTGCTGCTGGAGGTGTAATGGTGTGGGGGATATTTTCTTTGCCCACTTTGGCTCTTTTACAGTAGTATCCACTGAGCATCGTCTAAATGCCACAGCCTACCGGAGTATTGTTGTTGACCAAGTCCATCCCTCAGAGAGAGAGAGAATGTCCAAAGAATAACATGACATGTCACAAAGATAAAATTCTGTCTGGTTTTGTAAAAATGAAAATGACTTCACTGTACTCAAATTGGCCTTCACAGTCAGTCACCAGATCTCAGTCCATTATGGATGTTGCCACAGAGAATTAAGGAAATTCTAAAGACAAAAGGGGGTCCAACCCAGTACTAGCAAGGTGTACCTAATGAAGTGGCCGATAAGTGTTTGTCATGTACAGCATCTATACAAAATATCCCATAATACTGAAGATATGCAGAAAACTGATGTTGCTGTCAAAATGTGTACATATATTCTAGTGCAATCAGTCACTATAGAAATCGCTCATTCTCACTCACTCATCGTCTATACTGCTTTATTCTGTATTCAGGGTACTCACTGTAGAAATCACTGTATAATAATCAGAAAGATCACATGTTCTCAGCATTAATGCACCTATTCCTGGAAGACCCCGATTTGCTGGAGAACAAATATAAACAAATTGCATCATGAAGACCAAGGCACAATCCAATGGTTTCAATCAGGGTTTGGTAAATAAAAAACATCTTGTACTGTACAGTACGTCAAACATAACAATCTCCATTATTTGAAAAGAATATGGCACAGCAATGACTTGAACAAAAACCAGTGACTGGAATAAGAGCGAGAGAGAGAGAGAGCAATACATGAGCTAAAGGATATGGTCCTCCGTATTTTTCAAAAAGCTTCCAAATAACATTTATTCTTAATAATAATAACTGTTATTCTTATAGGAATTACAGTACTTAACTGATGACTAAGTTAAAAATACATCACTGCCATTATGCTCTTAATGTACTTCCAGTAGGACACACACCTAAATAAAAGGGCTAATGTTATTACTACTGTACAGTATATATGTGCTATAAACATATTGTATGATTATATTTTACATGTATAATAAATATTTGTTTAGTTGAAAATGAATAGATGATAAATTAATCAGTGTATCTTTAGTGATCTATATATTATACAGAGGTCATTGTTGACATAGCAACAACGTAGTGACATACCAATGACGACCCAATCAAAACGTCATCCAATCTTTCATGTCTGCACCATGATTTTAAGGCTGTAGTGGGATCATGGCTTAAAGAAGATAAAGTAGAAAAGCATAAAAAACTATCGTTATGATATGTAAGTAAATGTCCAAGGAAGATTTACATAAGAAAAAATTTTCTCCATCAAATCTTAAACAGATTTTAGTTACAGGGGGTAATTTAGTGGCCGTTTCAACAAACAACAAACAACAAAATTTAATTTTATATGAAAATTTTATTAGTGGAATGTAAACATAAGTTAATTTTAAATTTTATTTACTTGTATAATCTAAATGCTTGCCTCTTAATACATGTAGCACTCAAAGGTTATTTTAGAGGATTAAACAACTTGATATTTATACAAGGTCAACATTAAAAAACTCAATAAGAAATCCTGTCATTAAAAGGCACTTAGGGACATGACTACATGGGAGGTGCTCTTTCATACAAGACCGCATCAGAACACAATCAATAGATCAATACAGACTTTTATGTTATCAATGTTTATAAAATGAGGTCTTGTACAGGTCAGACATCATTAGCATTCTGTTGCCTGACAACCAGGCAGATGTTGTTTGACATCTGTTTTGCAATGTCCTCGGTTCCGATCCATTTTTCTATTTTCCTATGAGGGCACTAGCAACACATAAATCCTCTCGTATCTCCGGCTGCAAGGATAATGCTCATAATTGTCTCTACAGGAAAGTGCTAAGCACATCTTTGCATCATCTCCTAGCAAGGGATCTTTGGAGAAAGAGAGGATTAGTTCCATCTCTTCTTTGGGAAGTGCAGCAGCACCAAGGAATGTTGAGGCGAGAGGTTTGTATCCATGGAGAGCAAAAGACAGAGAGGACGAGTCATGCCTCGATGACTTTTAAAGCTCTCCCGCAAATCCTGCCGACGGCGCACCATTTCATTGCCTCGGGCGTTAGAGTTCCATAAATCCACTCGTATTTCTGGATAGTGGCCAGGAATGCTGTGCTCTTAGTTTGGCCAAGATTCCTTCATCGACCCCTTCCCCCCCTTTCAGTGTATCGACTACCGTGTCCAATGCAAGTGCACAACTGAGTGGTGGCAGCTATACAATAGGACATGAGGGAATAAAGGTGCTCAAAGGCCATGAAAATAACCCTGAGATCCCATGTTGACTTAGAATAAGCATACGTTTTAGTATGCCAGTGTTTACGAATGGAAATACAAGGCCGAGCTCAGTCAATATGGAGGGATTAGATGAAGGAGTCTAGGGAGAACCTGGCATGAAAGAAAGTGAGAACAGATAAAAGCAGAATAAAGAGAGAGGGCTAATATGTGGCAGAGCACACAGCTGAAATGCTATTATGATGACATATCAAAGCCATCTCCCGTTCCTTTGGGGCAACAACAGCAACAAATCTATCTTGGTTTGGCATCAAATGTGTTACCGATGTGAAGACACAGGACTGTTAGCAGAGCTGGGAAAGAGCATGCTGAGAGAGTTGGGATTGAGGTTGAAGTGAAGGACATGAGTGGGAAAATAGGACATTAGCATACTAGTATAAGTTGGATACAAGACCAAGGCTAAGGATTCTGTTAGCAGGCAATGTATTTTTGTTTGCATTAAATATGGTATATTAATCAGTCATACTGTAGATACATTTAAATTACTTTTTAAAAAAAAAAGCACAAGATCAGATAATACAAAACAAGTTTAACAGCGACATCATTACGATACTATTATTTAGAAGCACTAATGCCTGGGAGCAGTGCTGGTCATTATCTCCCAACTTCAGGATGTAGGGGTACGGCCTTGACACTTCAGCCTGCTGGAGATATTCCATGGTGTCGGTTCCAACCTTAGAAAGAAAGAAATTAAACAAAGTAAAATTTTATGGAAAAAGGAGGGTTGGCTAGTATGCATATTTGTAAGAAGATTAGTGTTTTGTAACACCTCAGCTTTTTATATGTGGTTGCTAACACTAGAAACCTAGCTAAATGCTAGCGTCATGCTGGCACTACAGTTAACAGTTTAGCTTTCATTCATCACTTCGCCACCTTCATACACCCTGCAAGCATTTTTGCAGTTTCTTTCATACACAGGTGGGGTTCTTTGGTTTGGCTAGCTAGCAGCCATTGTCAGATAAACTAGCATGCTATAACACAGACCAGGCCGAAAGTTTGATTGTAACTTTAACACGGTAACAGTAATAAATGTTACATACAGTGAACAAATTCAGTCATAGGTGAGTGAAAATGTGTATACAGACCTTGTATTTAACATTTACATTTCCTCTTAAATGCGTAAGGAGGAAGCATCCTCATCAGCAGACCCCCAAAAAAGACACAAAGCTGAATACACCAATGAAGGGCGGACTTGTCTGTGATGTTAGCTGTTACTAGCTAACCCAACTCCAACCCAGCAAGCTGGGTTAAACAAAAAGTACCAATTCCATGTAAATAACCCAGAAAAATTACCCAACAGAGGCAACCCAGTGTTTGGGTAGTAAAAACAACCCAGCATTTTTTAGTGTGTAGCAATACTTACATCACCAAACTATTAAGAAGGTGATGTTTCTATTTAATTAGCACAACAAAAATAATTTACAATATCTAATGTATAATAAAATCAAGAAAGATGAGTGAATAAAAATTGTCTTGCTTCACATTATCACAAATTAAACTGCTAAGTGATCTTGATTAGGATTAATAGCTACACAATGTTTAATATTCTTTGTTCAATGTTTAGTTCATGTAAACGTTTCAGTGGAATAAAGCAATGTTGCATGTTTAAAGGTTTATTTTGCATTGTATGAAAAATGCTTCATTGATTAGAACAAATGCCATTTGAATGTCAGTGTAGTTGAAAACAAGGTCAGAAAACATGCTTTAATTACTTTTGCTGTACAATCATTTTAATATTAAACATACCAAGAGATACATTAAGCACATACATAATGCAATTTAATAGAAATGGGGTCATGGGCAACAGAAGTGGCAGAATAAGGTGTCTGCTACATGCTACCGAGGTGGATAAATCACCAGACTGGGTGTCTGGGACAAACTGATTATGGGCCTGGGCTATCAGACTTTCTATTTGCAGTTGCCTAAAAGACAGGTAGGGCTATGGGATAAAATCACTGTTAAAAGTAATCATGAAAAAAAATCTCAAAATCTCGTATCTGTAAGCTGTCCTGGCCGTAGGTTTTGGAATCCAACTCGGAAAAAACACAGAATTACACACCAATCTTTTTTTTTACGCATGATTATTTTTGACAGTTATTTTATTCCCTATAGGGCCTCCAATACAGCATCAATTGGGAATGACAGATAGAAGTCCTGCACAGTGGCCAGAGGAATTTTGAGCCATTCTTCTTGCAGAATAGTGGCCAGGTCACTATGTGATGCTGGTGGAAAAAAACGTTTTATGACTTGCTCCTCCAAAACACCCCAAAGTGGCTCTTGATCTGTGGATCTGGTGACTGTGCAGGCCATGGTAGATGTTCAACTTCACTTTCATGTTCATCAAACCACTCTGTTACCAGTCGTGCTGTGCACATGGTCCTCCAGAATGGTTCGATAGTTCTTGGCAGTGACACGCCCATGTAGCACAAGTATTGGGCCTAGGGAATGCCATGATATTGCAGCCCAAACCATCACTGATTCACCCCATCCTTCACTCTAGGCATACAACAGTCTGGGTGGTACGCTTCTTTGGGGCTTCTCCACACTCTCTCGGATATGGTAAAGACAATGAAGGTGGACTCATCAGAGAACAATACATGTTTCACATTGTCCACAGCCCAAGATTTTCGCTGCTGGCACCATTGAAACTGACGTTTGGCATTGGCATGAGTGACCAAAGGTTTGGCTATAGCAGCTCAGCCATGGACATTGACCTTGTGGGGCTTCCGACGAACAGTTCTGGTTTAAAGAGGAGAGTTGGGGTGCACATTTAATTGAGTTGGGCAGCTGTGGTTTTATGTTTTTTTTTTGGATACAATCCGGGTTAGCACCCGAACATCCCTTTCAGACAGCTTCCTCTTGCGTCCACAGTTTCTCCTGTTGGATGTGGTTCGTCCTTCTTGGTGGTATGCTGACATTACTGTGGGTACCGTGGCTCTTGATACATCACAAAGACTTGCTGTCTTGGTCACAGATGTGCCAGCGAGACGCGCACCAACAATTTGTCCTCATTTGAACTCGAATATGGCACCCATAGGTCTATAATATGCCTAACATAGTTAATATGTTATTTCATAAGGAAGTTGTTATACTGTGTAGGAATCCATGAAACATAGCCAGGGTGTCTGTTTGTTTATTTATTTATCATTAACTTAGAGTTAAGCATGTAATCCAATTTTCTAAAACTCAAAAAACAAGTAAGCATATAAATAATAATTACTTCAGTACTGTGTTATGTTTGTGGAAAGTTCAAGATTAAAAAACACAAATCTAAAAATAAGCAATGTTATTGCACACATTTAAATAATGAGTATAACAATCAGTTGGGGTTCAAACAATTAATTTTACAGTTAAATGAGTCTCTGAACAATAATAATAATAATAATAATAATAATAGCAGTGACGCAGTTGAGGCTCTGGGTTGCTGTTCGAGCAAATGTGGGAGCAGATTTACTATCCAGACAAACTATGACACAAAGGGAATTGAAACTCCACCCAAAAGTAGTCAATCAAATCTGGGAGAGATTTCATGTAGCCGAAGTGGACCTCTTTGCCTCACAAGAAACAGCACAATGTCCCCTTTACTACTTATAGCTCTGCTCCCGGGAGTCCTGGTGAAGGTCCGTCAACAGTGCTTGCTCCTCTTATTGATAGCGCCCACTGGCAGACCAGAATGTGATTCTCAGATCTAATATCTCTCCTCGACGGCTCACTGTGGGTGAGTCCAGTCAGGAGGGATCTTCTGTCTCAGGCGCAGGGGACAATATTTCATCCCCGGCCCGAGCTCTTCAACCTTCACGCTTGGACTCTGAGGAGGACCAATTAAGAGAGGCTGATCTTCCAGCTGGTATAATTGAAACTATACTACGTGCTAGGGCTCCCTCCACTAGAAAAAACTGCCCTCAAATGGAGTGTATTTGAAAGATGGTGCATGGCAAAACATGTAGACCCAGTCCACTGCCAAATTGTTTCAGTGCTGGAGTTTCTACAAGAAAAATTTACCTCAGGCTTATGCCCCAGTACTCTCAGAATGTACGTAGCCACTATTTCAGCTTTTCATGTTCTGACTGATGAGGTTTTGTGGGAAAGCACCCTTTAGTTGCCCGCTTTATTTGTGGGGCTATATGGTTGAGGCCGCCCACTAGAGCTACAGGATCTTGGGATCTAGCTATTGTGCTAGAGGAGATGGTTAACACCCATTTTGCACCACTAGAGTCAGCGCCTGTCAAGCTTCTGACCCTTAAGATGAATTTTCTCATGGCCATTATTTCTTTGAAGAGAAGTGGAGATTTGCAGGCTTTGTTAGCCTCCCCATCTTGCTTAGACTTTGCCTTTGGGCTAGTCAAAGCTATTCTGCATCCTCACCTGAACTATCTTCTGAAAGTTCCATTCTCGACCATGCACCCAGTTGTTCTTGAAGCCTCTGTCCTCGGCCACTTACAGCTCTGGAGCAGGAAAGACCACTTACTGTGTCCAGTTCGTGCTCTTAAGATTTACATCCACCGCAATAGCGAGTGGCATGAATCAGAGCAGCTTTTTATATGTTATGGGGACCGCAGCCAGGGGGGATGGCCGCCACTAGACAAACATTGCATGTTGGGTGAGAGATGCTATTGCCCTAGCCTACAAGGCGCGTGGTCAGACTTTGCCTCTAGGAATTAGGGCCCATTCGACCAGGGGGCTTGCCTCATCAATTGCTCTGGCAAGAGGTGTCCCCTTGCAGCAAGTGTGTGATGCGGCGGTTGGTCTCCTCCGCACACATTTGTTAGATTTTATAGTTTGGATGTCTATGCTACTACAGGCTTGCGGGTCCTCGTGTCAGCATCCCAGAATTATGTCTGAGGCCTCTTTGGTGACTGTGCGCACACTACACAACCCTGGGGTCCAGACACTCTCGGGTTACATTGCTGTAACCCTGTTCCCTGAAAAAGTGGGAGCGAGATGCTGTGCTACAATGCCGCACTGCGGGCGTGACTGGACATCCTTTCAGACAAAAATTGACCTGAGGATGTTTCCAGTTCAGTCCTATTTATAACCTGCAGGTTCACCTCATCAGATGACGTCACCTGACCGAGGTTATATGTGCCAAATGTTTGGCGTGTTTTACACACACATGCTTCACAACCGGTGAACAAAAGGACATTCTCATAGCGTTTTCACACCCGAAACTAGCCCATTGCTCGGTGTTTTCAGCACACAGAAAAAAACAAACAAACAACAACAACAACAATAATAATAATAATAATAATAATAATGATAATAATAATCACTTCACTATACACTTCATGCCAAGGTTGCATTTGATTTATCTTCAGAGATTTTTATTTTATTACATTTTTGTTAATAATTTACCTTCAGAAAGAGATTAACATCTATCTTTTACATTTATAATAGCTTATTTAGCTTGTTAAATGGAAACAGAGTGTGATTAGAATTTTTATGTGTGAAAAAAGGAGAAAATACCAAAAGGTTAGAAGAAGACCAACTTAACATTATCATGTGACTGACTTCGGTTATGTACAGTAGATCTGTCCTTTCACTAGCATACACTCATTGCTTTTAGTCTAATAAAGAAGATTGTTATATTGGATATAAATGATAATAACCAATTTTTAGCCCATTTCTAGGCAACTAAAGCATGAGACTGGTCAAATATAATGGAACTTTCAGCCACTCACCGGGTTAGCTTTGTAATTTGTCCATTGTACAATATTAGATTTTGGTTTAATTTTACTATGTTTTCAGTTTGACAGCATGGTGGTTTAGTGTTCATGTCACCTTGCACCTCCTAAGGTGGTTTAAATCTCACCTCCAGGCTGTGTGCATGAAGTTTGCATGTTCCCTTTCAAAAACTACACTCGATGCACTCAGATCTTTTTGTCTTCAGGACCGCTTTGTGTTTGTGTGTGTGTAAGCGATAATGAAAGCAAAAGAAAAAATAACAGCATTAACTCACCAATATGGCGGAGTTGGTTAAGAGATGCGTGCCTCCGTGTACTAGATCTCCATAAATTTTGTTTTGGGTGCTTGGGGGAAGAACACGCTCGCCTCGGGCTTCAGGGAGACTGTGAGTATTGCGATCGTCTCCCTATTAAGGAGACGTGTGCTGATCTGGCAGACGTGCCCGAGACGGAATTCCCCCTTTCTTTCGCGCACTCTCCAGATCAGGAAGTTTTAGCTTCCGCTTCTCAAGCGTGCAACAGTGCTTCCTGTGAAGGAGCGGAATAATCTTCCTCTCTCGCTTCTATGGAAGTAGCCTCCTCACAACACTCCTCCAGTGTTGACAGAGCGTTTGAGGAATTATTGGAGGTTATAACGCGTGTGGTCGAGCGTTTGCTTATCGACTGGCCACAGTTGCGAGATTCCCCCAAGCGCTCGAAATTAGATGAGAGGTTTCTGTCGCGTGGCCGGGGGGAGGAGCCTCAAAGTCTCTCTCTCCCTTTCTTTGGTGACCTCCATGACGAGTTAACTCTTTCATGGAGCAAGTCGTATTCATCGCGTGTTTTTGTACCATCGACTTCGACTTATTTAAATACCGTTGTTGTGAAAGCGCGCGGTTATATGATGATGCCCCAGATAGAACAGACGCTTGCGGGCTCTCTCTCTCCTGGGACATCATCCTCCCTGAAAAAGCCTACACTCCCCTCCAAGCCGTGTAGATTGACATCTGCTTTGGAGGGGAAAGCTTTTCAGGCAGCAGGTCAGGCTGGTACTTCACTGCACACCATGGCGGTTTTGTAGGCCGATCCGGCTGACCTGCTGAAGTACCTGAGCACCGGCGGGGCTATTGATGAGAGGGCGTTTGCAGAGCTGTGTCGAGCCACAGATCTGTCTCTCCGTGCAACCAAGCAGACGGCCTGTGCTGTTGGTCATTCTATGGCTGCCATGGTATCCATGGAGCGGCATTTGTGGCTCAACCTCACGGGCATCAAGCCCCCGTCTTGCCTTCCGGGCCACTAGGTTTCGGGAGGCAAAGTTATATGAACAGGCATTTGGGAGGTTTCTTCCCCGCCATGCTCAAGAGTCTGGACCGTCAGCCACCCGGTCCCAACCAGGTCTGGCCCCTATTAGACGTGAGGTGCAGAAGGAGAGCATGACCAGCTGCACACCCCCTCGTCACCCTATAAGGTGCACCTGCAGGTTATAAATAGCAGCGTGGAAACTACTGCCAGGCGTATCTCCTTGTGTACAAAGGACTGTAGCCACAGGCTACAGGATTCAGTTTGCACATCATCTTCCGTGGTCTCCACTTCTGTGAAACTGGCCCGAGCACATCTGCTGGCCCAGGAATTACAGACTCTGCTGGGCAAAGGGGCCATAGAACATGTTCCCCTCCCAGACAGTGAGTCGGGCTACTACAGTCGGTACTTTTTGTTGCCCAAGAGAGATGGGGGGGTTGCGTCAGATTTTGGATCTTTGCTCCTTGTTGACTGTCAAAATTATTGTTTCGCAAATCCAATCAGAGGATTGGTTTGTGACAATTGACCTCAAGGACGCATATTTCCATATAGAAATATTGCCACAGCACAGGAAGTTCCTGAGGTTCGCTTTCGGGGGCGAAGCTTACCAGTATCGGGTCCTTCCATTTGGCCTAGCTCTGTCACCGCGCACATATACAAAATGCATGGATGCAGCCCTGGCTCCTTTACGACTCCAGGGCATCCGTATTTTGAATTACATAGACGACTGGCTGATTCTGGCTCAATCTCATCGAAATATCATCCTAGCTCATCTCCATTCTTTAGGATTGAGACTCAACGCCATGAAGAGCGTTCTCTTTCCTGTTCAGAGGACAACATATTTAGGTGTCGCATGGGATTCGGTCACAATGCGGGCACAGCTGTCTCCTACTCGTGTCGAATCCATTTTCAACACCCTGAAGGAAATCAAGCTAGGCCAGAAGGTGACTGTTCAACATTTTCAGAGATCTCTAGGCTTCATGGCAGCTGCGTCCACGGTGATACCTTTGGGCCTTCTGCACATGAGAGCATTTCAGCTGTGGCTAAGAGCCAGGGGATTTCACTGAAGGGCCAATCCCCAGAGGCTAGTAAGGGTTATGCACCGGGGGCTTCGTACCCTTTCTATGTGGTTCACACCCCGGTTTCTGACTTTGGGTCCCATTTTAGGTCCGTCTTGTCATCGCAAGATGCCAACAACAGACGCTTCCCTCACGGGATGGCGTGCAGTCTTGGATGGCCATCCAGCACAAGGGAGCTGGAGAAGTCATCTTCTCGCATAACTCACCAATTGCCTCAAAATGATGGCTCTGTTTCTGGCCAATGTTTCAGGGGACAATATTTCATCCCCGGCCCGAGCTCTGAAACCTTCACGTTTCGCCCTTGAAGGGAACCAACTGAGAGATGCTGGTTTTCCAGCCAGCATAATTGAAACCATTTTAAGTGCCAGGGCTCCCTCCACTAGAAGAACTTGTGCCCTCAAATGGAGTGTATTTGAAAATTGGTGCATGGCAAGACATGTAGACCCAGTGCTGGAGTTTCTGCAAGTAGTCCTCAGACTTATGCCCTAGTACTCTCAGAACATACATAGCCGCTATTTCGGCTTGTCATGCTCTGACGGATGGGGTTTCTGTGGGGAAGCACCATTTAGTTGCCCGTTTTATTCATGGAGCTAAACGGTTGAGGCCGCCCACTAGAGGAACAGTCCCTGTGTAGGACTTAGCTATTATGCTCGAAGGCCTGGCTGACACCTCTTACGAACCACTAGAGTCAGCACCTGTCAGGCTTCTGTCTCTTAAGATGGCTTTTCTAATGGCTATTACGTCTTCGAAGAGGATTGGGGATCTGCAGGTTCTGTCAGTCGCCCCATCCTGCCTAGACTTTGCCAAAGCTATTCTGCATCCTCACCTGAACTATCTTCCCGAAGGTTCCATTCTCAACCATGCACCCAGTCATTTTCAAAGCCTTCTGTCCTCCGCCTTTCACAGCTCCGAAGCAGGAAAGACTTCACTTACAGTGTCCAGTACTTGCTCTTCAGATTTACATCCACCGTACTAGCCAGTGGCGTAAGTCAGAGCAGCTTTTCATTTGCCATGGGGGCCGCAACTGGGGGGCGGCCACCACTAGACAGACGTTGTCACACTGGATGAGAGATGCTATTGCCCTAGCCTATGTGGTCACACTTCCCCTCTGGGAATCAGGGCTCATTCGACCAGGGCGATTGCCTCATCAATTGCTCTGGCAAGAGGCGTTCCCTTGCAGCATGTGTGTGATTTGGCAGGCTGGTCCTCTCCGCACATTTTTGTTAGATTTGATATTCTGGATGTTAATGCTACTCCAGGCTCACGGATCCTCGTGAGCATCCCTGATCTAGGTCTGAGACCTCCTTGGCTATTGTGCACACACGCTACACAACCTGGGGGCCAGACACTTGCAGTGTGGCGGCATGGTATTCTTGTTCCCATAGCGTTTTCACGTAGCATCGAGTGTAGCTTGTGAAAGGGAACGTCTCGGGTTACTAAGCTGTAACCATGTTCCCTGATAAAGCAGGAACGAGATGCTGCGCTTCAATGCTGCACTGCTGGCGTACCTGGACGTCCTTCAGACACAGTTGACCTAAGGATGTTTTCAGTTCACTCCTATTTATAACCTGCAGGTGCACCTTATCGGGTGACGTCACCTGACTGAGGTTATAAGCCGAAGTATTCGGCATTTTGATACACACAGGCTTCACAACCAGAGAACAAAGAGATGTTCCCATAGCTTTTTCATGCAGCATCTCGTTCCCACTTTATCAGGAAACAGGGTTACAGCTAAGTAACCGGAGAGACGTACTTCCTGTGTTTGGTGGTTTTCTTCCAGGTACTCCTGTTCTTGTGTCCTGAAAAGGGTTGGACACCGTGTTGCATTTTTCAGTTTGTTCAGTTAGTCTGTTTTTACAAAAGCCAAAACATTAGTACTGATCAATTTATTCCATGTCCTGTTTTTTCCTTAACAGATTAAAGGTACATTGTGATGTAAAAAAAAAAAAAAAAAAAGAAATTAGGAAAAAACATATTGCTTTTAATATTTTTTCCCTAAATTGTACAAGAAAATATAATTGATCAACTAGTCCTATTTAAGAAATAAATTACTGTTTTGAAATTTATCCAGGCTAGGAAACATGGTATAAAGGTAATCGTTAGTACTGACTTCTCAAGTTGCAAAATTGTTTCTCATATCAATTAGTAGAACAAACAGGATTAATCCAAGAAGATTCTCAAGGTGATAATGGCAGCCTGTGAAATAGTATTTCCAACCAATCTACTATTAAAAATAATTTCTGTACAGCGGACATCGACTGTATCAGTAGTCCGGTTGATTGTGTAGTCAGATATGAACATTTGCAGAAGCATAAATTGTTCTCAGGGTAACCATTTTGACAAGGTTTATTGTATATTTTTTATTGTCCATCATCTATATTCATCCTAGCATTTAATTTGCCATGTGGAAAAGAAGAACAGATCAAATTAGGAGAAAAAGTCTGTTTTAGTCAGGTCCAAAAGCAGGCCAGGCCAGGGGGTCAGAGAGGGAGAAAGGTGGGTTAGGTTTGTGAGGTGTTGAAGTCAAACAAGACTTTACAGAATAGCAAAAACAGTTATGAGACTAAAATCTGCTTTTATTTCTCTATACAAGATGGTATCAAAAATTTCCAAGACATATAATTTTTAACATGCCAACAGATGACAGCACAAGGCTACACGCACAGTCACAGTGAGTACCAACCTTCATAAGTCACTGTGCTAACAGACATTGAGACATCAGAAGCTTTGCAACTGGTGCTATTCTGACCATGTGTGTAAGCACATCTGCTCTTTCATTAGCAAGTTATAACAAAGATCAAACATGAAATTCTGCATGAAATCATTTTGACAATAAGTTGTCAACAAAAAAAATTATAACAAAAGATCAGGAAGACCTTCACTGAGATCAACCCCTGAAAATGTCAAAACCATTCTGCACTTGTGCATGATGATTGTCAATCCACAACATTTCAGTCCATGCAATCCTCACATGCCCATGGATGACCTGTCCTTCATGTCAAGGATCATTAATGGTGACAAAACTTGGGTGTTTGGGTACAACCCTGAGATGAACAACAATCTACACAGTAGAAGAGCCAATCATCTCCACAACCAAAAAAGGCGAAGCAGGTCCGCAGGTCCACCAAGTGCATGGCCGTCATCTTTTTTGACACTTGCATCATTGTGCTTCGAGAATTTGTCTCCAGGGGCAAGACCGCCAATAGCAAATTTTTTAAGGCAGGTTTTAAGGCATCTGAGGCAAAAAATATGGCGAAAAGGCATACTGCTTGTAAACAAAACTAATCTTGAAACTTTTTGATACCACCTCGTATAATCCCTGCTACACTAATACACTTATCCCAGTGTTTTACTGTCATGAGCTATCATAGGGTAAGCACAGAAGCCTTAGCAGTTAGCCCGTGTAGCGTGGATGATAAACCCAAACACGGAAGCAACACGAGTAGGCAGGATAACCACGCAATTTATCTAAGAACTCTCTTACACGAAGAGCTAGGATCTACACAAATAAATCCGCGTTCTAGCAACACACACTCAATCAAAGAAGCAACCCAAATAGGTGGGTACTCACAGAATAGTCGGCGAAGCGTCAGGTAAGGCATGGGCGAACTCAATGACTGAGCAATGTGAAGCGCCATTTTGTCTCCTTTTATGCTAACTGAAAACCCGACCGTATTACTTCCGGGTCCTAGTGCCGGTCGTGTTACGAGTGTGCATGACATTTACAAGTGCTTGGATACCATCAAGGTAGAGTTTTCTCAGTATGCCAGAGTCATGTCTGCCTAATGCCTCCCAGGTACTCCTTTAATGGCTTAAACATGTGGAAATGGCTTAGAGAATGTTCAGGATTGTACTCGGAGATTTGGCAAAAAGCAAGTTACTGTAATCTTCAGATGCTGTGTGTTAATGATTGCGTGTACAGCTGCTACAGACAGATCATTCACAGATGGATGTCTTTAAAACACTTGCCCATTCAAATATTTCATTGGGGCTAAGAGTCTCATCACCGTACTGTGTTTAAAATATTCTGTTACTTTCTACCTGTAAGCTGAGTGTCTACTGTGGTGTAATTAGTACCATCGTGAGACTGTAAACACTATTACATGCTTCCTGCCACCCTGACTTTTTGGTGAACAGCAGCTAGTTGCCATATTTTGAATCCATTTGCTATCAGACACCAGCAGGGCCAGATCAGCAGACGTGGACTTCAAACCTCAGACAACCATGGCCCTGTATTTGTTCAAAACCCTACAGATGGCATGGCCACCTCACAGCCTCTGAGTCCACGGTTCAGTAATGAGTTTGGGTCACTGTATTCCTCAGTGTTTGTATGGTTTTTGTGTTTATTTTATGGTGTCCATGAGTGCCATTAAGTAGAGAGCACTCTAAATTCCTGTAAGTGGTGAATGTGTGAGTGAATGGCCAGGGGTATATTACCACTTTCTTCAGATCTACTGGAACAATGATACGCTGACATGTGCTGCTCAGTAAAAATGTAAGTTATTCTTTTTGTCTAATTAAATTAAACTCTGGTTTAATTTAGTTAGTTTGTATTGTTTAAATTCTTTACTTGCTCTTTGTGTAAAAAAACAAAAACAAATATGATAAGGAATGGGCTACCTTTAATTTCTCATTGAATATAGCTAAGGTATAAAACTTTACAGTCATGGCTCTTTTTTTTTTTTTTAAGATTCAAGGCCGAAAAAAAAAAAAGGTAACAAAATTGGAAAACAAAATATAAAATTGGGGCATTTATAAAATGATCATACAGAATCGCAATAAAAATTGAATCAGCTCCTAGGTATAGTGAGAATATTGTATCAGGTTGTTACTGGGGATTCCCATGCCTAATAAATAGTTTATTGAAAACAAATTAAAGTTAAAAATTTTAAAACCTTGGTAGCCAATTTCCACCTGCTGTCCATTTTTATCATATAGCACCACATAAGTCTTGCCAACACATCCACTTAAACTGCAACTTATGCATCATCGCAGAGCACATTAGCATACTTAAATTTACAATACTAACTATGTTGTTAGTAATGCTTAAAGTGCATTAGCTAAGAAACACCAGAAAAACAGAAGGCAGGGCTAGTTTAGCTGTCTAGCACTACCTACCTACGGTCTTATGGTGTTATCATGATTCAGACTTGTAAAAACAAATTGCTGAATGTTTAGTTAGCTTTGCTACATGTGAAGCCAACTGAAAAAGTTAAACAAATATTCAGACATTCAGGGATCTTGCATTAAAATAGCTTCTTAAACACAACAAATCAGTATCTAGAAATAAATACATTTCAATATGGAGTAGAAAATACAAACGTTTTGCACAACTTCCAACATTTTAGAGTGGTGTAATGTCTTGTAAAATCTGTAAGTAGCCTTTTCTAAAACTGCAGCACAGCTTATAATTAACCTACACACCTCAATCTGTGATACATTTTCTCCTTGATTAACGTTCTAACTCCAAGTAGCACAGACTAGCGGATCATCAAAGCAAGCGAAGAGGGTGATCAAAGTTTGATTGCTAGCTTCGAGATGAAATGTTCAGGGGAAAAAAAAAACACCTGCAATTGATGAGAACAAGACAGTTAAGTGCATGTCATAAAAACAAGTAGGATGGGTAATGACAATTAGCTTTTAGGAGAAGAAGGCTAGCTGTAGCAGCACAGGGCATCAAACCCTCCTAGGGTCTGGCTAATGCCCTTGCTATGAAAATAAGGTTAAACTTTAGGGTGGAGTATTTTAACAGATCAAAATATGAACTCTAATCAGTGACTGAAACAACTGTCACTCTGCCACAGCAGTTTCTGATTTAGCTGAATCGCTCAATCCTCCTATTTATTCAGTCCCTATTTTACCACATCCAGCTGCTCCTGTCAGGTAGATTGATGCATCCAGGCCCCTGGAGACCTACTGATGAGCTAATGATGGGCACTGGAAAAGCCCCAGTGCCCACCCAATCCACCGGCTAATAGAAACTAATGTCATAAATCTTCCTTGCTCCTTTGTCTCGTCAAAACTGTAATATAGTGAGCACAGCAAAATAAATAAATAAATAAATAAATAAATAAAACCAGCTAAAACAAGGATAAAAAGATCAAACTTATCTGATATTATGAAAAAAAATAATATTGAGAGTCATACTTAAATCTATCTTAAATCTATCTATCATACTTAAATGCTATCCTGGTATGTAAGTATTATAGGCTGAAATTATAACCATGTTTGTACAGGAATGTGTAAGTATGCTATTATTTTCAGTGTCACAATTATTGGCACCCTTTGGTAAAGAATAGGGTAAATGTTTAAGGAAGAATTCAATAAGAATACAAATTTGTAAATGATTGGACTGTGTTATCATGGCTCGTTTAGATTTTTAATTTTTTTTTGTTAGCATGGCATGAAGTTGAACTTTGAGTAGAACCATGATCTATGTCTAATGAAAAAATAGAGTTTTATAGGTAGATGGATGGATGGATGGATGGATGGATGGATACTTTGTTGATTGAAAAAGCACTAAGCACTCATGGTAGGTCTGGCATCAGAAAAGATTAATGTCTATAATTAAAAGAAGCTTATTTCAATTGTAATATAAGTGGATGTTCTGTGATGTTGTATGGCTGTTAGGGTGCATGGCATCATGGATTCTATTCAGTTTTCTACCATCTTAATTCAAAATCTGATCGCCTCTGTCAATAATCTAAATCTTGGTCGTCATTAGTCCTTGCAGCAGGACAATGATGAAAAGGATATATCCAAAGTAACACACACACACACACTCACACACACACAAAAGGAAGATATGTGAATTAAATTTTTTTTTTACAAAATTGATTAATAAATTAATACAAAATCTAATTTATTAGAAAATAACACATGTGCTTCTTAGTAAAGGTTCTGTAAAGGTTTGGTCAAATTCCCATGCATGATTTAGAAGGAGTTGCGAATAGCATAAAACTTAGACGACAACAGATCACGATGACAATGCCAGCACTGACATGAGATGACGGATAGTGGTCCCTATGTGTCGCCTATGCTTCACCGGTTGGTGACACAATAGATAGCTCACCACAGAATCAAGCTTCTGCCAAGGCCATCTCAATCTCCTGACCTGAACCCAACTGAAAACCTCTGGGGTGAGCTAAAAAGGAGAGTGTACAAGACAAGGCTTAGGACCCTGGTTGATCTAATGGTCTCAGATGCCCTGCTCTATATGCTCCAACCTTATAAAATGTGATAGGAGAAGACTCAGCACTGTTTTATTGGCAGAGGGAGGTTGTGCAAAATATTACAGTAAATGTAAAGGTGTCAATCACTATGTCGCATGTGTTTTTGATTATTTTTTGATAAGGAATTCATTCTCTCAGAATAAGATTTTATTTAAATGTTGTTGTTTTTAGCGCAAGATAAAGTTGCTTCACTAAAAGGTGACTTTTTCCTAACACATCTTTTTTTTAAACTAATCTTTAAAGAGGTGCCAAAAACTGTGAAGAGCACAGTAAGCAAGCAGGGATGTATAATAAGTGTACCAGTGTGGATCGTATGGAAGTCTGCTTTATGTACATGGACAAGTATACATAACTATGCATGATGATGTACAAAACGATTCACTATTTCCAAACATCTTAAAATGAATAATAATAATAATAATAATAATAATAATAATAATAATAAAAATGCAGAAGACTATTTGCATGACTGTAAAGAAAGCTGCATGTTACATGACAGACCTGTGTTCAGATAAAAATAAATAAACAAATATAATATTATTTAATATATAGAATTTTGCATGAAAATAGAAAGGAGCAAATTATTACCAGAAGAACTCATTCTTCTCCTACTTGCACAGTAAAACAGCTACTGTACAAAAGTATTGGGAATTGTATAAATATTGCTATAAAGAGCTCTATAAATATTTTGTTTGAAAACTCTTTAAACTCTTTAACCCATAAAAAAAATCAGTAGTGTTAGATACATATTTGTGGACTTTTATAAGTAAAACGCATGTTAGGTTTAACAGAGTGTGCTGGAGAATATGCCACATCTTCCGGTAATTTTGTCAAACTCTCTATTTTCATACAAAATCTGGAAAACCACAAAAACCAGGAACCTATGTTTTTGTTTTCATATGTCATGTAATATGCTTCTTTCTTTACAGGCATGTACATACTGTATTCATCTGTAATATTGATTAGTTATTAATTGTTGAGGTATGTTTGGAAAAATAATGTTTTTTGTACGTTATATACTTACTTGTTTACTAGCATTCATATACAATGATGTGAAAAAGTATATACAGTATATATACAGATAATATGGTGCCTAAGACCTTTGCATGATATTGTATATGCATACTAGTAAGCAAGTAAAATAGTGAGGAAGTGTGCAAATATGTGTGCATTTATGCATATATTTAATTTATTTATTACATATAAATCAGTTTGGATTCCATGATTGTGTTCCAAAAAGTGATATTTAAAGTTATCTTAACAGCTCAAAACTGTAAAAAGAACAGCTGGATACGAAAGCAAAACATTTTATGAGAATTGTGACATGAGTGTTTTTAATAAAGACTTTTCCATTTACTAATAAAACAATTAGTAAATTGTTAGTAGCGCCTGTTGGGTACGAAATATTGACTAGCTTTAAAAAGAAAGCAAGAAACTGGTATCAGATGTGAGACTTGGAAATATAATCATACTATATATATATAGAAAACATATATATGTTTTCATTTGGGTGTTTTTTTTTTTTCTCTCAGCTGTTCCTTAGCACACAAGGCCATTAAGATGACTTTAAAAAAATTCCATGTGGTTAATTATCTCGCAAAGTTTTAAACCTGGGGGCATGGGTCTATTCACATTCTTTCTATCTGTGTGACACAAAAACTTGTGTCATTAGGATTGAGTATCTAGACCCTGACTGTTGTTGGATTAAAATGATAAACGAGTCTCTACAGAGATACAAGAAATGCTCCGGGGTAACATATTAATAAGAGTATTTTGCATGAAAGGACCAATTTGCGTCATATCAGCTACCTCAATCAAAGCAATCTCATTGGAACATCTGTATGATAGGCATATAGAGCAAAAAAGCTTAAAAATTAAGTCATGCAATTAAGTGATCTATTGTGAAATTATTTTATTTTTTGCTACCGTTACTAAGGTAATGTCATGCCACTGGGACAATTATCAACCATTATACAAACGTTTGTTCTGACCAAGATATCTGATTGGACGAGAGGCTTATATAATAAAACAAATATGAAAACAAAAACAAAAAAAAAAGGCAGGAATTATCATGGAAACAGAAACTACAATTTGGCATTAACATTAGTGTTAACTTGACTCGGGTTAACGTTAGAGCAATCATAACACCTCGAAACCGCAGTAAACTGAATAAAGCAGAAAACAAGAAAACACAACCGTGAACGCAACAGACACAAGTCAAAAATAAAATCCAGGCTTAAAATAGTTGAACTATTCAGAATGCAACAAGTAACAGGTGAAACAATTGAGATCATGGGATTAGTGACAGGTCCGGTGTATGATCAAAAGAACAAAAGTCATCAATAGGAACGTTAAAAAACACACAGGAGGAAATCCATAACAGAACTTAACCCCCCAACACATTCTTTACAGGTGGCCCTGCACAGCCGCTCCACCATGTGATACTACTTGTCTCAGCAATGAGTCGTTTATATGGTACTGTAGCATAATGTTTAACCTAAGGCTGTAGTGCTTGGCAGAAGTGTTGTGACAAACCTTAGCACAATGATTTGATTACTTACACAAGATAGAACTAAGTTTGGCACATGAGCTAGAGATCAGCTTGGCATGAATTTGGCTCGCTGGAACTGGTTCTTTGCATTGTTGAGCTCACTAAGGGCTCGAAAGTTGACATGGGCTACTAGGCTTTGTGGACTTTTGGGAAGAGCTTGGCACCAAGATGACATCCACAAAGCTGATGCTCTGACATCAGTATGATGTCTCTTAAAACAAAAGCTAGATTTCAACAAAGTTAGGGTGTGGAAAAAAAACATGATGCTTTCAAGGACAAGAGGTATCTCCAGAATGATGTTTTTGAAGACACGGGGTGGTGCCAACACAACATTTTCGGAGCCAGACGGTGGTGCCATGACAACATTCTCAAAGCCAGACAGGAGTGCCATCACAATGTCCTCAAAGCCAGCTGGCAGCCATATCACAATGTCCTCATTGTGACATTCCCACAGCCATCAGGGGGAGCAAACATTCTTTAATGTTAGTGGGTGTCACAGAGCATGACACGGGCAGAACAGGATATACCTGTATCATGGGCAAAACAAGGACCAAACATGGAGAAAACCATGACACATTCATATTCTGTTTTAGAGCTAAAGTTGAGGCCACAGGCCGACAGTAGAGCAGGGTATATTTCTGTGTGGTGTTTGCCTCATTAAAATTCAATGCTTAGGAATACAGTGCAAGTTTGAAGGGCTTGCCATATTTTTCTCACTAACAGCCACTGTCATCTCCAATTTCACATATATTACACTGAACTACAACGCACACGGGGATCTCTGAATTGTATACTTTATCCAGTTATTAACTCCATGAATGGATGCATGTGGTTTAAATCACAAGCAAATAATGCTTGCATATTAACCACGCTTCCCCTCAATTCAGGCCCTAGAGAGCCATCAAGGCCAAAGTGATGCATACCCTCCTCTAATCCTCATCATAATATTATTCATACAGCTAAACAAATCACATTAAGGCCCTTCTCAAGCCGGAGTACAAATGTCTGCACGTATTTCTGTGGCATTCCTTCACCACCACCAGGCTCAGGATTGAATGGGTGGCACAAATAGCCGTATTGATCAAGAGATAATGGAATCTTGTCCTCGCTGTTTTTCTTCAACATTTTCATTTCCTCTCTCGTCTAGCCGGGGTGCGCTCTCTTTGTCTCGGGAGGAAACGAAGAGCCTGCTTTCTGCTCATCAGCGCTCATCTTCCAACCGTCTCCTAAGCATTTAATTGCATTAGCATAAGGGGAAACCAGGCCAGCATTGCGGTATGATTCATATAATTTTGTTAATATGACAGTCAAGGCCTTTCTTGGGGAGTCTCAATGAAGCACAATTAGGAGCTTGGCAGCTTTCTATCACCCTCACTGAGGAAGATGATAATAATGAGAGAAACAACCAAAATTGATCTTAATTGTTTTCGGGTGGGAATTGGTTCATGTGAAGACAGATAGTGTACAATGTAGGTGAGAGATTATTACAAAGATTATGGGGCTAAAAGGGGGTAGGACTCATTAGGAGCCAGGTTCTTGTCATCAAACAAGTGGTGCCATTTTACATCTTGTTCCAATGTTACTTTGCATCACTCAGTTACGTAGAATGCCAGTAAATTAATCTGTATATTTCTTTGAGACCATCATTTTATACAGTATAACTCTAGAGTATTCATTGAGCACAGATTATCCTTGACTGATGTTGAGCTCGATAACAAACTAATATATCAAGAGAAAGTTCTTCATTTTTTTCCTTTTCTACCAATAGATTTCTGTGTCTAATGGTAAAGAAGTACATTTGTGTTTGGTTGTCTTTGGTTGCCATGGGCTCTGTCTTTTGTCTCAGCATGCATGAATAGAAGAACCCTACCAGGCAAACAGGACTTGCTCCTACAGATGCTCATTAGCAATGTTTTACATCTTTTAGAGCTTTGATAATGGATGGAAGAAGCGGGGCAACAGGCAATACAGTGTTTTTGGTGTTAAAGCATGCTCAAGGTTTCTGTACTCGAGTTTCCCAGCTGTATATGTTAATCGGCAACCTTTAGCTTTCATTCATAGTTATCTAAGTTGGCTCTTCTCCTGTATCAGAAATTATTCCATGGGGTGAGATGTGTTGTTACCTTGGAAGACTTTTTAAAACTGACTTGGCTTACTATGGCATCAGTGTCAAAACAGTGCTAATGCCTGTCTGCTGAAATAAGTTTGCATTTAAATAATGCGCAATTCACAGTCTTGTCACATTCCACTGTATTTTTTTAAAGATCCTATCTAATTCTAATCTTTGTGAGTGTGTGACTTCAGGCACTTCAGCAGAATGCATATTTATCCAAATCTGCATATCAAAAGAAGTCCAAACACTAAATGAAACAAAGAGGTCACATATTGCATTTTCATGTCGCATCTTTGCGCTTCCCTAGCATGTGTGCGTCGCATTCCAAATGACACCTAGCCAGCGTGAAGACTCTTCATTTCCTCATAAGCATGTGAGGGGACACGGAGGTCTACATGTCATCGATTGTGACTCCTACCTCCTGGTGGGAAGACAAAAAAGCGGTTGGTGTAATAAACAAATGCAACAGCAAGGCAGCGCTTCTGCAGAGAGCATCAGAATTTGTTACAAAGCTAGTATGTGACTGTTTGAGTGGAGACTGGGGAATTGCTGCTCAAGAAAAACTCAAAGTATTTGTAAAAGCTTGTATTTTATATTAACAGTTTTTTTTCATACAGTAACAGTTGCCTTTCCTCACACCTAGTGCACATCAAATCTCACGTGCACCTGTGAGCAATCCGCCTAGGGATAGGTAACCTTTGCATCAAAACCACAGCTAGACTCCAGTCATCTCCTTTTATCTGTTCAGACTGAGTTGAGTGTACTTTACACTTTTTTTAGGGGCATTTGGAACTTCCTTCCTGGATGTTGATCTTTTCTCAACATCATGTTTTTCCAGAGTTTGTGACCTGCTGACCTGTAAGTACCTTCTACTAGTGTAGTTGAGTGGTTTTGCTTCACCATGATTCTACAGTATTTCTTCACTGCTCAGGTTGTAATGTTAGATGCATTCATCTGACATGTATATACCAGCTGGGGATCCCTCCCTTTCAATGTATCCCTGCCGAGTGGAACCTCACCTGAGGCCTTAGCTTAGTGCCCATGTATACTCTTGTCCAGCAGTTCATGCTGTAAAAAAATATCTAATACAGTTGTGTGATTTCCACCCCATATAACATCACTTTACTTTCTCATGCCTTACCAGCTAGACATCATTCCTCAACTTCCTCTCCTAGTGCAAAAAACTAGCAGATGTGTGACTTTATTCTGCTACCATATTACTTGGTCTATTCTTCTTTAGTTGTCAGAATACCTTTGCAGCTTTTTTTTTGCAGTATAAATATGTTGTTCTAAATGGGTTTGCTTCCTTGGAGTGCAGAGCAGTTGGAAGATTGTGACTGCCAAGGGGAATGTGAAAATGGTTCTATAAATTATGTGCACTTTATTATCTGGAACCAGTGCACTGCCCAGTGCCTTAAGTTCTAGCCTTTCTTTGGGGCCTAGTATCACTGAAAGCAATACTAGGTCTCACTGGCAGCTCATATTGAATAATGCTCTAGAGTTGTCCAGGACTTGTGATGAAATTTCACATTTGTATGATGCCATGAAACCGATTAACATTTAGTCTTCAAGCACAGTGCAGTAAAACATTTGAACAGTGTAAACATTTTAAAGAAGGCTGTCTGTCCGTGCATGACAATACCTGCTGAAGTGGCTTGGCACCCATTGAAGAAGTTCTTGTGAGCCTTCCCGTGATCACTGAAAATCGAAAACCAAGAGATTAATCTGTCTATGGGGACTGCACACAATCAATTACAAACACCACTTGCACATTAGCGGAACTAAGCAGGGGTCTTGCCACACCCCCGGTACAGTCCTGACCTTGCTTCAAGTGATTTCCCAATGTATGGGGGTTTTAAAAAAAATGTGACCTAATGACAATGGTTTCTATTTCAAATTCCACATTAGATGGCCACTCACATGTGACTTGAATTGCTAAAGTGTTTGGTATGCATAGAGAGAAGGTATTCAGGTGATTTGCACTGCCCCTAGAAGTTATCTAGTGTTCACAAAACCGCAGCTACATAGCAATTTCTTTTCTTTTTTTTTTCTTTTTCTGAGAGAATTTTAGCCTTGGTTAGAGGACAATGCTTGAAAAAGATATTTTTTACACAGAGCTGTCCATGTTGTTATTAAAGTTTGTGACAGCACAGCTGAAAAATAAAATGTTTAAAATATTGAATGGCAAGCCTTTATATATAAAAAATGTGATTTTTTTTTGTTATCTAGATTCACAGATTCAGCATCCTTTAGATGTTTTCAGCAAATGGAAAAGAAAAAGCAGTATGGGTCTCTCCATGGCTGAATATGAATGCATCCTATTAGTGCAACCTAATGTGATGTATTCAATCCTGCCTCAGCTCAGTTTGAAATGGATGACTGTCTGTGCATCAGCTCTACTGCCTCACATGAACATTGAATAATCTTACAATCTATAGAAAGTCTCAGAGTTAGTACCCTAAGGAGGCTCAGTAGCTGGCCTTTCGTGCTGCCCTTTCTGTATGGCATGAGAAGAACGCTTGTGGGAGGGAATAAGATATAGCGAGAGGCAGGGAGAAATTGAATTTCTAAATGGCCTTTTCCTTCAGTTCAATTTTGGGTCAATATAGTGTTGTGAAAAAGCATAAAACGGCACTCAATTGATCTGCAAGTATTTGCAGGTATTCATTTTTCTTTTTTTTTTATTTCGCCAACACCTACCTTCGTGATTCAGATTAAAAGAATGCCAGCATAAAGCCCTTAACCTTTCACTTGTTTCTGTTCTTTTTTACCAGCAGAATGTGGAGAACACAAACATGCTATACACATCATGGAGATCTTTATCTAAGCGGAGTCTCCAAAAGCAGAAACTCTTTCCTCGCTCCAAGGTTGAGACACCCCCCAAATCCGAATTGAATTTGCAGTGTCAGAGTGATGCACTGCCTGTCTACCAGCGTCCTTTTGCCATCCATGCCTTTCCTCAAAATGAAGCTGTATCTCAAGCCTTTGGCGTGTGGTGGGTTGAGAGATAGGGAAAGAAAGGACTCGGGTCTTCCATAATCAGCCATATCTAACCGCATGCAGGAAAAGATAAGAACAGGATTCATCTATGTGCTCCTGGAAACAGAAGGCAAGATTACCACATGGGTAGAAAGTACAGGGGGAATGAAAATTCAATCATTTATTAGTCTTCAGTAAAGTACTATTTCAGTACTACACACACTGTAGTACTAGTTTATGGGTTTTTTTTCTCCCTTTCATTTATTTGTAACTGAATGAAGTAAAAAATACTCAGTTATTATAATATATAAAGATTTTGTAGATTGAGGATGGACATGCAATATGGGATGGACCAGAAATCTATGCACCTCATAAGTGATTACAATCAATGTCCAACAGGTATCCTCATGTACCAATGGATGAATATCAATAAATGAATCAGAATTAAAAGCTAAATTCTTCTGGATATATACAAATACAGATATGAATAGAAGGCAATCTTTTTTTCTTTTTTTTTTCTTTTTAATGAATGTCACAAGTTACAATGTCACAAGGCTGGTTGAATATGGATGGTTTAATATAAAGTGTGTAGGGCAAACAAAGGCACAATGCATTTACAACATTCATTCATCATCTATTCTTATTATTTACTGCTTGGACAGGGTCTTTCTGGTTTCATTTAGCCAATTAAATTCTATTTTAAAAACATACTCTTTCCGGCAATCAGGTGCAAACTAGAATACTAACAGCATGACCAAGAAGTTATTACTTGAATCACTGTTTAATAGAAATATAACAGTATTTCCCCATTTTCTCCCACTTCCTCCAGCAGGAGCTCACACTTTTCAGCACTTGTGCCTATACTGACCCTGACACACATTGGCCTGGTTTATATTACCTGACTGAATGGCGAAATAATTTATGATGCCTGGAAAATGCAGGTTTAATCCAGACAGGCTCGAAAATGATACTAGATGTCTCCTTGAGGATAAAAAGAATATCCATCACTGCTGTTGTAAAAGGAAAAAAAATTGATGAATGAATAAAGAACTTGTTCAGGGTATGACATCTCTCATGTAGTTCTTAAAATAGCACTGGGAAGGTCCAAAATTTTTACTTTTTAATTCATTTTGGTGAGAACATTGTGAAAGTGATTATCAAGCTGACAGAGCTTCAACGGATACTGCAGTACCCAAGTCTAACCAGAAACACATTGTTTTAGGCTGATCATCATAATGTGCAAATTTACTTTCATTATGGTAAAAATTAGAATGTCTTTTATGAACACGAACAATCAGAATTAGCCATTTGCTGGAAATAAACTATGTATAATCATGTATTATATTCAATATGTATATTTGGGAGAGCCGGTGGTGTAGTGGTTAGCACTGTCACCACTGTCACCTTGCACCTCTGGTGTCCAGATTCAAATCCTGGCCAGGTTCAATTCCCGTCTCTGTGTGCATGGAGTTTGCATGTTCTCCCCGTGCTTGATGGGTTCCGTCCAGGTAATCAGTCTAAAAAGACCAGATTAGACCCTGAATACAGGATAAAGTGGCATAGATGATGAGAGATTAGGGTACTAACAGGTATCATTGCTAAAGTCTTGGTACTGTCTTAGATCCAGTTCATGCTCTCTTGGTGTCTATATGGGGTTTCTGGGTTTTTCCCAAAACCT